>CM071595.1:249295579-249895579 GCA_036435485.1 Saposhnikovia divaricata | reverse complement strand
AATATAATCAGTAGCTTATAGATAATTAGTTTTTATCAGAAACAATTCATGAGAAATATAAGCTGACTGTCCTTTAAAAATACAAAGAAAAGAATAAGAAACTATCAATTCATAAGGAGATTCACATTCTAATTTGTTTACATAAAAAGATTCCAAACCCAGAAACTCTAGGAGTGACTAAGGACACTGTCGTAACAAAATGGATCAGCCATAAAGTATTTACCAGAACTCCAAAGTCCCCTCCATTCATAATTCCTATAAGATCTACAAAGCATCTACAACTTTACCAGGATCAAACTAATGACATAGTTACATAACAGCATGTTCAATGCTAGTGCTAAAATACGCATAGCTATTGCTATATTGAAGCATGTCCAATGCTATTTCTATAATATAGCATTAATTATAAAACAAACTACTCCAACGCAATGCTAAACTTGGTTCTAAAATAGAAAAATGCAATAATGCCACATAGGCATGCTGGTAAAGTAGAGAGAAATGAATAATTTGAGCAATGATGACAAACATAATTTTGCATTTAAAGGCTAGGTGGTTTAAATACATCTAAATTTGGGTCAACTTGGTTCTACTTTAAAACTATGCATTGGACTCCAAATTTTATTTTAACATCAAAATCACTCTTTGACCTCATATTATAGCAATAGCTACATCTATTTTAGCATCAGCACTGGACATCCTCTTATGAAACCAAAAGGTGATATTTGATGTTAAAATAGAACTTATAGTCCAATGCATGGTTTTAAAATTGCACCAAACACTTCTAAATTTAGCTATTTTTTAACTACCTAACCTTTAAATGCACAAATGTCTATGTCACTATTGTTTTATTTAATCACTTATCTTTATTTTGTCACTTGCATGCCTATGTGGCAATTATACTTGGTTCTAACCAAGTACAGCATTTTTCTCTTTAGAACCAAGTTTAGCATTGCATTGAAGGCGTGTGTTTTTTAAAGGGAGCTGATATGTGCACACCCTCGATTTATAGGTGCACATCCTTTGTTGGTATTGAGACAAAAATATCCTCATTGTACACAAAAATAGCTTGGAGTTGAAAATGCATGATAAGGATAGTTTGATCACAATTGCAATAAAGGGTGTGCACCTATAAACCAAGAATGTGCACATTTTTAAATTGATGTTATATTATAGAAATAGCACCTCTTTTAGCATTGCATTGGACATGCTCTCAGAATCCAAGTGTCACAGGATTTTTCTGCTTTACTTTCTTTCTGCTTAGTCTCTATGTCAACTTCACTCTCTGCTATAACTCGAAATCCGTCAAAAGGTTTTTACTTCAACTGAATAACTTATCGACCACATCTCTATGTACCAGTTAGAGTACTTGACAAATATACTTATTACATTATTAAAGTAACAAATAATTCATCACAGAACAAAATGCAGTTGTGGTACATTTCTCAAAGGTAGGTATGCACACTCACTCACCAATGTATAAACTCATGAAAAATCCAGAAAAAATTACTTCAATAAGCATAATGATCCTGCAAAGTTGAGATTATAGAAAGTTCAAATAATGTAAAACTAAATAATTAATCAGTGTACACAATAAAGAATACAGAGCAGTTGCTTAATGTCATTAATTATCAATTAAAAACACATACAATCATGAAAGATGAGCTGATATTTTACAAACACAGCAATGCCAGGACAAACAAGGTAAGCAGGTAACAAAGATATTGTGAAACTCTTTATGGTCTGGAATAAAATAATATCTATATTTCATAACCCAAATTTCTAGAGCAATTATAAACACAATAGTTAAGTCTCCGCTCTTAAGAGTCCTAAAGAGTAAATACAAGTATTTGCATCTGTTTTTCCAGATAATCGGTCATGACCTTAGTGCAATGATAATCCATGGGCACAATGATTACAGTTTCTCTAATAGCTACCCAAGCAAGGTGGGTGACTGGGTCCCCGGGTGGAGTGTCAAAAGATTTCATATACAAGTTAAATCCTAGATGAACCTTTGTCTGAAAAGTCAAGTAATTTTGGAACACTGATTATTTTACTGATCTTAGCCAGTGTGCCTTCTGCATAAAGTATCACAAGAATCTACGGCAACTGCGACTAAAAGAGCAACCTGCATGAATCATGATACTACTATGCAGGCAGACAGCAGCAGCCATTTCCAAAACTGTTCTTATCCTGCTACTAGTAAATTTCATGTGAAACAAATGATAGGTTTTAAAATATATTTTGAAAGAATAGAAAATAATCGACAGTTTTTAAATTTTATAACGGCGTAATATTTGAAGTAAAGCTCTATAAAATGTAACATTCAGTTTCAAAAAAGAAACTAGAATTACATTTCCTGCATTTATATACACATATGTACTATATGCCTTCATCTATTCACCAATCTATGAGTTGTTGGAATTACTCACCATTTGATTGTCAAAACAAATATTGTACTATCTCAATTAACATTAGATCGGGTGGTGAAGAAAAAATCACACAGACCCAACAAAGTAAGCATCCAAGGGGATCAAATTATCACTTGGACTTTGCACAACCATTTAATAAAATAAAACAATAACTAGAATTACATGCTCAGTATTACCTGAGCAATGTGGACATGGACAGAATGCCGATGTATGGTTTCCAAACCAGGACAAGTAGCATTGCAGCAGTTCCTGGATAAAAGCAAAATGATGATTATGATTATGATTATGATTATGATTATGATTATGATTATGATTATGATTATGATTATGATTATGATTATGATTATGATTATGATTATGATTATGATTATGATTATGATTATGATTATGATTATGATTATGATTATGATTATGATTATGATTATGATTATGATTATGATTATGATTATGATTATGATTATGATTATGATTATGATTATGATTATGATTATGATTATGATTATGATTATGATTATGATTATGATTATGATTATGATTATGATTATGATTATTATTATTATTATTATTTGAAAAAAAAATGATTAATATTAAAGAAAATTAGTTAAAATGGACACTATTATGAAGAACAAGACAGTACATAGCTGCAATACAAGATTATAGACAACAGATAAAGAAGCAAAAAACAAAGGGAGAAAAAATTAAACTAAGATTCTATCGAGTAATAACATCTGGTAACAATTTGAGGTGACAAGTATAGCGATTCCAAATGCTGCTTAAGCAAATAAAACCAGACATTATTACCTGCGATCTTTAGCAAGTGTTCTTTTCTATACATAGCCTATGACTTGAGATTGGAGGTGACAAGTATAGCGATTCCAAATGCTGCTTAAGCAAATAAAACTAGACATTATTACCAGCGATCTTTAGAAAGTGTTCTTTTCTATACATAGCCTATAACTTGAGAATAAGTCACTATTTAAAGGTTCTATAAAGCAAAAGCATGCCTCAAGGCTCAGTCAATTCAGCATTTGTGATTTATCTTACTGGTCAAATGGTTACACTAAGTAGTAGTTTGGGATATTTATATATATGAGACAAAATTGTTAAATATTTCAGGATATCATGATTTATATATATATATATATATATATATATATATATATATATACACATCAACAACTCATAAGAGTGCAATGAAAGAACAAAAATTTTAAATACCATATGCTGTAGCTGCAAATGGCAGTCGAACTATATGCTTCAACTTCTGGCTGAATATATAGTAACCCTGCAAATCATAAGCAGATGTCAGGAGTCTACAAATCGATAAAATGCAATATAAGGCAAAAGTTTGAGATACTGTAACAGAAGTTGCAAGGAAGTCATGACCATTTATTGGTTTAGGCAATTAATAACTTTGTATAAATTTACTTTTTCTTTCCTTCAAATTAATTGTGTGATTTGACTGAGTGACTTGTTTGTTCACCAAACCCCCTGACGGAGTACAGAATCAGGGTTCACTGCATGCTTTGATGCAGAGAATAAAATATTCAAGCTATTTTTATTACAGCCATAGCTGCATGGCAGTACAGTCATAGCAAGGACATTATTGTGGCATTTAATACAGGAATGGTGTGTCATAGAGGGGAAGTAGATAGCTTTTTATTTCTCCCATCACAAAGTTGCATAACATTGAGTTTGTGCAGTGTCTACAATTCATTTTCTCATAATGATGACTGGTTTTGTTGCTTCAGTCAGTAATTTTGATATTCTATTTGGTTCAGTAATGGCCTTGCAAAGAGAGTGATATTTATATACAATGAATGTGACCGTCTGTTGAATATTAGGTAAGTCATGAAAGTCAAACCAAATATGTTGCACTTCGAAGGCAAGCAAGAAACAAAACATCTTGATTAGTGACAAGCAACATCAAGAAATCTCAGATTCTGCCGTCATTTTAAAAATTGGATTGAAGACACTCGGTTTAACTCAATTTTCGGCAACTTTGTAAAGGAGAGATAAGACAGACTAAATACCACCCTCTATTGTTACTAAGAAAATCTTTGTATACAAAACATACTGCAACTCGTATACATAATAAAATCAGAATACAGCTATGTAAATACTCAATTAGAAACAAGAAGAATTTAAGTAACTGATAAGAAGCTAAAATGATAACCTGTAATCTTATCTTTTGGACTTGGTAAACCATATATTGTTGAAAGATCCCTGAAATGTGGTTAAACGAGTCATTAGTAAATCAGGATGACTCTAGATAGCAACACATTAGCTCAAACTTGGGGGAACATGATGACCATAAGAGGTTGAGCTTTCATGCACGTCAATGATCAATCAAATTGAAAGTATAGGGGAATGTTGCATTAAAAAAGCAGAGGATGGTTTTTTCTTCAAATATATATCATCGAAAATTTAACAGTTGTCCTCTTAAACTCTATTCACAGTAGTCTAAGTAACACATTTTCGGGCATTGACATCGGCATTGTAAGGTTAAACTACATATATTGTTTATTTTCCTTTAACAGAATTAAAAAAATGTCTGAATCGTTGCCCCTTCACGCTGCAACTTTGGTGCAGAGATTTAAACTAATTTTCATGAAATGAGGCACCACGACATTATAAACTAAACTTTCTGACATGTATATGATTATATTCATATCCATATATAAAACAAAAACAAAGGTCTGCAGACCAAAAAGTCAGTTTCCGTCTAAGTTGTACATTGTGCAAAAAATTTAACTCTTTCTACACAGCCACGCAAACAAAACATTAACCAAAAACTGTGAAAAACTAAGTTGACAGTCTTGGCAGAATATAAACACTACTTCGGAAAAACATATTAGCTCTGATTAGAATTCTAGTACATGTTCCCGGAACTGTTAAAAATCTTAATTCCACCACTGAGGGTGACATTGTGACTAGTTAATAAAGGTCCAGCTGTTATCACATAATCTGTATGGGGTGATTAAGTAATGCCTGGATACACAACACATGCTATAATAATATACGCCACTGCCATTATCTGAAAAAACAGATACAGAAATCAGAATTTTAATTACCGAATGGAATCGACAAATGCAGAAATAACAAAGTAACAAACATATTAAGACACGTAAAAGGAGGATGAGTTAGAAGAAAACCTGTGATGAATAAAAGCGCAACACTGCTGCTGCAAAGCAACGGTGATTGAAGTTCTTGTATATGATGAAATATCCATGGTCCTCCCACAGCCAAAGCAGCATAACCTACCTAGAATCGAAAGAAACAGTTATATTGACAGACAAAAAGAAGTTCAATATATATACACATATAAAATATATCTTGAGCACTGCATCCTGGAGGTGAATACAAATACAAATATGGAAAAGCATTGCACTTGCCAGTACAAGACAGTAGAAAACACTTCCAACAATGTTTGTGGGCTTGCGATGACCAAATAAAGGAGCTTCATGCAGAATATCAAGGAACCTGACGATGCAGTTCATACCAGCATTAGAGGTGTAGACCATCATTGAGGAGACATAAACATAGATGTGATTAGTTATTAATGCTAAGGTGAAAAAGGAATATTGGGTAGATGAAAATCTTTTAGAAAGGCAAGTTCCACCAAGGCTAGACTCTGAAAGAGAAGTATCACTTTCCAGAATTGCTTGTTGCAGTACCCACATCTCACTTCAGATTAAGTGAGTTACTATATACATATATATTTATAAAAAAGTATAGATATTAATATTCAACTGTATTGCCATGTAAAAGAGCACTTAATACCTTAACCCACGTTTTTGCTTTTTAATTGAAATCACTTTACCCCTGAACAAATGTTTAAGTTAATGTCATAACAAAAATTGCATCATGTCTTACTCCCAAAAGCTAACGCTTGGTAGTAATTCGTAGGCACAAAAGGTAATAACATTATACATCATAACTATAATTGTCAGAGCTGACTTGTGAGTACACGAGATATGTTGGTTTAGTATATTCTCCCAAAGCTCCTGGCTACAAGTAACTAATTAGATGTAGCCCAACTATTATGATAAATTTAAAGCGTGGAGAATGTGATACTCCAATTAGTCAATTACGCATCCAGAATGTGATACTCCAATCACGCATCTGAACATTTCAGTTGGATTTGTAAATGTAGGTAAATGGTTCATGTTTACTATAAGGTGTACAGTGTCCTAAAAGAATTTTTTTTTTATTAGGTATGCGTTAGCTAAGATGACACAAGCTGCTCGAAGAACAGTTCTTTAAGCAAAGAATTTAGACTTATTAACATAGTATTAGGACATTAGTAAAGAAATTTCTCTAAAAACCAATTTACAAAAATAAGTTGACGCTGAAAGTGCCACTTCTCACAGAATAATAAACATATTTCATAAATGGTATTTAGAAATATAAAGCAATATTTAACAACTACCATTGACCAAATTTGGTTAATTATATTTATTATGTCATCGGATTCTAATATACAAAACGCCTTCTGGCTTAGAGCTAAAAACTGAAACAGGACATAGCTACAGGACTAGACTATAGAAAATTAACAGAGATACACAAAAATCAAATGATCACGCATCTGCCTTCCAAATATACAGGTTTAAGATGTTCTGCAATGAGCACTATCGTAACAAACTATCTGATTGCGGTAATTTAGTTCAGTTCGATAAACTGCTGTAAGCCTGTAATTCACAAAAAAAATCGAAGCTCAAACTCTATCAGATGACATACTACTCTTCAAACTTAATTGCATCAAAATCAGCAGAAAGGTGCGAAAATTAAAGTCGAAAAAAGCAACCTAACTGAGCTAATATTTAAAAAACACAAAGAAATGATATCCAAAGAATACATTCACCTTATGCACATTATATTACCATAGATTCAATTGCATATACATTCTAAAACTAGAGAGAGAGAGGGGGGGGGGGAGAGAGGGAGAGAGAGAGAGAGGGAGAGAGAGAGAGAGAGAGAGAGGGGGGGGGGAGGGAGAGGTATTACAGATCGTTTTCTTCAGGAGAAATAGAGGAGGAAGAAGCGTGTCTATCAGACGACATCGTGTTGAATATATACACACAGTGTGTTGTGTGTATATATCTAGGGTTTGGGTTCTCCCAGTTGAAATGGTTTCAGTTTGAGATCATTTCTTCACCAAATACAAATCAAATCAATTTGAGCAGATTATTAACTACACACACTCAAATTGAAACAGTCACTCGTGCTCTACAGTCTACACTGTGTGTATGTATATACGGGATTCTGTGTGTATAACTGAGGATTATACAAGCCAGCTTAAATCAACTAATCAAACTCACAAATCAGGACATGTCCCTGTGTTGGTTGGTTTCTACCTTCAAGTAGTACGTGGAATAAAATTGAGTAAATAGAAAATGAGTTTTTTTTAGAAATAAAATAAAAGAAAATGAGTTTGACCTAAGGATGGGATAATAGTAAATAGAAGTATACAATATATTTGCAAAAATATTTGAAAAAGGGCATGCTTTTTCTAAGATTACCTTAGGTAAGAATTCTAAAAGTATAAGAAAAATAATATAAATATTGGGCTATTTTTGTAAATATAGGGGGCATATTCAATTATTACAAATAGGGGTGCCCGCGGGTCGGTTTGGCCGGGTTACATGCTATTTAATAACCCAACCCATTTAATTCGGGTTTACAAAATTTAAACCCATTATGAAGAAAATATCGTATAAACCCAACCTTGCTAACAATATTTTGGGTCGGGTTGGGTCGGTTTGGGTTGGACGGGTTTAACATAAAAATATATATATAAAAAATACAACTGAGATACAAATAATAATAAAGTTTTAGTCTTAAAGACTTTCAGTACTTAAAAACATTACACACCAGTAGTTCAGTACATCCAAATAAAAGAGTTCAAAAGGTTACATCAAATAAAAGACACAGGAATAACCGAACAGGACATAGAACAAGTCTTAAATCAACATAAAGTAACAGAACAGCTAGTTGAATTCTTCGTCGCCGATGTTGATGATCTTATCATTTGATGTGTCAGTGTCCCTGGCATGCTTTCCGACATCTACAAAATTTAATAAAGCACATTACTAGAGTAAAGAGTATAGACGCGTAGAAGTAGAACATACTAATATCAGACAGATGCATAGATGTATTGTGTAGTACCTTCTTCTAAAAATTTATAAAATTCAGCTTCATCCAAATGTACTCTAGATTTGATACCTGCATAACCTTCTGTTAACCAACTTTGAGCGCATACCAGTGCCTCCACCATTTTGGGACTCAAAGAGCTCCGAAATGAGTCTAAAATACGGCCACTAGTGCTAAAGGCAGACTCAGAAGCAACTGTAGACACGGGAATAGAAAGGACATCTTTAGCCATCATAGACAAAAAATTATACTTACAAGAATTATCCTTCCACCAAGCTAGGATATCAAAGGAAGGGGTCATTGGACTAATAGGTTCTTCAGCCAAGTATCTCTCAAGATCGTTCTTTTTCTCAGTTCCAAACAACTGTCGTTGTTGTAAATAATTTTCCAACAGTTTTCTTTTGTTTTCTGTTCCAACATTCTTTTGTAGTGTATCATTCTTGGTCACCTAGTGAAACACAAACAAGAATAATATTTGTTAAAGTATTTAACAGAAGTACTCAAATCACAACAAAGGATTAACAGAAGCTGTGAATTAATCATAATAAAGCTGTGAATTAGTTTTACTGTACCCATTTATAGCATTTCAAAGTTGCAGAGTATACTGGGATTTGAAAATGATGGCTTACAAAATATAGCATACTTGGCCAGCCATAATGCCAATCACTAAGATGAATGGCTAATTCAGACCACATATGTTGGGAGTATATATCTTTGGTGTGATCTTGTAAGTGATTACACAGATAAAGGCTTATCTAGCATTCTGGTGTAACTACTAGAATTTGGCAAAAGGTGTTTTCATAGCAGTGATACAATTAATAAGCATATAAACAGTTGCAGGACAAATGTGACCAACTTCTTTAATACTTCGGCCACCAAGACATAAGCTTTATCTGACAGACTGAAAAAACAGATATGCATGTTAACCAAACTATCAACAGTTGCAGGACATACAATAGGATGAAGCTGCAACCTAAAGGCGGATAAGCGTTCCACAAGCTAATTATAAATCTCACACTGTAACAAAGATAGGCAAGACCTAACATACAGCAGTTACAAAGCAAAAGAACACAAAAAAATCAAAACCATAACAGAAAATACGTTGTAACAAGAACTACTCCGGTGATGAGTAATTGCTATTTAATGTTTCAGTAATATCATGTAATACCAATAATGATTAACACGATCATGCAAGGCCCAGAAGGAACTCAGAAGAAACTATACCACGAAGGAGAAAAGTAGTAACATAACAACTCAGAAGAAACTACAAAATTACAAATGAAAAGAAAATTTACACAAGATCTATATCAGCTCAAAATCTATATCAGCTCAGATCTGCAATAACAGGGTTCTGTGTATGAAGTAGTGCCACTTCTGAACATAATTTCTGAGTAACACAAAGTAGTGCCACTTCTGATTAGCATACAACGGAAATGCATTACATCACATGTGCAATAAATAATAGACAAATCTGATACCATCATATCAAAAATTCGTACAGGACGCAAACTCTTTCATTTGATGTCTATCTGAAGTACTCAAATCACAACAAAGGATTAACAGAAGGATTAACATGCTCCTACTGAAAGTGCATATTTAACCAACAGAGGATTGAGTACTAACCTTGTTTTCATCATCACCTCCAAGGTCGTAAGCACAGTACATTCGCTGGAGAATTGAGTCCACCTTCACGACAACCTTTGTCACTGTCTCAGCATCATAAATACTGTCAAAACAATACTTGAGATAACCCATCTTGTACCTTGGATCGAGAATGACAGCCACGAACAGCAGAGGATTGATGTTGTCTACATTACCCCAATATTTATCGTACTTTCCCTTCATACTCACAGCCATTGTAGACAACAAGGGATCGTGAGTTGCTGCCAGATCACTTAATTGAGACTGAATCTCACATATTTCATGATAAAAGTTGTTGGAAGTTACGTGAAGAGTGCCACTGAACTTGAGTGTAACTTCATAAAAAGTTGATAAGAACTTAACGAAAACAGAAGCGCACTCCCAATCAGCACATGTAGGAGGTCCAATTCTCTTCTTCCCATTTTCTTTTTCCATAAAGAAGCTTAGGAATTTATCATCATCCTCTTCGTATCGCACAAAAGCCTTTTCAAACTTTAGAGCCACGTCCAACATCATGTAAGTGGAATTCCACCTCGTCGGCACATCCAAAACCAACCCCCCTTTATAATCAATCTTTTCTCGTTCTACACATCCTTTAAATTTCAGTAATCTTGCAGGAGAAGACCGGATATATCTCACAGAATTGCGAATGGCTGCTATAGAATCATGCAGTTCCTTTAAACCCTCACTAACGATTAGATTCACAATGTGAGCACCACATCTGACATGCATAAACTCACCATCAAGAATCGAACCCTTCCAAGCATTAACTCTCCTCCTTACAAATCCAACAACACCATCATTCGCACTAGCATTATCAACAGTCACAGTAAATACCTTCTCCACTCCCCAGCCAAGCAAACAAGCCTCTATTACCTTCCCAGTTGTCTCAGCCTTATGATTCGCAATTTGACAGAAATTTATTATTCGTTTCTGTAATTTCCAATCAGAATCAATGTAATGTGCTGTGAGACACATGTATGATATTTACAAAATTACCATTAAAAAATTGTATTAAAAACTAGGCAACCACTCGTTCTTAAAACTTGCGTTCTTACGACCAAAGAGTCGTCGGAAAGGGGGGAAGCTCTGTTCTCCTGATCCTCCGAAACTACAAGAATCCTTAGTTAGAATGGGATTCCAACTCAGCACCTTTTGGGTGAGATTTTGAGAAAAGTTGCTCTTTGGAGAGTATCGTACGATGAAAATTGTAATCTATATTCGGAGGACCGGGGGAGTTATTGTCTATCGTTGGCTTCTATGGTAGAATCAGTCGGGGGACTGAGAGGTGACGGTTTATCCTGCGGCGGATGTCAGCAGTTCGAGTCCGCTTATCAACAAGGCCTCATTGGTAAGTGCTACAAAATCTCGTGCATTGGAACCCATGGTTATGAACCCGAATCCATTAGTATGGAACATTTTCTTTTCCAAGAGAAATACCTTAGTATATGAAAGGGTGAAAAAGTGCTTTCGTTGTTATGGAATAAGAAGCCATCGTGTCATTTCGAAATGTACGTCTCTACCGTTGTTTCACCTCTCAAAGAGCAAAGTTGTCTTGATGAACACAGACGAGGAAGCGGGAGCAAGAAAACCAATAACATCTTTCTTGTCCTTGTACTTAAGGAACCTCAGGTAAGTTTATTGAGTTAAACTCAAAAACATTATTCTCTTGAAAAAATAATGTATGCAATCAAAAAAAAAAATTGCACTTTTCTTTAATAAGGTTGTATATTTAATTAATTTTGATTGTTAAATTGTATTTTACCAAAAAATTAAAGGTTTCAATTATAATTCATGATTTACACTAAATCTCATAAAAAGTATACTAATGTACTTGTTTCCTTATGAAAATTCTATTAAAATTTTGAATTATATCCTATATATAATTGACGAAAGGAGGTTTAGTTGGTCGTGTGGTCGTCAGGATTAAAAGGTAATTTTATTAGAAATTAGAAATAGGCCAGAGAAAGAGTTGGGCCAGAATATTGAATTAAAAGCTAAAATTATGCTATGAAATATTATGGGCCAGATTTAAAAGTTAAAATTATGCTATGAAATATTAAAACATATGTAGGCTAAACCTTTAAAATAAAATTTTCAAAAAAAAATTGTTTACCAAATAAAATGTTTTAAGAAAAACATTACTTTTATAAAAATCATTAAAGATTCTAATTTTAGGTTTGACACAAATATATTTCTAATATAACAAACAAGAATAAAATAGCAAAAAAACATAATTAAAAATGAGTCACAAATTCATTCTTTATATATAATAAACAAGTAAATAAAGCATACCATCAGAATTTCAATTCAAAAAATAACTTAAAAAAAAAAAGAATTTACAATTATTTACAAATCAAAAAAATGTCTTTAATAAAATATATGGTAAACAAGATAATAAAAAGGTAATAAAAAAACATGTCATAATTGGAAATGACACCAAAATTCAGCAAAATATATTCCACAAAACAAATGTCAATTGAAGAAAAAAATTTAATTTTAAAAAATTAAAATCAACAATAAACCTTAATATAATGCATTTAAAACAAATTTAAAACAATACAAAAATAAGATAGTACAAAATTTCATTAAAAAATGTACAAATGTATTTGTGTTCACAACAAGTTAAACCAATAATTTCCCACGTGTCTAAATATATTATATATATTCTAATAAAATTGAAAACACCGCAAAAAATATAAAATATTAAAATATATTTTAGGCTAAACCTTAAAATATAATTTACAAAAACAATTGTTTACTAAATAAAAGTGCTTTTAAAAATTATTTTCATAAAAATCATTAAATATTCTATTTTTAGATTTGACAACAAATATGTTGCTGAAATTTAAACTAAAAAATGTGAGCATAAATCAACATATAAACAAATTCTTACTTTGCAAAGAAGAATTTGAAATTAAAAAAAGTGAACAAAAATCAATAAATGAACATATTTTAAATTAGAAAGCAATCCAAACACCCACAAAATAAATTTATATTAGTATCTAAATATAATTCAAAGAACCCGTAAGATTACTCTAAACAAAAACACATAATAAATACCACACATGTCAAAAATATAAAATTAACATGTAAATATAATCAATATTCAAACAAATAAAAACTTTTATACTACACATATTTCCAAACAAGTTTAAAAAATGTCTTTAAAAACTATAAAACACTATAACAAAATATCTAATTTCTTTTAAATAATTATTAGATTACATATATAAAAAAAGAATAGATTATTACACGAACCCGTATGTTTTAAGCATATAATTTGTGATCTAATAAAATAAAAAATAATTATGATATACTAAAATATATGTTAGCCTAAACTTTAAAATATAAATTATAGAAAAATCATTTAAAATAAAAAATAAATTTATACTACAAACCATATGTATACTACAAATCATATAACACATATGCATTACAATCATTAAAAGTAAAAATAAACAATTCAAAATGTTATAAAATTTATTTTACAAAGAAAGAAAAATTATAATCAAAATTATATTACAAAATTTTAATATAAAGCTAGTACTATATAATTTTAACAAATATAAAATATTTAATAGTAATTTAATAATGTAAACAGCTAGAGTTCTGTCTTTCACATATGATTTTTTTTTTTTTGAAAAGGTCTTTCACATATGATGAACTTGTTTTCAAAAGAGTCTTCTCTTTGTACAAAATTTAACCGTCTTTTTATTTGCAGTATATAAATCAGGTTGTGACTAATTGAGTATCATCAGTTTCATCATCTTGAAAGCTGAGCATCAACTGCACAGTTTATTCAATGGCATAAATCATTTGCAAAATGCACAACCAATACCAAAACCATAAGTTTGGGCAAATTCATAAAGGGATCGTACATTTGTATACATTTAAATTCCAGATTTACAATAACTTTCCGTGTCTATAATCTTATTTTGTACATCAAAGTCTGAAACCAGCTTAAATAGTAAATACAATACACCCCTTTTAACTTGTATACTAGATGAAGAACAGCTGCATCCAGATTGAAACAAGATAGGTTTATACCACAAACTTCACCATTTTTCGGAAAACCCTTAAGCACCAACAATAGGGTAAGATGCACATGTTGCCACACCTGCGAAGCCAAATCAATTGCAAATTGCATTCATTATAAGCCAATAAATTATCCGATGTACATAATATAGAGAATCAGATGTAGCCAAATTAAATAACGTGGAGAATGCATTTTGTTGCTGATGTTCAAATTTCTTTTTACTACAAGTTCTATAACCAGGGCACTTACCACACATGTTCTTCCCCAGCTCCATCTTAAAGTAACCATCAACACCCCAGTCTGCTCCCCAAGAATTCTTAATGAGCCAATATGGGGTACCATTTTCAACTCCGTAGCCGACTGCAAGAACAGCATGATTCACGTCCTGCATGACATGACCAAAGTGTTAAAAACATACTTGAAAAACAAGGAGTGTCTGAGTGGTGTCAAAGGTGCTCCTAGTATATCAACTATCAAATGAAAAATCAAGAGATGAAACATTGCTGAATTAGTTGCTGCCTTTTGTTTCACAAGACTTTCAAACATATATTATACAGTTTAGGTGACATTTTGCATTATGTAGTCTGTACCCCCGGGTACATGATCTGGCAAAAACAAAAGAAAGATAAAACTGAGGATAATCAAATGGTAAACAGGTGCAGTATCTTTATTTTGAAATATGGAAAATATGGATAAGTCGATTACTTGATTGCTTTTAGTACTATTTATTTGCCAATGTATGAAATCCAGAGCGCAACTATATTTAGATTACACTTGATTCAACGGATTCTATGTCTTGACCTCTTTGCACAATGTCTAGGCACTGAAGAAAGGAGCTCAAGCTTTCAGAACTTTCACACGTTTGTTATATGTCCTAAAACGGATTTAGCAACTACAAGCTTCTACTTCAGAAGATTGAAGAACAATTTGACTCAAGAACGTGCATTATCACTTACCATGGGAGTGCTGCCACATGAGTCACTGGTAAAAACTCCTCCTTTGTATAATCGGAAACTCTGGATCACCTGAAATGCCACACTAACTGGTCTAACAATTCCTACGGCATGCTTTAATTCATCTTCAGCACCCTGTATTAGTTGGAGTAGAAAATTACAAGTTAAATTTTCAATTATGAATAATATTAGTTCGTCATTTGTCACAACATTGAGATTTCAACACCTGAATTTCAACTTGATGTGATCCATACATAAAATGGTTGCAGAATTATGCACTATAGTTGTAATATATAAATTGATTACTTCAGAAACGACAAGTTACTTGAAGTAATGAGGTCGTTGGGTTCAATAAAAAATTGCATAATTTTGTTTTGCACACGATAAAGATTAAACAAATTTATCACCCGTGAAAAAGAAAATGTTTAGTACCAGCGTAATGTTGACAGAGTCGAGAACTTGGACTCCAACATTTTCTGATGAGAATTTGCACTTTCCATCTTTACCAGTGTATGGATATGCTGCCTCGGTTTCAAGTCCACCATTATATTTGATGTACTCAAAGGCTTGGGATGGCAGCCCTCCGTTGCAGCCATAATTATTAAATGATTGGGCACAGTCTACAAGCTGCTGCTCGGACAAAGAAATTCCTTTCCCATATGCCTGCGTATAGGCTGCCTCCAGTGCTCCGGTTGTGCTGCAAAAATGTTGCCAAATTTTCTGTGCTCAGCCAACATATCTATCACAAATTAGTCTTAACAATCTTAAGTTATATTACCTGAATGTCCAGCAAGACCCACAGCTTCCTTGATCCTTCACGGGGCTGACAATGCCTTCTTCCCGCCAATCTTTCTACAAATTTATCATAAACACCAACATAAGATGTTTTTAGCAAAAATATTTTAAATTTATAATTACTTTATTATGATCCTCTGCCTTTCAATCACTAAGGTATCTAAGTATGAATACTTGTCTAAAAAATGTTTCACATGATACATTTAAAGAGAAATGATATCGGAAAACTCATGAAGCATTATCTAATTTTACAATAGATCCCAGCGGGTTTAGATTTGTACAATATATCATGAAGCTAAATGCTGGTAATTAGTACTATTGCTTCAAAAATTATTTAAAATTTAATATGAGTACTGTAGAACTATATAATACTAGTATGAAGAGATGGATGTACTCGTCATAAGTTACAATCTTTTACTCTTTATAGACACTACTACTGTTAGCAATATTTTCGTATAAAAGTATAATGTGTCCTGGTAGAAACACCTTTTCAGGGAGAACAACATCAGTGAGCTTGTGACTGCCCTTTAAGGTTGCAGAGCAGTTTTGAGCAGCTCCCAACTTCTCTCTACTGAATTCTTCCCATGTCAAATCAGCAAAACCTGCTCCGAGAACAGATAAAGCAACCAAACTAAGAATAATGACTTCTGATAATTTCCAATCTAATACTCATGTTACTCTAAAAGATATACAAAGTTTCTTTATTTATTTTTATTTTTTTGAAGGATTTATTCATCTATTCTTAGTAAGATATCAGTTTGTAACTGTAGAAAGCGACCATCAGGATATATTTCATTTTAGTTACTCCCTTCATGAGTCCTCATCGATATATATGACTAAAATCAAGCAGAACATTATAGGATTCTTATTCATGTTGAAACTTTGAGAAACAGAACATTATAGCATTCTTATTCATGTTGAAACTTTGCGAAACAGAACAATACAGCATCCATATTTTGATCCTATCAAATCGTGAACAAGTACTACATAAAATTTGAGAATACATTCCAATCCAAAAAGAACCATCTAGAGAAAACTCGAGGTACATATACAGATATACTTCTTCTGGAGTTTGTTCTACCATTTGTATTACCAGTAACGACCTATAACATCATGGAACCCGTAGACCCTTTAAGGCCTAAGAAAGTTAAATTTTCAAATTTATTTGTCAAGCGGAAATTTAGCAAGATGATTTTCTCTCCGTTCCAAATTAACTAGTCTTCATTAAATTTTTTACACAGACAAACAGATGTTGACTTAAGATTAAGAAAAATTAAGAAAATGTTATGAATTTGGGACAAATATTATGATAAGTAGGTTCAAAATTTCATACTAAAGATAACATAAGAGCTATATTGAGGAATAATTTCACACTACTAAAAATAACATAAGAACTATTATATCTATTTAGAGAAATACAAAGGTAATAAAATTAAATCAAAAAGCAGAAGCGATCAAAAAGTCAAAATCAAGTAGCAGAACATATGTACACACTGACAAACAATATCATGTATGAAACTGAACTGCTAAGACAGTTGACTTACGGTTAACACCGAGAGTATATGGCAGATTCTTCTTGTTATGAGATCTAATCATCTTCAAACTCTCCGAAAATATCGAAAACCTCCTCCTCATCTCCTCTGTCGTCTCGTACCTCTTTCCATACCTGCAAAATCACTCTAATCAACAAACTAATATTCTCGAAACTGAAGAATTTTATTAATTTATCGAGATCATTCATTTATCAAAACTAAAAAATACAGTAGGTCTCTATTATGTTGGAACCGAAAAAAATATCACGTTCGTCTCTATTATTATGTTGGGACCGAAAAAAATAATATCGGATCGAGAACTGACCGATGAGCGAAACGAGCAAAGTGAAGAGCATGACGAGTGTTACCAATGACTTGAAGAACTGAGGCTTCAAAGTCACGTAAACCTTCGGAGACTACTTGTCTGATCGGATTATCGTCGGAGAAAGAAGAGTGAGCTGCAGCTCCGGCGACAATGGCGATGATGAGTGTGAGTAAGAGTGATGATGTGTGTTGGTTAAGAGCCATTAGAGTTGTCTCAGCTTCTCTCTCTAATCAGCTCTCAGCTAGAGTTAGAGTTTCTCTCTCTGGAAAAATTGTAATATTTTGGTGGGCTTAGAGATGGGATTGGATTGGGTTATATTGAAGATTCTGTATGGAGTAACGAATTAATGTGGGCCACGCATGCACAGATTTTTTTCATTTAATTGTGATAGCGTATTGGAATGGTCGTCTCCTTCTCGTAATCGCGTACGTAATCCGATCATCCTGTTAACATAGGTCTCGGTTTATTTTGATATAAATTTTTTTTGGTACAATATAGTGTCTGTTTAGCAAATCTTAGAATCAACTTATAAGTTACTTATCTTGAAAAAAAATTCGTATTTACATACTTTTTTTTAGAAAAATGTGTATGGGAAGTTTAATATTTGTTATCTTCCAAAAATAAGTTACTTATTTCGGAAAAACATATTTCCTAACTTTTTTCCAGAATAAGTAACTTATTTCAACGGACCCATACTATATCGAATATTTTTTTTGGAACCTAAAATTAACTTCTTTTTAATTTTTTTTATTGTGTTTGGCAATTAGCTATTAGCTATATATGTTAGTGATTAGCAGCTTAAGTTAGTTGTATTGAGTAGCTGTTTTGACTAGCGGATTTAATTAATTATTTTACATCAAATTATTTAATAATTAACTGTTTGAATTAGTTTTTTGTATATTAATCAGACACATAATAAATCTCTAATTGAAAAAACTCCTCCAATAACTTTTTCAAAAATGGTTTTTTAGTCCAAAAAACTATTTCAATCCGTTAATTACCATACACTAATATTAGAAATTTAAAATGATTATCCAAATGTATTAGCAAATGAGTCAAATTATGTTGTAAATTGATTTTTATTTGATAAATATAAAATAGTAAATAAAATGATTTAATTACATGGAATTACAAATATAAGAATAATGTGATTGATTGTGTAAGATGAATTGGGTGGTACAAACATTAGATGTGGGGGTTACAATCGTAAGAGTTACAAAGTTAATATTGGGAGTTACACATCTCATGAAATAGGAGTTACATATTTTATAATGAATATATTGAATAAATTATTGGGCAGTTACAATGTAAAGGGGTGGAAGATTTGTTGAAGTAGCCTATAAATAGAAAAGCAATTCTCATAGAATAAGCACATAAAAAGGATACAAGAGCTTGTTCTCAACAAATGCTGGAACCCCTTTACAATATCTAAACCCTTTCTCTTTTAATATTTATATAAATATCTAACAGGGGTATCAGAACTAATTTTATTTTTTTCAGGATTGTTGCGTGCTTGTGACATCATTTCTGCTTGCAACTTTCGTGTGAGAGCTTATTAGCAATATAAGTAGCATTTCTCAAGCCCATGTTGATTCTCCAGCTAGCTTGACAGATGGCATCACTTGATTGGTTATAGGCTAGCTATTTATTTTCCCGCCAAGAAGTTAGTTAGAGTTGTTTTCTGTTTTTTGTATATATACAGACAAATAGCTTAGCTTAATACTCACTTGTAACAATAACAATTTTCTCTCAATATACAAGATGTTTTCTTTAGTTCATAGAAACTTTTATGGTATCAGAGCTGGTTGACGACGATCGGAGCATTGATCGGTGATCGGAATTGTTTGATCGGAGATTTCATTCTGACATTGTTTTCTTTAGTAGATTCAAGCGTTTTATCAGGTTTAATCGATCTGGTTCTTGTCAATTAAACACGATTTCGCGATTTCGTTATCTAATTTCGATCTAATTTGCGATTTGTTAATTCAGTTTATATCTGAATTTCTGAATTTTTCCTCTGAATTTCTCAAGTTTCTTGTTGAATCTCTGTGGTATCTAGTTTCTTGTTGAAATCTAATTCCTGATTGAAACCTAATTCCTGAAGAGACTTGATTGTTCATCCTTTGTGCGTAAAATTAGTTTGATATTGATTCTTAATCTGTTAGCATGACTACGGTTACTGGTAATCAAGATCCGAATAGTATCTACTATATTCATCCTTCATATGCATCATCGACTCAGTTAGTATCTGTGAAATTTGATGGAAATGGTTTTATGAAGTGGAAAAGGTCGATGTTATTGATTCTTTCTGCAAAGAACGAGATAGGTTTTGTAGACGGTTCTATTGCTATTCCTGCAATTACTACTGCTGAATACAAATTTTGGTCTAGATGTAATGATCTGGTCATATCTTGGATTCTGTATAATCTTGATGAAACAATAGCGAAAAGTGTGTTGTTCTTGTCCACTGCTAGAGAAGTTTTGTCAGAATTAGAAGAAAGATATGGATATGCTTCAAATACTCAAGTATATTCACTAGAACAAAAACTTGCTGAAATTGTACAAGGTTCTCAAACTGTTTCAGAGTTTTTTACTTCGATCAAGACTCTTTGGGATGGTATTAATGATGCTGATCCAGTTCCTCATTGTACCTGCAAGCTATGTACATGTAATTTGACACAAAGGATTGAAGATAGATTGCATAAACAGAAATTGCTCCAATTTATGATGAAGCTGAATGACAAATATGCTGCAATAAGAGCTAATATTCTCATGATGCAACCCTTACCAAATGTATCTACAGCCTATAGACTTGTTGCTCAGGAGGAAAATCACAAAGATTTTTCAAGTTCTAGTCAATCTGAATCTATGGCTTTTGCTGCGGACAATAGAAGATTTTATGATAATAAGTCTGGAAATAATGTCAGATTTGGAAACAGGGGTGGCAATTCAGGCAATTATTCTGGAGCTAGAGGTGGTAATTCTGGGAGTTATTCTGGTAGAGGTGCTTACTCTAGCAATATTGGTTACTCTGGCAATGTTGGTTCTGGTTTTATCAATTCTGGAAAATCTTTCAATACTGGGAGCAATTTCAACTCTGAGAACTCTGCAAATAGAAAGTTTATGAACAAACCTGGAGCTAACTACTACTGTACTCATTGTCAAGTTCCAGGGCACAGCATAGACAAATGCTTCAAGATTCATGGTTATCCAGCCAATTTCAAAGGTAAAGACACTAGAATGGCTGCTTTTGTTCAGAATTCACAAGAAGATCAAATGCAGACTGACTACAATGATAACACTTCACAAACCAATCTTTCCATGGATCAATATACTCAACTGATTGAGCTTCTCAACAAGCAACACATAAATAATAACATTCATTCTGATGATAATAGTGCTAATCAACCTGGACATACTGCTTTGCTCACAGGTAAAGTATGCTTTCTCTTTTGCTCTAAATTAGAATGGATATTGGATAGTGGAGCAACAGATCACATAACCAATACCTTGGATGATTTCTCATTATATAAATCTATATCTGCTTCTGATAGTACAATAACTATACCTGATGGAAGTAAAGCTCAAGTTACACATATTGGCACTGTCATTCTTCATGATAACATCATTTTGAAAGATGTACTTCATGTTCCTAGTTTTCATTTTAAATTGATATCAGCTCATAAACTTTGCCATGATCTAAATTGTCAATTGATATTCAATTCTAATTCTTGTATGATTCAGGACCATTCTCAGAAAGGTCCTCTGATTCCTCTTGGTAAAATGATCAATGGCTTGTATAGTGTGAGCAAGATTGGGATTCAACCATCATCCATATCCAGCTCATCTATTCAAGCTTGCCTCACTACTACTACTACTACTACTACTTTTGATTCAGCTGATCTATGGCATATGAGACTGGGGCATTTGCCTTTTCCTCAAATAAAGATACTATTTCCTTCCTGTGATGTTAATTCTCATGTTTCTGATAAAATTGCCAGATTTGTCCACTGGCCAAACAAACTAGAAATTCTTTTCCTATCAGTTGTATTAAATCTACTGCTATATTTCAATTACTTCATATTGATGTTTGGGGACCTTATAAGGTAAAGACTCCTTCTGGTTGTAATCAATTCCTTACAATAGTTGATGATTTCAGCAGATTTACTTGGATTCATCTTATTAAACATAAATCTGATGTTCCTTCTATTTTTGAACATTTCATTCAATATGTAAAAAATCATTTTGGAACATCTATTCTTTGTGTGAGGTCTGATAATGCTCTAGAGCTTACATCTGGTAAAATGAAAGAAATTTTTCTCAGAGAGGGCATCATAAATCAAACTACTTGTGCTTATACTCCACAACAAAATGGTGTTGTGGAGAGAAAACATAGGCACCTTCTTGAAACAGCCAGGTCTTTATTCATTCAATCTAAAGTTCCACAAAAATATTGGGGTGATTGTGTTTTATGTGCAACTTTTTTGATCAATCGAATGCCTTTAAAAAGCATTGAGTTTAAAACTCCTTACTACAAACTTTATAATGCTCATCCAGATTTATCTTATCTCAAATGCTTTGGTTGTTTATGTTTTGTTTCCACCCTAAGAATTCACAGATCTAAATTTGATAATAGAGCAAGTCCTGCTGTATTTTTGGGATATCCTGTTCATCAAAAAGGCTACAAAGTGCTAGATCTTTTCAATAATCAGATTATTGTGTCAAGAGATGTCAAGTTTTATGAACATCATTTTCCTTTTCATTTAGTTGGTAAATCAACTGTTTCTGATCCTTATCATTCTTCAGTTATTTGCCTTGTCATACTTCACCTTTTGAATATGACATTCCATCTCCTTTTGTTACTATACCTGATAATGATCAGCACCACAATTCTAACTCTTCTGATCAGCACCACAATTCTAACTCTTCTGATCAGCACCACAATTCTTCTAATTCTTCTACTTCTAATTCTGGTTCCACTTCCAACTCTTTATTTTCTATTTCTTCTACACCACCTAGACAGTCTACCATAGTCAAAACCATACCTCCATATCTCAAGGATTATCATTGTAACTTCATTTCTACACATTAGTGTAATCTTGTCAAAATTCAACACACTCCTACTCAGTCTGTTGACATTACAGAACCATCTTCTTATTTAGAAGCCTCTTGTAATCCTCTATGGGTGGAAGCCATGTCTAAAGAAATCATAGCTTTACAGAATAATAATACTTGGACTCTCACTGAATTACCTAAAGGCAAGAAAGCTATTAGTTGCAGATGGGTTTACAAAGTCAAATTGAAATCAGATGGTTCACTTGAAAGATACAAAGCCAGGCTAGTTGCCAAAGGGTTCACACAGAAATATGGAATAGACTATCAAGAGACTCTCTCCAGTTGTCAAAATGAATACTGTCAGATGTTTGGTTGCTCTTGCTGCTCATAAAGAATGGAAAATATATCAAATGGATGTGAATAATGCTTTCTTACATGGAAATTTAAAGGAGGAAGTTTATATGAAAGTTCCAGAAGGCATTTCTCATCTTCCAAATCAGGTTTGTAAGCTCAATAAAACAATCTATGGTCTTAAACAAGCTTCTAGAGAGTGGAATGACAAGTTGGTTAAAGAGTTAATTCATCAAGGTTTTTATCAATCTAAGCTTGACTATAGTTTGTTCATTTGCAAAGACAAATCTGATATAACTATAGTAGCTGTGTATGTAGATGATATCATAGTTACTGGTAGTAACCTGTCCAAGATAAATGCTCTTAAACAACACTTACATGTCACTTTTGGAATCAAAGATCTTGGCTTGCTTAATTATTTCCTTGGTATAGAAGTTAATTACAATTCTTTTGGAATCACTCTTGCTCAAACAAAATATACTAAGGAAATTCTGCAGCTAGTTGATATAGATTTGTCAAGGACAGTTGTTACTCCTCTACCCCTAAACTTGAAGCTTTATGCTCATGAAGGAGAATTACTGGAAAATGCAGAGCTTTATAGGTCTCTTGTTGGCAAGTTAAATTTTTTGACTAATACCAGACCTGATCTCAGTTACACAGTGCAGTTGCTAAGTCAATTCTTACAGGCTCCTAGAGTACCTCATTATGAAGCACTTTTACACACTCTACGATATCTTCATGCTACTGTTGATCAGGGTATACTTCTCAAAGCCTCAAGTTCTATCACTTTACAAGCATTTTCTGATTCATATTGGGCATCTTGTCCAGATTCTAGAAGGTCTGTCACAGGTTACATTCTCTTACTTGGTAATTCTCCTATCAGCTGGAAATCAAAGAAACAGTCTACTGTGTCAAGATCTTCTTCTGAGGCTGAATACAGAGCCATGGTATCTGCAGCATCTGAAGTTGTTTGGACTGTAAGGTTACTTGCAGAGTTAGGTGTTACTAATCTCAAGCCAGTTCAGTTGCATTGTGACAATCAATCTGCACTCTACATTTCTAAGAATCCGGTTTTTCATGAAAGAACCAAACATATAGAAATTGATTGTCATTTCACTAGAGATAAAGTGCTGGAAGGTTTACTTCAATTGTCCTATCTTCCTACTAGACACCAGCTTGCAGATGTTCTTACTAAAGTACTTCCTTCTACTCATTTCAGTGAGTTGTTATCCAAGTTGGGCATGTCTTCTACATCTCCCAACTTGAGGGGGGATATTAGCAATATAAGTAGCATTTCTCCAGCCCATGTTGATTCTCCAGCTAGCTTGACAGATGGCATCACTTGATTGGTTATAGGCTAGCTATTTATTTTCTCGCCAAGAAGTTAGTTAGAGTTGTTTTCTGTTTTTTGTATATATACAGACAAATAGCTTAGCTTAATACTCACTTGTAACAATAACAATTTTCTCTCAATATACAAGATGTTTTCTTTAGTTCATAGAAACTTTTAGAGCTGGTTTTGTTTTCAAGGAGCGTTACGTTCTTGCGCATGCTTCTTGTTATTTGTTATGTCTCTTGTTAATTACTTAATTTTGTGTGTTAACTCCTTTGTCTTGTCTTCTAGGTGCCTAGCTACCTATTTTTGTTGTACTTGTTAATATCATGAATTTACTTGTGGTTGTCTACTGATTTTAGAGTTAATTATTTGGGTTCTTTCAATATGGTTCGCTAACAGATATTTATTTGTTCTGGTGAAACTGTTTGAGACTTCTTGTTTTTTTTGTTCAATCATGTGTTACCATGCTTGTCATCTGATTCATAGTTTTTCTGTTTATTAGGCTATATTTTTATTGCTAATCATTTATCAATTTTTGGTATTATTATAGTTGGTTTTCTTTTAGGACATCTTGTTTTTAATATAGCCTGGGGTTTGCCGATTATTGTATTTGTTACTTGTGATCTATTTACCTAGTTTGGTATACAAGTTGATCTTTTGTATCTAAAACTGCTTGTATTAATTCTTTGTTCGTGCTTATTTTGATTATAATAATAACTTGCATCTGCGTTTTAGTTTTGATGATAAATTTTATTATTATTATTTATTTGTAATTTGTTATTAGTTTAAAATGGCCAATTGTTGGATTGTTTTGAGAAATTGAATGTCTCAAATTATATTGAATGGAGCCGGTAAATAAGAAATAAATTGTTTATATACAATTTATCATTAAAATAGACTATATTGTATTTGAGAAAATTTTATGGCTCTTAAAAAGGGGAGCGGAAAAGAAAATGTATGGAAATAATTGTGTTTAATATTTTATTAAGCAGAGCCAGAAGGGGAATAAAGATTGTTTGGAGACAATTAGAAAATTTATCAATTTAAAAGATAATATTTTAAGAAATATTTTTATGATTCTCGGAATAGAGAGTGTATAGAAATGAAAAGAGAAATTTTTTTGAAATGTTATTTATTTAATTTACAAGAAAATTGGGGCAAGTGCCCCAGAATTTAATTAACAAGAATATGTTGATCTTGTTGGATTAAGGAGTTAAGAATTCTAAAAGGTATTTTGAAAAATGATGTCAGCTAGGTGTGGTTAAGTTGATACATCCGGTGAACTAGAAAAATTGTGTTCTTGTTTAAAATAATTCGTTTGGTTGAAACCTCTTGTTATACGTGGTATTAAGGTAATTTGGAATCGCTGAAAAAGACAACATTGTAATCCAAGAAATTATTGTGGCTCTTAAAATAGAGAGTGGAAAGGAAAAAAGGTGTTTTTTTTGTGATACTCAGAATAGAGGGTACAAAATTAGAAATTTCGAAATGGAATTGAAAATATTTGAGTTCATGAAAATGAATAAAAGTGGGAGTTGTGTGATCCACAAGAATATAGAAAATTCGTTGGTTGTGAAAAAGAAAATAAAGTTGTTGGTGTGTTTATAAATTTGAGGCATGATCGGTGAAGAAAATTTGTACGAAAAAAAAAATTTGGAAATTTTATATCGATAAAGAATTAGAAAGTTGTGTTAGTAATTTTGAAATTAGGAGTTACATAGAGGTTGGATCTTGGGGATAGTGTGATGATCCTCAAGAATGTGATGTTTGCTCCTGGAATGAGGCACGATCTTATTTCTGTTCCTGCACTGCTTAAGAATGGATTGGAAGTGCGATTTTATTATAATCGAGTTTTAATTGGAAATGATAAAAAGGTGTATGCTATGGGTAAGTATGAGCCCGATTATGAGTTATGTTAAGAATTAAATTGTGTTTTGAGTGTGTCAATAATGGGCATGTATGAGCCCATGAAATGATTGAGATGTTTGAGGTTTTTGTTGAAGTATCATCAATGATAATAATATACGGATTTCTTGTTTAAATTATTTTTGTGTTATTTTACATGTGTTTGTATGACATGTAAGTTTGAGATGTTGTGAGAAAATAAATAAATTGTTGCATATGTTAAGAGTTTTAAGGTTGCAACCAAGAAGTTAAATTTATTAAAGGCGAACAAGTTGTTTTAAAGACTATGGAATCTCTATTTTTGTAAAAGTGTTTAATCGTTTGGGATGCATAATTGTAGTCCGGCGCCAATCTTGTTGATTATGGAAAAACGATTAAGGTATTGCATGGTGAATCCGTGAACTTGGAAGTTTAATGTCTGTTAAGTGGCAAGATGCAAACGACATGTTTAATGTTATCACCAGTGATGTTTTTTTTAAGTTGATGAGAGAAATTTAACTAAAATAATATTTTAAGTACATGAGAAAAGTGGAAGCTAAATAGATATTTATCATATAAGTTAAGTGGGAGACGTTGTAAATAAAATGATTTATTTACATGGAGTTACAAATATAAGAATAATGTGATTGATTGTGTAATATAAATTGGGTGTTACAAACATTAGATGTGGGGGTTACAATTGTAAAATTAATATTGGGAGTTACACATCTCATGAAATAGGAGTTACATATTTTATAATGAATATATTGAATAAATTATTGGGCAGTTACAATGTAAAGGGGTGGAAGATTTGTTGAAGTAGCCTATAAATAGAAAAGCAATTCTCATGGAATAAGCACACAAAAAGGATAGAAGAGCTTGTTCTCAATAAATGATGGAACCCCTTTACAATATCCAAACCCTTTCTCTTTTAATATTTATATAAATATCTAACAGGGGTATTAGAGCTGATTTCATTTTTTTCAAAATTGTTGCGTGCTTGTGACATCATTTCTGCTTGCAACTTTCGTGTGAGAGCTGGTTTTGTTTTCAAGGAGCGTTACGTTCTTGCGCATGCTTCTTGTTATTTGTTATGTCTCCTGTTAATTACTTAATTTTGTGTGTTAACTCCCTTGTCTTGTCTTCTAGGTGCCTAGCTACCTATTTTTGTCTTCTAGGGAGTATTAATACCTCTTAAAAAATATTTATAAGAACCGGTTAAATAAATGAATGGTAGTTTATGCTAGGTCAAAATAAATTTAGGAAAAAATTGAATATACATATGTTAAAATATGAGACGATGATATCTAAAATTGTATTAATTAATTTATTATTTGTAAAGTTAACGATAACTTATTGAAAATGTAATAAAATTCATTTATTTATACAAATTAAAATAAATTTTACTTGATTAGTTCGGATCCGGATAATCGGTTTAAACGGATATCCGAATTCCGGATATTCGGTTAAACCGGAACCGGAATAGATTTTTCATAATCCGAAAAATCGGATATTCGATCCGGATTTTAAAACTGGACCGGATATCCGGTTTTGCTCACCCCTACAAAAAATATTTCAATTCGTTAATTATCATTCCATAATATTAGAGGTTTCAAATGATTATCAAGTATATTATCAAAAGGAGTCAAATTATGCATTAAGGGACCAAGCATTACAAAGAAATGAAGTACGATGCAGAAGTTTTTAATAAAATCTATAATTTCTTTATGTATAATTTATAATTTATATTGATAAGCGACAAATGTGAATGAGCTTGTACAAGAAAGAATGAACAAAGCTCAGTTGGATGCATCATCAAACCACTTTATAACGCTAAAGGTTGTCATTACTGTTGGGATGAACACTGCAGATATAAGCATATACATACTTGGACTCAAGAGATGAATGTATCATGTATTAAATTATTAACCATATATCGTCATCCAGATAACTAGTCCACATTCTTGAGTTCTAAAACAGATTCTATTCAAGTTGGTTGAGTTGAGTTTGATTTCATGAGAAAGAATGAAAACTATAGAGAAATATTAAGGTGGAAGAAAAATATTTCATAATTGAAATACTATAGCATATCACATTTTATTTTTACGATAAAAATTGTGAAATCAATCATCGAAAGTTTAAAAAAATGGATTTCTTTTTTGTAAAAATGTTAAAATCATAGCACAATCAAATTTTAATTTATTTTGATAAAAGAATAAAATCGAGAATTCAAAGTTCAGCGAAAATATCTATATATGTGGACAATTGAATATTGACGATTATACTTCTGAAAAATCCTCCATGTCGTATTGGTACTGGTATAGTTGTATGGTAGTATTCCACTGTGATCTGTATTTGATAGACAATGGATAAATCAGTGAAATTTATTAAAATTAATGAATATGTTATTTTATAAAAATATTAATAATTGTATGAGATATTAGATTAAAAAAAAATGTTAACAATTTGTTGGGATGAAATCACGGAAAAAGTATGTTATTAGGAAAACATTATTAGTAAACTATACAAAATTGATGTTTTTTTGGGTTTTTTTTTTTTGTTAAAACTGCTTTTTTGGTTTTAAGTTTGAAAGTTGTTTTTTATAACATCTCCAATGTTATTGGATAAAATAGTTAACTAAAATAATATAAAATAATAATTATAAAATTTATTGAAGTTGGTTATACTAAGTGGTAATATTTTAAAAATAATATATTATTATAATTTTAAGTTATTAAAAACAGAATATATTATTTCAAACATATAAATAAGTGACGTGACTTTTCGTTAGAGGTGGGTTCCACAAATTTAGCCTGTGTAGGTTGGCAAAAAATTTACTATAACATGAATGATCCATTAAAATGAAGAAATTTTTATATATTCTCTATAATATTATTTACAACAAGTTATAGACATTTTTAATTAAGGATTCTATATGGTTAAATATGCTCTTAATTTATTATAGTATTGTACCCATAGATAATATGTGGTGGGGGTTAAAATAAAATATAAAATAATAATTTCTTATGCTATTCTAATTAGTTGAATTTTTTTTTTTCAAATATACTTGCATAAATTTGATAGTTGCATAGATTATTAGATTGGGAGTTTTGCCTCTGGTTCCTAGACGTGAAAGCGTCTTCGAATTATATAGCAAACTTCCTGTAAAAAAAGGGTTGTAAGAGTATCTCCAATGACGTTAGCTAAAAATGATTGGCTAAATTACATAAAATATTGATTATGTAAAATTTGTCGAACCTGTAAGACATTGTGTTCCGATGGTATTGGCTATAATGATTGGCTATATTTTAAAAATGGTATGTTATTAATATTTCAAGTTGTTATTAATGGAATATATAATTTTAATATAGAAATAAGTGATATGGCAATTCACTACAGGTCTCTAGAGGTTCGACAAAGCCAACATCAAGAGATTATCTATAATTATATACAACCGTTTTGTCCCATTGGAATGCAATTTTTTTTACATATTCTTTATAATTCTTATTTATGGTAATTAATTTTAAATTTTACCTAATAGGTCTCTCCCATTGAAGATGCTCTAACAAATTTTTCTTATCATTTAGTAATCAAAAAATATTGTTGTAAACGTATGAATATAAGACATCTCAATAATTGAAGATAAATGTTAAAATATCCAAAAAAATTTCCGAAACGGTTCATAAATGTCGAATTATCAAAAAATATTATATAATTTTTTTACATAATTGAGATGGATCCCTCATTCATATTCTCACAAATAAAACAATGTCATGTATTATACTGGAACATTTTCGAAATCAATTTCAGGATATATAACATTACTAATAATTGAATGGCGTTGAGAGGTTGTTAAAACAACTTTGAATTAATTCCGTCTGTTAACGTATAAATAATTTATTTATAGCACGCAAGGCATGTTACTGTGTTGGTATTTGATAGCAAACAACTAAACAAGTGGTAGGCATGGTATATTCGTATGTGCTTATTTCATCACATAAGTTAGGGTTGTATGAGGGAACTTTTTTCTAGAATAAATCAACTTATTTTAAGACAAAGTTAGAGATTACTAACTTTTTTCTGAAAAAAGTTAATTTTTTTTTGCAACTTATAAAATCTCAAACATACAATAAATACTTGTATTAATTTTTTAAATCAAAATATGACACTTTTATCCGAAAATAAATCCATAAATCTTTATTTTAAATTTTGCCAAACAGGACCATAGTTTGTGCCACTCGATTCATTAAAATATCAACGTTTATATCGGGGATGTCAGTACGTCAGCGATGTAAACAAGATGCGAGTGCGACCTTTAAGAACTAGTCAAGATGCAAGATTCAAATTTTAAATACATTAATTATTATCAATTACAGTAGCAAAAAAAAGTTAGGTACGCTTGATCATTATCCATACTTATCTATCTCTTTTTTCGCTAATTCAAGGATTTATATTTGAGCATTTGCCATATTTAAGGCAAGGGTGAATAGGGGTGAGCAAAATTTTCCAAAATCCGTCCAAATCGTCCAATCCAAACCGTCCAAACCAGAATTTACGGTTTGTAACGGTTCGGGTTGGTAATAGTTTTGATTTTTTAAAAATCGAAAAATAATGGTTGGGTTCGGTTTGCCTTATCAAACCGACCAATATAACCCGTTCCACCCGAATATATAATAATATATATTAATTATTTTTATTATTATCTAAAAAATATTTTATGTAATTTTTAAGGTTTGTGCATTTCATATCTAATTTTTAATTTATTTTTAATTATGTAAGACTTGAATGGTGATGTATGATTATATTTTATGAAACTTTGTACGTTATTTTGCTAGTTCGTAATACTTTGTAACTTAATTACCAAATTTTGATGATATTTTATGATGTGAGTCCATTGATGGATTGTACATTTGTGTCGATTAACTTTTTACAAGTTTAAATTTTTTTAAGTGGTTTAAAACCCAATCCGTTTAAACCAAACAGTTATAATTTGGACAGTGTTATTTACTACTAACGATAACGGTTATGGTAACGGGTTGGAAAATTTCAAAACCATAAAATATTGGTTGGATGGTTTGATCCTTTCAACCCGTCCAACCCGACCATTGTTCATCCGTATGTGCATATCTAATGTCTTGCTGCCCACATGACTTTTCTACTAGTAGCGTGTTTAAATATTTAGGCAAAGGCAGAGGGGGCAGAATCAGCGGGGACTTGGGAAATAGAGTATTACATTATGATAAATATAAAACATGCATGGTCTAATCTGGAATGATTTGATTTAAAATTGAAGCTCTGACGAATCAAAATTTTTAATAGACATTTCTTTTTAGTCGATCTTTTTTTTAAGTTCCGTCTAGCATCCAAATATTAGCGATGATTTATTATTATCACTATATCGGAATTTTAGTTTGGTCAAACTTTTCTTAGATTTTTTGAGCTTTTGTTCTGATGACGGTCAGTACTAAAAAATCTAGATATTAACACAAGAGTAATGCTACGTACCCCTAATTGGTACCTAAAAAATGCTTCAAAATGATGTGGCATGGATGAGTTGGTTGTATGGAAGAATTTAATTGGTGAGATAGATATGAACCTGGCGGATCCATTATAATTATAACCAATTAAATAATGACACGTGCAATTTTGGAAAATTTGAGATCAAATTTGGGATACCTAGCATTTTTCTTAACACAATCATGCATGGAATTTGTGGTGCTAATTTATTATAGACCAAACAAATAATAATGAGGGACAGGACCCCACACCGAATGAATGAATTATTTTTGTTTTTTTTTTTTTGAAGAATAATAGAATTAATTCATAGAATACAAGCCATACGGCATCTACAAAGATAGTCGAGTCGAACAAACATAAAATAGAAATAATTGCCTATCATCATGAAGAGATAGTCTAGCAATTTGTTGAAGATGATGTATTTACATATACCCTTCACTTCACCCGCTTCTTCGAAACCTGTTTGAGCTATCGACCAAGATTGCAATTCCATACAGACCTTCATCCGTAAATCAAAACTAGCTCTCACAATAAAGGAGAGAAAACCATACCCCCTCACCAAGGAGGGAAAAACAATACCGAAATTGCAAACTAAACATTCAAATGAAAACATTTTAGATCTGAAAGGAGAAACCAAGATAAACAATTCACTCTCAAAATCAAGCCAAACAAAACAAAAGCAAGATAAATCAAATCAAACAAAAGAAAGAATTTGGGGCTTTCCACCGGAAAAACCAGTGGAAGCCCCGTCGGAAAGTATGAAGGAGACGGTAAGGAGAGAGAAGGGAGGATGAGAGAAAAGGGAATCCGAGGGAGAGAGAGTTTTAACCGGATTCATAATGAATTATTTTTGTTGCATAGCCTATCCAGTATCCACACTGTTTTTTTTGTCACAAGCAGGCAAACGACAGTCTATCTTCATGTATATTGTTCCTACTACTGGAGTATTTCATACCATCCTTTTCATGACAATGAGATTTTGGGCCATGTTATCCTGTTTGAAATAATTAGATGTTGGGTCTAAAGTCTGAAGTCTGAACAGCAGTAGGTTGTAGATGATAAAATGATGTTGGGCCTCAACAGGATGGGTTGTATATTACTCAGGGTTTATGGGCTTCAAAAGTACAGTTGGGCCTAAATGGAAGTCTAGTTGTACGAAAGTGAAGAAAGACATTGCATTGCAACCTGGATACATTTTGATTGAGTTCTGCATAATACCATATGGCAAAACAAATTTGAATATGTCTAATCTAATACTTCCTCCGTCCATTCCAATTGTTTACATTTTCTAAGTGGTGTTCGGCACACATTTTAAGCATAGTTCTATAATTTATTTTTATTTTTTTTTTGTATAAAAATTTAATGCGTGTGACACCCTTGAACAATGTAAACAATTAGAAGGGACCGAGGGAGTAAGATTATATACAATTCTAGGCTGTTAATATAGTTTAGGGTTAGATTTTAGGTTGTACAACAATATTATAAATTAATAAATCGAAACAGTGTTACATTGAAACATGTTGCTTATTTATCTTCAGTTTATTGTGTTTTGAAAGCTGACATGCCCACCAAAAGAGACAAGGCTTTGGACCGAAAAGGATGAAGAGAAGGCATGCATTGTTGCATGTATACTGTATACTTTCCCTCTTTACAGGGTAAAGTTAAGTTGCAGTACATTTATTCTTTTTCGGACAAGAATTTATTCTAAAAGGATGTGGATGAAGAAGAACCATGAAAAAAGTAGAGGGAGGGAGTGGAAATGTGACCGTTATGCATTGATCTCTCATCTGAAAAAACACAAAATGATGCTACCATAATTCACATTACAACTTGCTGGAGTAGTGTAGTTTTTGTGTTTCACAAAGTATCATCTAGCCACCGAGGTTCTTGCTACATCTAGGCCAATATGCTCTCGTATACGATAAATCACAAATTCTAGATTAGGCAAAACAAAATAGAAAGATCGAAGAGATTTTGTATGATCCACAAAATATAACTGAAATTAAAGTAAATTTTAAGAAGTAGATGAGTTATTAGAAGGAAACCGTTTAGAGTTAGTTCTGATACAGGTACTGATCAACTTCATTATTACAAAACATGATTTCAAAACTGTAACCAATGAAAATCAAGTGCAGTTTGGCAGTTTTTTAACCCGACAGTTTAACATTAATCCCCCTCTTCAGTTACTTAGATTTAACTCCACATTCTTCACATCAATAACATTCTTCTCCGCAATATCAGATTTCCAATCATTTATTAAGTTCTTCTATACTATTTCCAAATCTAAGCAGAACTCAACTCAAATTTAATACCTCAAGAGTCCAAATCTAAGCAGAACTCAACTCAAATTTAATAATAAAACACCATCCACTTTTTCGAGTCATTAAAATTTAATCCGATTCCGATTTAACTAGATATCCCACTAAAATCTCTCTTTCTCTCGTATCTTTTTAAAACAAAAAAGACAACCACCAGTACGTACCTTTCTAACATTTCAAAATCTTTATATAATATCATTCAACATTTCATTCTTCAGACAGTAGTCACCACTGTCTTGTTCTTACAAAAATGAAGCCTATAATTAGGGTCTGTTTGGCAACTCTACTCTTCCTCCAACTCATCACCTTCACATTTTCCGAACAGACCTACATAATCCACATGAACCACCACAACAAACCTCAACATTTCTCAACTCACCACCACTGGTATCTCTCTACTCTCCAATCTCTCCCAACCGCCTCGTCATCTTCACTTTTATACACTTACACCACTGCCTACCACGGCTTCGCAGCCTCTCTTTCGCCTTCCGCTGCTTCTACTCTTCGTGAACATCGATCAGTTATCGGTGTTTACGAAGATGACCTCTACAGCCTGCACACTACCAGGACCCCCGAATTTCTCGGGCTGGATAGCGAAATTTTCGCCGAGAAAATCGGAGGGATTTTCGCCGAAAAAGTCGGAGGTTCCCGGGAGGACGTGATTATTGGTGTTTTGGATACGGGAGTGTGGCCGGAGTCGAGGAGTTTTGATGATGCTGGAATGAGGGAGGTTCCGGTGAGGTGGAAGGGAAAATGTGAGTCACGAGTCGATTTCGAGTCGAGCTTATGTAATAAGAAGTTAATTGGCGCGAGATCGTTTTCGAAAGGTTATAGAATGGCGATCGGAGGTCATCGGAGTAGGTCTAAGGAGGCTGAGTCACCGCGTGACGTGGATGGACATGGGACCCACACTGCCAGCACGGCAGCCGGTGCTCACGTGGCGAATGCAAGTTTGTTAGGGTACGCCAGTGGAGTGGCGCGTGGTATGGCCATGAATGCTCGCGTGGCGGCTTATAAAGTGTGTTGGAAGGTTGGTTGTTTTAGTTCTGACATACTCGCGGGAATGGAGCGTGCGAATGACGATGGTGTGGATGTGCTCTCAATGTCGCTTGGCGGTAGCTCTGCGCCTTATTATCGAGATACTATTGCGATTGGAGCGTTCACCGCTGTCGAAAAAGGAATATTTGTGTCGTGCTCTGCTGGAAATAGTGGGCCCCAACGAGGTTCGTTGGCGAATGTGGCGCCGTGGATTATGACCGTTGGGGCCGGGACACTGGACCGGGATTTTCCCGCCTATGTTAGTTTCTCAAAACGACATCGTTTTGTTGGTGTCTCGTTGTATAGTGGGAAAGGTATGGGAAATAAACCAGTAGGAGTTTATTACAACAATCGAACTATCGGGTCTGGCTCGGGTCAGTTGTGTCTCCCTGGTTCGCTTGATCCCGAGCTGGTGCGCGGGAAAGTGGTGTTTTGTGATAGAGGCGTTAATGCACGTGTTGAGAAAGGCGCTGTGGTTCGAGAGGCTGGAGGAGTGGGGATGATATTAGCAAACACCGAGGCGAGCGGAGAGGAGTTGGTGGCAGATAGTCATTTGATCCCAGCAGTTGCAGTGGGGAAGAAAATTGGGGATGCAATAAGAAAGATTTTGATGAGTGAAGTGCGACTTACTGTGGAGTTGAGTTTTGGCGGGACGGTTTTAAATGTGAGGCCTTCGCCTGTGGTAGCAGCATTTAGTTCGAGAGGGCCTAATTTGGTGACACCGGAGATATTGAAGCCGGATGTGATCGGGCCTGGTGTCAATATATTGGCTGCGTGGTCTGAAGCTGTTGGCCCTACTGGTTTGGATTCTGATACCAGAAAGACTCAGTACAATATCATGTCAGGTAACGGCTATATTTTCCAGAGGAATTCTATTTTTTGTTTGTTTTTTTCACTGATTCACTTGATTGATTTTGTGTTGTATTATCTATGTTTGTGATTTAACTGTGATTGTTTTACAAGTTTAATAATTTTTGGACTGTTTGAAGACTCCAGTTTACGATTATGTCACTATGTTAGTCCATGTCGCAGACCTTGGATCATGCTTTTGGTGGTGTCATGGCCCCTATTATCTGTGTTATCTATTTAACTGTAATTGTTTTATGAGATTAATAGTTTCTGGAGTGTTTAGAGTTATAGTTTACGATCATGCCATTGTGTTTAGTCCACAGTCTCAGTGGCGGACCTTGAATGGTGCTTTTGGGAGTGTCATGTCCCCTACATGACTAAGTAAAGGTCCATAGCTGTTGCTATAATACTTGAATGGATGTCGAAAACTCAAAGTGTCATGTATAGTAGTATATAGTTTGAATGGGAGGTCAGCTGTCCAAGAATTATTAATATCCCTTTGTGTACAAATAGAATAGTTAGTGATATACAGTACAGTGAAAGAGCACATACATGGCCTAATATTAGTTTGCATAAAAGAACCCTTATGGTTTGTTGAAAAGCTCCTTTATAGAGTGATGGGTGGCCATATCTTAGATTTAAAACATGTACTATGATGATGCTTAAGGATGGATTATGGTGTTTTTTAGGTGGGGAATGTTTAGAAAACAGGTGATAGTGCTTCTTTTTTGGTTTCTGGTGCTAATTGTGCTGGCAAAGATGGATTTTCACATTGCCAGAAGCATTGTTGTAGCAATTATTAGAGATTGCTGTAGCACTTATTCGAGCATGGCATGAAATACTTTAACCCATCAATACCTAGACAAGGGTTCACTGAGATATGATTTGGTTTCGCAGTAGTTAAGATATTCAATCCACCCCATTCCAAAAGTGTTTTTGTCAATGCTTAGTATCAACTGTCAAGTGAGCATCTACACATCTAAGGTTGCATTTTATAGGACACTAGTATTTCTTCGTTATACACTTTTTATACATATTTAAGATTCGTGCACCCTTACATATTTCGAACTCTCAACCTCCCGTAAAGAGCATGAGGGCGATATCACTAGGGCCACTCGATCATTACTAAACATTTTGAAGTAAACCACCCTTGTACTTTGGCGTTTCCTATTGGAAATGTAAAGCAACCATCCATTGTACCCTGATGTATTATTACTAGCTTTGTTGTTTCATATAAATCTATGTAGTGAATGCGATTTGCACTTGGAACGGTGTATACTCCTAACAACCTTAGTCTTTTTTTAATTTTGGGATGGACCAAGTAGTGGACTCTCCATAATTTGAGTGGGATATATGATATTGAGTCCACCAAGAAACCCAGTTTCTTTGTGGTTTTAGGTAGAGCAGCAACATAGCATGCTAAAATTATATTAAAAAAAAATGTCTGAAATTATTTCATGTAGAAACTTTATTTTTTAAATATTTCAAGGAACATTGCCTCCAAAGCAGTTGGGTTGCCCTCTGCTACTAAAAGCGCACAATGTATGTTAAAAACAATGAAAAGGTGGAAGATACAACTATCAAAACAGTTGCTTAGATGCATACTGAAAAAAATGGTTTCTGCTGCTAGGATTTGTTGCAGATTTGTTTGTACAATGCAGCTTCGTTAATTAATCTGTCTCGTGTTGATATGATAAAGGTACATCAATGTCGTGCCCACACATTAGTGGGTTAGCAGCACTGATCAAAGCAGCAAATCCGGATTGGAGCCCTAGTGCAATAAAATCTGCCCTTATGACTACTGCCTATACAAGAGACAACACCAAATCTCGACTTCGTGATGCAGCTGGAGGTAAATTTTCCAATTCATGGGCTCATGGATCCGGCCACGTTGACCCTCTGAAAGCTATCTCTCCAGGCCTTGTATATGACTTGTCTGCAAAAGACTACATTGCATTTCTTTGCTCTTTGGACTACAGCATTGATCACATACAGACCATTGTCAAGCACCCAAATGTCACGTGCTCTAAGAAATTCTCCAATCCAGGCCAGCTGAACTATCCATCATTTTCGGTCCTCTTTAGAAAATCAAGAGTCGTACACTACACTCGTGAATTGACTAATGTAGGATCTGCAGGATCTGTGTACAATGTTTCCGCATCTGCTCCTCGTACAGTTAAGGTGACCGTAAAACCTACAAAGCTTGTTTTTAAAAATGTGGGTGATAAGCTGCGGTATACTGTTACATTCGTGTCAAAAAAAGAGATGGACCAGATGGGAGGGAGAAGCTCTTTTGGGTCAATCAGCTGGACCAATGCTCAACATCAAGTTACAAGTCCAGTGGCTTTTGCCTGGACTGGTCATTAAGAGGGTGGGGTTTAATTCTAGTCGTGACCTTCCATGTATTTTAGTTCATCTGGAACTTCTCCTTGCATGTGGTTGCTCTTTGAACATTAGCCTGAAAGGGCTTACTGTCCTTAACCTAACTTCTGAAAATATAATTTAATGGAGAAAGCGAGGAAATTTTTTCTCCGATGTTCAGTTAAATTACCAGAATGTGTTCTCTAATCAGCATGAATTCTCTAATCAGCATGAAGTAGTTACTGATGGAATGTACAACAGGCACAAACAGTAATATTAGTTTTTACTGCAACAAAGAATGTTCTATATTTGTAGAGGAAGATAGTTACTTACCTGATGTGTGACTCTTTGGCTAATGACAGTTGCTGAAATTCAGAGATTTGGTTGATCACTTGTTATTTCTTATTTTGTTGGGCTGTGAATCTGTCTCCTTTGTTGTCAGAATACAGAGGTCCAGTTGCAATAGAAAAGGCCTGTCCACTGGCAAATCTCATCAATTCTTGCATAACATCTGATCCTCATACAAATCACAAGATTCTGATGAACTGTGTAATGTTTTCACAAGATGCTCTTCCTAAAACGTGAGCATCAACCCAGTAGTCTATTATTAAATCATCTTAACGTTATGTATTCTGAATTGAAGAATAATGTAGTTTATGTAAAGGCAGAGTACCTGAGATTGGATTTGTATCAGAATTCAGAATTATTATTTATGAATGATACTGATATTCAATTGTTAATAATACTAATACCGTTTGAGATCTTTTATTATATGTCAAGAATAAAAATGTCAAGAAATCTCCACTTTTACCTTCATGATAACGATTGTGATCAAAATCTACTGAAACTCGAATCAAAATGCTCAGAGATTCGTTTAGAACTACTTGTTTAGAATCGGATTCAAATTAAATCCATCTTACTCAGATTCGTTTCCAATTCTTACCATCTTAAAGGTTTTGTAAGATACTCCCATATCTTTGTTTTAATGTTGTATTCGGAGATGTTTATAATTTCGTTTTTTTATCCAAGTTCAACTCCATTCAAGCTTGCTCTCGAACTCAAACAAATTTTGGGATTATATATCCTCACAAACTCGAGTGGTACAGTGGTTAGAACTTGTGTGCATCGAACGCAGATGCATGTACAAATTTAAATTCAGGATTGGGAAGGAATGCTTGCAAAATGAGAAGGCATAAACATGAATCTAAGAATCGAGTTAATTATCAAATTGACCACTATATAATTAGCAGAGTCTCAAATGTACCACAAACAAATTCGGGATCTTAACTTGACCACTTTTATATTGACGTGATCTCCAATTGGTCACTTTTAAGTTGGGTAAATGGCCATTTTCGTCACTGTACTATACCAAAACTTTCACTTGGGTCACCAGGCCAAAAAAGTTTTCAGTCAAACACTTGTACAACTAAAACATTTCAATTGGGTTTCTGCTATTAGTTCCGTTAAAAAAACTAACGGAATAATGAGGTGGATTCTGACGTGGCACAACGAAAATGGTTCCATAGCTAATTAATCACTCAACTTTGTATAAGTTTTCAATTAGGTCATCGGTTAATTTTAAATTTAAATTTATAATTTCCTAAATTATAATTTTCATTTTAAATTTATATTTTAAATTATAATTTCCAAAATTTCCATTTTCCAACATTTTAAAATTTAAAATATCTAAACTTTTCAATTTTAACAAAAAAAATATCAATCATAATACTTTGCCATTTTATTCAATTAACATAAAATTCACAAACTTGTTTTCAGAGGAGCAGCGTGGTGGAGGCGTGGTGAAGAACGGTGACATGGATGGGGTGAAGGGGGAGAGGAGAAAGGGGTGGAGGGCTGAGATTGATATTAACGGAGGGGCAGTGGTGGGTTTGAATGAAAGGCAGGGGGGTGAGGGATGGACAGTTAATTGTTGGTGGCGGTGGGTCGAGGAGGATGAAGAGAGTGATAAGAAGGGAGGGGGAGAGAGTGATAAGAACGGCGGTGGTGCTGTGGTGGAATTGGTGGGTTGGTCGGAAGGGGGAGGACTGGACTGTGGTGACGCGGTGGGATGAAACGGGGGCTGTTGAAGAACAGATGTGGGAGAAAGGTGGAGGCGGAATTGGTGGTGAAGGGGAATTGGTGGAGGGGCGGTGGTGTCGCTACGGCGAAGGTGAACGGGGGTGGGGATAGATGAAGGAGAGATTGAATGGGTGACAGAGGGTGAGATGGGGCAGTGAAGAGGAGATGTGTAGGTTGAAAAGAAAGGGAAGTGATGTGATGTGGATTAAGAGGTGAAGGAGGAGAAAGAGATGAAGGAGGAGGGGGGCTGTGGTGTTGCACAGGTGGGTCGACGGAGATGGTAGTTAGGTGGTGATTTGGTGGTGTTAGATGAAGGACAGAGGAGGTGAGGGATGGGAAACGGAGATAATGGGCGGAGGTTGGGAATTTGGTGGCGTTGGGAATTGACCGGTGGTGAAGGTGCTTCGGTTGGTGGTGGTGAAAAATTGTAGTTGGTCGGAGGTTGAAGAGGTGAGATGTTGGACGGAAAAGATGAGATGGGGGTGGGTTATGGAGGAGCTGCGATAAGTGAAGAACAGAGGAGGTGAGATGGGTTTAAGGTGTGGTGTTAAGTTGTGGAAGGAGAATGGAGGAAGGAGATGGAGCAGATCGGAGTGGCTGGAGAACAGAGGGGTAGTGGGAGGTGAACGGAATGGTTAAGGTTGGTGCGGCGGCATAACAGCAAAGGAAATGAGGGGTGTTTTGTTCTTTTATTTTTGTTTTACTCTTTTGTTTTATTCTTTTGTTTTTGTTAAATAAATAATATATTAGATTTTAGATAGATGACATGGATGATGATGTGGCGCTGAGGTGGGAGGCTGATGTGTAAAAAGTTAACGGACTTCCGTTAAGTCAACGAAAAATTAACGGCGGTGAAATATTTTTAATGTACAATGACCCAATTGAAAGTTATATTGAGTTGAGTAATTCGTTTGAAAGCTTTTTTGGGCTGGTGACCCAAGTGAAAGTTTTGGTATAGTACAATGACGAAAATGGCCATTTACCCCTTTTAAGTTGGTAGTAAGCTAACAAAATCTCAAATTTATCACCAAAAATTAACAATTTTATTTAAAGAGTGGTCAATTTGAGATCCCGAATTAATCAATGGTAAATTTGGCATCTTGCTAATTATATAGCGGCCAATTTGATACCTGACCCTTTAAGAATCTTTGTATTTTGCAGAGCGCACAAGAAAATGAACATAAAAGTCAAATTTACTCGCATTTGCCTTCAAAAATTATATGTTATTTTAAAGAACTTGAAGTAGTATCAAAAGTAAAAGGTTTCCACATCCAGGTATAGCATAGCTCATGAAAACCAACTTGCAATGATTAGTCTGTGAGCCTATATATTCATTTGAATAACTGAACCAGATCCTGCTGCATCGCATGGGTATTCAGATTTCACAAGAAAAAAGTCTGAAAACTTGCAGGCCTAATAATACAAAACTACAAAAATACATGGCCCATCAACTCAATTATTGAAACCAATAATAACTTTGCTTCAGAACAATGGACAAGATGTGAAAAAAGCATTGGAGATAGTACATTCTTGAAAGGACAAACTGATACTCCTATATATCCAGTTTCCTAGTGCAGGTCATGTCTTAAGACCAGGTGTATGAAAAGGCTCAATCAACTGAATTTGATGATTTTATTTCTTCTCAATCAGTCCCTTTGTATAGTTTACAATATTTGGTTCATCACAAAAGTTGCATTTGTGAATGAATCAGCAATGTGTTATAAAGGTAGATTGGACATCACCTTCAAACTAATTAACAGAAATCAAAATAAAAAATGTACATGATCTTCCTTTTCTACGCTTATAGAATATTGGAATTCTTGATTCTAGATTTGCTAAAAGCATAAACAACATGAGTAGCAACAGTTTTTTATACAGGAGCATCGTGGTACCTTCGGACATCGAGGTCGACAACAGCATGTGCTGCACTTGCTGCATGAACAAGTGCAAGAGCACGAGCAATCTGGGCAAGAAGGACCTTCGCATTCGCAACAATTGCTGCATGAGCCCTTTTTAGAGCATTGAAAGCAGGTGCACGGCCAGCAGCAGCATGGCCAGCAGGAAGTTGAGCAGGTTGGGCAACTTGAGCAACTTGGACACTTCGGCATTGAACAGGCACATGGATTGCAATTACATATATCACAGGAGCAGGAGCAGCAATCTGGTTTTCTAAGACGAGGACAGCATCCACAACAGCAGCACATCCATGATAGGTTGAAGCAAGGCATTCCACTGCATTTATACGGATTTCAAGTTAAATAGCAGGGATATGATCTGATGCTGAGGTTATCAAAAACTTGAGCTAATTTTAAACAAACGAGATTCTTCTGTACACTGATTTCATATACTTTAGTTTTTTGAATCGACTATGTAATAGGTTGCAATGATATGGTTTTAATTGTGTCCTTACAGTGCCAACAAAGTATCTGGCAACAATGACTCCACATGATATTTTACTTGTTAGACCCTAACAGAGAATTGATATCCATCATTTCTTTATAATATCATTCCAATATGCATAGTTCAATAAAGTCATAAAATAGGGTTATTTATATCCCTTAACAATTAAAATGTTTTTAGCGTTAAGGGGATTTGATACCAAAAAGAAAAAAAAGGTGCTGTGAAGTTTTAATATAGCTGCGCTTGAGCAATTAATATGGATTGTTGTGTATTGGATTAGATTTGTACACACGTATACATAAATTTCTATCATCCTGTTGTATCAAATTAGCAAGTCCAGGAACTACTAGCATAGAATTTACACAGTACTCACTACTCAGTGTCCGATTAGCTTTTGATCCTTTCTAGTTAAGTGAAGATCATAACTGAAATATCACATACTATACTGATCCAGTCAGATGCAGGATGTAGTAACCCAATTTTCTATTTGGATATATTAACCATCCTGTATCAGCTTAGTCTGAAAACTACTGCATAGTATCTATACTTCAATCAATTGCTAATCTGAAACTAGAAAATCATGAACTACTTTTCCAAGTAATATTAATAATATCCCTGTATGTCTCTGTTATGTTTATTTATTCCATAGATATGCTTTTTTTTTTGTGCTTGCAAGCTCTAGATTCCAACATGCTCTATAGTCTAAAATTCCACTGAGGAACTCTACATTTCAACATGCTCTATAAGTTACACCCGAAATTTAAACAGATTTGTTGTAAATAAATTAGGGTTTTGAGTAATATTCTTAAATTATATGACGTCTTAATTTTCACCACTAAAAGAATCCTCAACCTAAGAAACTGAATAAGCTTGTTTCTGAATCATCCTACTTGTGCATAGTGCGATTAACAATACAACTGAAAAAACTTAATTTTAGAAGAATGACGGGATAATACACAAGCATACCAGAGCCATTTCCAGAAACGGCGAGACCTACGAATTTTACGGCTTCTGCACACATGAATGAAGAGTTAGCAAAGGTAACACAAATTTGCAATATGGTTATTTTGTACCAGAAATTATAATTTTCTTACTTAGTGACTAGAGGATCAGAATTTGCCATCACAAAATCGGCAACCCTGAAAATTATTAACTGCAGTTAACAGTGTATCACATTGTAACTATTGTACATGATAATGTCAGTAGCTTTATATGGTGAAGGTTAATGTACAAAAATCAAGTGGCAAATGTCAATCACAAATTTAAGATCGATTACGCACTCTTTACAGGAATGTGAAGCGGGTTGAATGCGTCCAACAGTTTTTAATTCCTCCTGAAAGGGAATATATGTTGCAAAATTAATCATCACGACTAGTCAATCTCCAAAGTCCAAACGAATAAAAGAAAAAACTAAATATACTGAATCCACATTGTTAGTAGTTTAGTGGTCGGTCATAAAACCTCATGCAGGGGATAGACAGTAGCAATGTCAATGGTTGTATGCAAAATGCCATAATCAACAATAGCCTGTATGCATCCTATTATGCAATTGCAGACCACAGACCACAACTTAGTAAATATTGCCCTATATTAGTATTGTAACAAACAGCCACCTCAAAGGATCAATCTAATTTTAACAGTCATGAAACAGAAATGATCCGAAAGTGCAGGAGAAGTCCAGATAACTGAAAAGAGACATCTTTGTAAAACTGTGCAAAGCCTTAAATTTGTCCAGTTCTCAACCTTGAACAAACATTTTTTAAACACTGTGCAAAGCCTTAAGTTTGTCCAGTTCTCAACCTTAAACAAAAATATTTTGAATTCCTAAGAATTATAATAATACACCATACAACAAAAATAGCCCTGCTTTTAAAAAAATGCTAGTGTTCAAGTATAGCATCATAATTACAATAACATCTAAAATTTGCCTAATTAACCACATTTAACTTTAGGACAGAAAGGGAAAGAAACTACATACATAACACTTTACAGCAGACAAAGATTGGCTCTATTTTGGTAAGTAAGGAGTACAATATAAAAGTCCAAGCAAGTCTAACACACATTTTGTCATCAAAGGAGTGAAAGATATAAATAGGACACTGCTTACTTGCAGGTAGAGCAAGAAAATTTCAAATTTGCAGTAAAGGGCATGATCATAGGAAAGAATAATGGAACTCAAATCAAAAGCCTTCTGCTTTTAAAATATATGTAATCTTGGAAACTGATGAGTACTTTTTAAATAGATACACACACAGATATATATAAGTCTGATTACTTGCTCCAAATTGGGTATTTTACTGCACTAGCAGTTTCAAAAAACATGTTTTCAGAGTTCAAATTTGGCAGTCTGATGGGCACATTCTCAAATAAAAGAAAAACTAGTAAAGCAAACAATAACTAAACAAGATATAATTAGATAGCCAAAAATGGTAAAAATAATGATTAAAACAAAACATCAAACAACTAAGTTTTTAAATGTTCGAGATAAACGGGTAACAAGCTGCACCGCAACACCTCGAACTTTAAAAAAAAATGTACCTCGAGAAAACCAATCTCTCTTTCAAGCATTTGAACTCTAGCTAACTCTCTTCTCTTTCCATACAAATCTGGATAAGGTGGAGGAGATTTAGGGAGTGGTGGTGGCAGTGATGGAACTGTGGAAGTTTCCCTCTTAGCACCTTCCATTTTGTATTCAGAAATCTTGCTTACACTTTTTTACTCTTAAAAGAGTTAATGTCACTGAATGCACTAGTTACAGATTCACATGTATATCTTACAACAACATGTGTATATGTACTAATGTTAATGTGTGTATCAGTGTATGTATAGTGAACATCAGTAGTACTGTTTACTGAAAACAGTAAAAAGTATTTAAGGAGTAAAGAAGGTAAAGAGAGAGAGATTGTAGCAGAGAGAGAGAGAGATGAAAGAGAAAATGACTACTGAGATTAGGTATGAAAATGAGCATCAGAAGAAAAGGAGAGAAGACAGGAGAAATAATAATTACTGACACTCTCTCTGCCTGATTATCAGAGCAGAGAGAGGGGGCTAGCAGAAAGTAATTAATGAATCTAATATTAATGAAAACTGATTTTAAATTATCGAATTTTCTAATGCATGTTCAATGATATATAATTTATTTGATATTTTTTGATTAGTTTATTTTCATTAATAATAACGGATCTCTCATTTCAAAAAAATAAAATAAAAAATAACGAATTCCCTGCATGCATAAAAATTTTAACCGATTAATATTAGTTAACTCATTAAAAGGTAATTGTTAGAATGTACCCTCAACACATACTAGAAGATCCTTAAATTATTACTACTCATAAAAAATATGGAGTAAAATTATTATACTGGTAGTAGATTCTTGAAATTATGCAAAAAAAAATCAAGAATTTAAAGAATGTAAACACCCATCAAGAAAATTGGGTCAATTAGTTGATAAATGAATAATTTTTAGATCTAATAATTATATTTATTTATCAAGATTATTCACTTATTTTGTACATTAATATCATATTGTTCCTATTATTTTGAAATATAATTATTGATTTTATAAGTTTATTCACTTGTTAAATATTTTTTATTGTGTTTTACTTGGATAGACTATAAAGTATGGAATCTGGGCAGAAAAATAAAGAATTTAGAGGAAGTAAAAACTCATCAATAATCAATAAAGTTGGTAAAATAGTAAATGGGTGTTTAAAAGTTGAAATAAAGGAGAAAATAAAAGAATGATGAAGAGCCATTAAACAAAAAGAGTACTTAGGGTGGGTAAATTAATAAATAGTGCATAAAAGAAGAGATGCTACATTGTACAAATGGTCATGTTATGAGTAGACAAGACTTGAGGTTTTTTATGAGTAAAGAAAAGAAGAGGAGCAGAGGGTACAAACAGTAAATAACTGCATAGGAAGTGTAAAAAAGGGTGGTTTGGTAAACAAAATGGATCAGTAAACATTTGGGATTGGGACACTCAGTTTTGTACACTTGATTTTGGGCAAAATAAGTTGGTTTGGTGCAAGGATCAGACTGATGAGTCGAAAAGTGTGTGTGTTTTTAGTGTGTGTAAGGAGAGAGAGAGAGAGAGAGGGAGAGAGAGAGAGACGATGGTGGAGGATGGGAGGGGGGCCCTGGGCCAATGGTGGTGTAAGATGGCAGTGCTTGGTGCAGTGACAGAGAGGGTGAAATGAAATGCTCGACGTCGTACCTCAGACCGCACGTGACTGTCCAGTAAGAGAGAGAGAGAGAGAGAGATAGAGGGACTGTGTGAAGTCTTTTTTTAGATTTTACTTTGCTGCCTTCCACGGTTTTCAAAATCTTGTTACTATTTTAATAGTAAAGGGAGCTTAAAAAAATTGTTATAACCATGATTGTAAATAAAACCAATTACTTTTTGACAAAATTGAAAATAAATAAGTTGATATCTAATTAACATTCTTGTGAATTTTTAAGTTAAGAATTCAAAATAAGAAGAAAAGTTTAACTTATTTTGAGTTTGAAACATATATTGTTACTACCTCCGTCCTTTTTCACGCATTGCTTGGATTGGATGGGATATTTATGAAAAAATATTATTTATAAATATTTTATTCTAACACATTAAAATGAGTGCAAAAAAATAAATCAAATAAAATGAATGGAGGGAAAAATATTTAACTTGAACTTGATTATGATTATATTCAAATTTTTTTTCTAATTATATACTGTATGGGTAACTGCTAGGGAAAGAAATAAAAAATAGTGGAATTTTAAGAATACAATTTACCGTTGGAATATAAACCAAAAAAAAAAAACAAATTGATGAAGACCTGGTGTGTCTCTGACCACGCTTTGGGACTATCATTTGGTACGATTAACACACTTAAACTAACATTAATAAATTAATGTTTTCCTCTCTTGTCAAGTGGATTAATTACAGTTTTAATAAATGGATTATATAATTTATATAAGGACGTCATGTGTGCCTTGATGCTTATATTCAGCAACACAGGTGGAATTTTTAAGATCCGTTAGTTGGTCCGGTTCCCAGCTCAAGTATGGACCATACATGTAGCCCCTTTGGTACAGTAATATATTTGTACAGCATGCAAAAAAATGCAAAATAATCGATCACATAGAATTGATTGGGATTGTAATTTAAGGTGTCATTATTCGAAGCTCATAAATTTTCTATGAAATACGGAAATAAGTGAAATGTCATATTTGATGGGTAGTGTGTTGATTTGATTAAGTTTTTAGATGAATACTCCGAACCAAATATTAACTATATTAGATTTTGATCGAGTTCTCGTTTCGAAAAATCGATTGAGTATTCGGATTAAACTACTACAATCAATTAGATTTCGTAACCTTAGTTTCGAGAGATAGTACGATTGTTTGCGAGTTTGCAAGTATCGGTACTTAGTTAACGAAGATGAATATACATGAAAAAAGAAGATCGCATTATTATTGCATATTTGCAATGAAATTTTATCTTAGTTTGTTTTGTTAAAGCACATGTGGAGTACAATTAAAGTTCGGGTAATTTTCTCGTTAATAAAGAGTATAAATATGTAATTTTGTTCCAACCAATCTTGCATAATGTGTCACATGTAATTTTTTTTTTTTTTTGCCAAGAAATAAAGCAGGTTTCATTCAATATAACATATCACAGTCAGGACAAACTCCCGATTGGTGATACAACCAGGTTGGAAAAATAAATAACATACTAAAAACAATTAGCTGATTTGTTTCCTGATCGTTTAACACACTGAACGGAAAAGTTCTTAAATCTCAAAACGAAATCAAAGTTATCCTGAACGATCCAAACTGCGCTGACATCCCTGAAAGCAGGAACATCACAATTGACCTTATCACATAAAAATCATGGTAGCCCAGCGTTTAGAAGCCCCAATTGCATAAATTGAGGTTAGAGGAACGACATCCCAGCTATCTACATGCCGGATACCAGCTATAGATATGTTGAAAGTGGGAATACCTAAAGGATGAACAATCTTTGGTTGTGACAAAGAAGCTCTTGCAATAATGACCATCGTCCCAACTTCGATGCGGGCTTTTCACATTCACAAAAACATCCACACAATCATTTTCAACAGATCCAACACTGAACGAAACCAAACATAATTAAACAAAAACATAACAAAACACTCCAAAAAGATAGACAAAACACACACTCCAAAAGGAGAGACACGCAAACACCCTAAAAATTGGGTTTTATTGAAAGAAAAATAAAAAACAAAATAAAACTAAGTGGTTCGGGCTTTCCACCGGAAAAAACCCAGTAAAAACCCCTAGACTAGCTTGAGACAAAAACAAAGGAAGACGGCTTTAAAGAGAATTGTCACATGTAATTTTAAAGACTTTATTGCACTTTAAATCCTTGTAGTTGGGCGGAATTTCACTTTGCACCATACTGTTCCAACAATTGCAATTTGCGTTCCTACTATTTTAATTCTGCCACATTTAGCACCCCTTTAACGATTTTAAGCTAATTTTGATCGTTACCGTTGGTCAAAATGAGGTATTTCGGTCATTATACTTAATAATAATATTTAAAATTAAATAATTTCAATTACTTTTATAATTTTTATATGTTTAGATTTACCAACATTTTATCTACAATTGACGGATTTTTTAAAATATAATTTATATTTCAAATTTTTTTTTTAAATACTTACATTACTAAATTCTTGTAAAATATTATTTAAATATAAAGTATATTTGTTTTAAATTTCAAAATATTTTCCATTAAATAAATATCATAAATTTAAGATTTTATATATTTTTTTTGAAAAAATCAATTTTTAAATTTTGTTTCTTACTTTTTTTTTGGAAATAAAATGTTTAATATAATAATTAATGACTGAAATACCCTTACTTTGACTAACGGTAACGGTCAAAATTAGCTTAAAATTGTTAAAAGGATGCTAACTGTAGCGGGATTGAAACAGTCAGGATGTAAATTGCAATTGTTGAAATAGTATAATACAAATTAAAATTTCGCCCAACTATAAGGATGCAAAATGCAATAAAATCAATTTTAAAACAAAACCAACCGTAAAAATCACATAGAATTTGATTACTCAAAATAGCCAAAGCTTCAGTAAAATTCTCAACTGGGCACTAACTATAGGGGTGTTTGTAGAGATTATTTTCAAGTAAAATTGATTTATTTTAAGAAATAATAAAAATTGATTAATGTTAAAAAATAAATTAAAATTCTTAACCTTTTTTATGAAAGAAAGTACTTTTTTTATAACTTATGAAATCTCAAACATACACTTATATAAAAAAAAATATCAAAATATAAAATTTTTATTCGAAAATAAATCCATAAAAACTTATTTTAATCTACGCCAAACATCACCTATATTTTTGTCCCAAAATGTATTACTCCAAATTTAGTGCATGGTTCGTTAAGCTGAAATTCAATATAACTAAAATTACCTATAAAAAAGAGAATCGAGGAAATGTGAAAGAAAGACAAATGCACAATGGGAGGGCTAGCGTATGTGGCAGAGATAGCTTGTGAAATACAAAAGGCCAGGCAGCAGCAGATACACATACTCCATAGTCACTTTAACATCATGAAGAGTGTGCAGTATATATGTCACTTGTCTCCTGTTTCATGTTTGATTTATTTCACTTTATCTACACTTCCTTTGTCTTATCAACTCAATCTCCCGATGTTTCCACTTCACCCATCGTGTTGCGTTTATAAGTTTCGATCCCTTAACATCCCGTAAAATGATCGATAAAGATATGAACAAACGTGTTTATAAATACTCCCTTTGTCCCATTTTATATGACTTTTATTCTTTTTTGGACGTTTCAAAAAGAATGAACCTATTATACTTACTATTTTTGAACACTACTTTTCACTATTACACCCACTACTTCTCCATTTTATACTCTTTTTTACACTATTACACCTGCTACTTTTCTCCACCATCTCACATTTATTATTATATATTGATAGGTCCCACCACTTTATACACTTTTAAACTAACTTTACTCTTTTTCTACTACATTTTCCTAATCTCCGTGAAAGTCAAACAGGTTCATACAAACCGGGACGGATGGAGTAATTGTTATCAACCTAATTTTTTTTCAACCACATCGAGAAGCAGCCGAGGTAGGAGTAACAAGGTGTTAGACCATTGACTATTTTTTGAATAAAAATTGAGTGCATTTTATTTTTGGTTTTGTAACTCCTATACGGCTATATTAATGATATTGTAACTCCTATTTTAATGAAATAATATTGATTAATTTATTATGGTGGTGGAGGTTACAAGATTGATTAGTCTTGTAAGTTACATATTTTCATTCCTATATAAGGAGTCCTGAATTGGGTATCAATATTTGTGATACAAAGAAATATACAAACTTTCCTTGCTTTTCTTTCATTCTACTTAGAGCTCTAGGATAAATTTTTTGAGATATAATAGCGATGTTTGTTCAGTTCGTAAAAGGCGGATCTTCATGCACTTGAGATCAACTTTGTTCGTTGTATCCTGGGGGACGGAAGCCAACACACCTTCAAGCACCACACGGAAGGGGCTTATCTGTTTTAACTTTTAAGGATAGCGTGATTTTCACGTGCCTCGAACATATTTTCGATATTTTTGTTCTTGTAATCTTGATTTCGGGTGCACACTTAAATTATACTTCCTACAAACTTAAAACAAATAACATAATTCTTATGAATTAGTTTAATCGATAAATTAATTTGTTTGAGTTTATTTTTTAATTTTCGGGGTTATAAAAAAAAAGAGGTGATTTTGTTTAACAATTTTAAATATTGGTGTTAATCCACTATGCAAAAACCGAGAGTTGCATCGAGACGAAAACTGTGTTTTGCTTGACTAAATTTAATACTCCGTAGTAGTAAAATACTCGGTACTCTAGTTAGCTCTAGTGGTAGTAGCAGAATAAAAATGAAAAGGGGAGATGAATGAATGATTTTGATGGGCGCTCTTTCCCAATGTACAAATTTAAGATAGAAAATTGAAAATGTTTGTTCGATGTCGAGACAAAAAGAAGATGCACATATACGTGTGACAAACTCATCATCGTGAGCCGTGAACTTTGGTGCTCTCTACTTTTAACTACTCATTCTCCCTGGGTTCTTGATAATTCCACATTTACCTCGAAAATTACAAGATTATTGATAATTTACTTTTAAATATTTTCCTTGTAAAACTTTACGTAAATTTTTTTGCATTCTTCCAAGTTCTAGGTGAATAATTTAAAGGCAACGAGTAATACTAGGTAATCAAGTAAAATTTTTAAAAAAACATTTAAAATGAGAAATTAAATCGATAAATTTCAAATAAATGCATGGATCCCATATCATTAATTATACTCCCTCCGTCTCTTAATGTTCTTCTCGTTTGATATGTCGGCACTGTTCATAACAAAAGACAAATTACTAATTTACGTCTAATCTATAAAACCAAATATAGTCATGAGTGATCTTGTTGGATTCGTATTTATGAGTACTTTAATACAGTGAAGTTTTTATATTTAATACTAATACGAAATTAAAAATATTAACGATTAAAAGTGTGCGTTGGCAAACGTGTCCAAGGGAAATGAGAAAAGTTTTTTGAGACGGCGGAAGTAGTACCTTACAACTAAGAAGACACATGACCCAATAGTTAACACACAAATGTCGTCGTTGGAAGGCTTTGATGTAATACTTCCTCCGTCCATCCCAAATTTTTTGTCTTGTTTGATTTTTAATGGTCGAATTAATCAAACTTTGACCATATATTACATACATAAAATATATGAAAATTATGATAAAAATTATATTATTAGAAAGTACATCTAATCTACTTTAATATGTATCTTTTAGATTTTTTAAACTATAAAAGAATGATACGTAAATATTGATCACCGTTTTCACCGTACTTGTTTTCACCGTTTGTTAATTGTTATGATAACGTTTATCCCAGGCCCCATCAAATATAATTTGGTAATTTTGTATGTTGCTTCCATAATCTTTTTCTTGCCGATCAGCTTTCCTAACTCAAGCTAAAAACATTTCGCAGGTCACTCGTCCAGGCTTGTGCAGTTCTGCCTTTTATCACTTCTTTGCTTACCTTCTTCTTACCTAACTTATGCGATATTATATTACACGCAAACTCATGGTTCGACCTGGCATGTCAAACGGATAATAAATAGATTGAAAATATGTGATTTATATTTTCTTCTTGTCCAGATTTACAAATTCTCGATTAGTTTTTGAAAATTTGTTCTGTAAATTGCTAATGACTATTAAATATTTCATCAATCCAGCTATTATCTGAATTATGTCTAAATGCGAAGCAAGTTTTGTTTTTCGATTTTGTTCCTAAAATTAATGAAGATATTAAACAATAGTTCTGTCCAAATGCGATACAAGTTTTGTTTTTCGATTTTGTTCCTAATATATAATAGTGAAGATATTAAACACCAAATATAGCCCACTGAACGCGATGAAAGAACTCTATTTTTGATTATGGCTCAACCCAAAATCTATTAGAACAGAGTCTAATTATTACAAAAAAAAAACAAAAACAAAAAAAACACATAGCCTCACTCTTTACAGTTAAACCTCTATAAATGAATACGCTCGGGATCGAAAATTTTATTCATTAATCGAGATGAAAAATACACTGTCTCTATTATGTCGGGAGCGAAAAAAATTATTCATTTGATAAGGCTATTCGTTTATCGAATATTCATTTATCGAGGTTCTACTTTTATAGACTAATACTCCCATACTCTCCACCGCATTTTGTGAAAAGTAATACTCCCTCGGTCCCTCTCATTTCTTTATATTTTTCTTTTTGGTACGTCCCACAACTTTTTTTACATTATTAAAAATAGTAACTTTTAACAATAAAATACATTTTTACATCAACTACTTCACTCCACTTTTTCAACACTTTACACTATTACACCCACTACTTCACATATTTTAACAATAAAATCACTATTACATTCACTCTTTCATTTATTTTAACAATATTACCCCCGCTATTCTTCGTCTTTTTGCCCAAACACAATGTAAAGAACCTGGGGGGACGGAGGGAGTAACAATTAACGAGATATAATGGATGTTTTGATATCTTAAAATATTAAGTTTATTACTTAAATGAATAATCGTCGTATAAATGATAAGTAGAAGAATTTTTATAAGTTATACAAGTTTTTGGATAAATTTACTTATATGTTGGTGAAATATTTATTAAATTAAATAAATTTTTTTAATTATCTAATATAATAATCTCAATGCATGCATATGACATTTATATATACAAATGTAAAATATTAAATAGATAAAATATTAAGAGCCTGTTTGGCTCAACTTAATTTAAGTTTTTATGGACTAATTTTTGGGTAAAAGTTTCATATTTTGATAAAAAAAAATTATACAAGTATTTAATGTATGTTTGAGATTCTATAAGTTGCAAAAAAAAAGTTAACTTTTTTCAGAAAAAAATTAGGAATCTCTAACTTTGTCTTAAAATAAGTTGACTTATTCCGAAAAAAAGTTCCCCCAAACACCCCCTAAGTAATAAGAAATAAGTTGGGAAAAAGTACTCCATTACTAACTTTCAAACTTATCAACATATAAGTTATAAGTTGAGTTAATAAGTTGGGTAAACAAACATCTTCATAAGTTGAAACTAGCATTTCACCCGTGCTACGCACCCAACGCACAATTCTAAAAAATATAAGTATTAGAAAATTACCAAAAATATATATAAGTATCAAAAAATAAATTATTTTGTTTTTTTTTTTGAAATAGTTGTATGACATTTTATGCTCTTTTTATGAAAAAATTAGTTCAATGTAGCCTTGTATTGAGGACCGGGCATAGAAAATAAAAAAACATAATTATTAATATAAATATGAGAATGTACACATTTTTCTTCTATTAACGCAAACGGAAAAAGAAGTGCCAACCCTTTGGAAGTTGTTGAATAAACATGTTATACTGCTAATTGGACCTCTAATTCGACTTTTGGAGGCTGCAAAATGGTTATGTTATACTGCACATAGGGTTTCACAAATGTCCAAAATTGTACCGGACCAGATCGACACGGATCGATCGACGATCGGACCAAAGACCAGACCTATTATATTCGATTTTGGGACTGAACCGGTTAGTTAATTTCTACATAAAAAATTAATTTTTATAATATAATATTTGTTTATTAAAAGTTTAAATAGATAAATTATTTTGCAAGTTAATATATGTTTAAAATTGAAGTCCGTATTTTTGTAAATAATCGTCATTTCTAAACATGTGAATGCCAATTATTTATCGCATGAAGTATGACATTAAATTATTTAAATATAATGTTGATCTCTACTATTTCATCAATTAATTATCTACTAATTTAGTTTGTCAATTTATGATGTATTTAAATATTTAATATCTATATTATATAATTTAAGAAGTAAAGTAATATAAAAATAATTATATACACAAACTTCAGTCTGATCCGAATTTTTTCAGGATTTGGATCGGACATGACGAAAAATCAATTTTTTTTGATTTGAAGGACCGGAGACCGGTCCGCTTATATACGATCTGGTCTGGGTATTGGAGATAGACCTGGTCAGTCCAATTTACCGATCTAGTTCGAAATGTTGTGTGGTTGTAACTGCATTGCACATAAATAAACCAAACCAAACCAAACATACCCAGTATATCACTTCTAGTAATTTGGTTTTTTGCTCAGTTTTTACTTTATTAATTTCACAAAATAGTCTCGTTGAAATTCAAGAAAAGTCTCAAAAGCCTCAAAAGCTTGTTTATAATTTTTTTCCTGTGCAATGGATAAATTATGTTAAGGAAAATAATAAGAAATAAGTAACTGATTGAGTGAGTGATATAATAAATCTTACGAAAATATAATAAGGAAATACGAATATTTACACATAAAGTCAAGTAAAATGGAAATTTCATCGTATTGAAGTAGCTCGTTGCCATCGACCTTAACACACTATTAACCGATTAATCATGTTATATATAGATGTAACTTCCTGGTTCAATGTGTCTGCAAGACCGTCAAGATCCTATAAGACATACATATAATTAGTTAATTTTCTATCATAATATGTCAGACATTAACATAGATATAACTTTCAAACTCATACATATATATAAATTTTAATCAAATAAAAACGTTATATATATTATTCAGTAATTTTCAAACTATTCCTAAGAAAAAATTGCAGTTGCCTTAAAGGTCAGAAAAATATTACAGATAGTGTTAACGACACAGGTCAAACGACCTTACTTATCATAAATTTTCTTACCTTTTCGAATGCAAATGTGACAATAAAAGTTTGCAGTCATACACCATAAAATACTTTATAGAGAGCACACATCCCATTAATAACATATCCTTGTTTGTGTATGTTCTGGTGACCTGCCAATAAAGCAAAGTGAAAAATTTATTTTCCAAAAAATTAAAAAAAATTCACCTTATATTCTCGGATATGCAATGACAATCATTAACTATGACATGAAAGTCATTGATATTTAGGATCCACCAACAATTATGTAAATTCATAAAATGTAAGAAAAGAATAAAATTGAACATCTTAGGTTATATAATTTAGTGTCTTGAGCTTATAGAGTCCCTATGTTAAAGTTGACTATCAAAGTATAGAAATGATTTTGGAGAATATAGATAGATGATTTTTATAACTACTCTGACAATAAAAAAATTGTGGCATAATATGCATTCGACACACGAACAAATATATTAATATAAGTATTATTAAGTTGAGAAAAGTTATATGCTTTAATTTGAAACATGCATGTGTGTGTGAATAAGTGTGTAGGTATTTTTGTTAGTAAGAAAAAAGTAGATACATAAAGTGATCAATTCTTAAAAAAAACAACATCATTCACAAATATTAATTCTCAATTTAATAATTTAAATTGCCAAATAAAAACATTTCATAGATATATAATTACGGTACTCATACTTAGTTTGAGGACGGAATAAGAATAATTGATATGATTTAAGCGAATGCAAACACTTAGTTTATCAAACTGTTATGTGGATTTATAGAAAATATTATTTACGGTTAGTAATGACTTTTTAAAATTAAAAACCATGTGATATACAAATTTATTAAATCAAGATATTACTATATTTAAATTCAATTTAACCGCAATTAGTAAATTAGAATAATCATGATAAATAATAAAAGTTTTGTATATGATTGATTGATTGAAAATTTAGAAGTGAATTATGATTGTCTCTAAAATAATTCTAATTTTAATTGGTAATTTCTTCACCAACCAATAATAATACTCTTTTAGCGTATATTTAATAATTTAAATAATTAAAATACATGTAGTGTTGGCTTATATACATTTATTAATTAATTTTATTAACAAATTATGAATAAAAATATTTTTGAGCTTTTAAAAAAATCGAATATTTGAAGGTATGGATTTTATCCTAGTTATTTAAAATTTGATTTTAAATTTGATTTTTTCAGATTTCTAGTTGAGTTAAATAAAAATTGTTTAAAATTGGTTATAATTGTATAATATATATTATGGAAATCAATTTGTAATGTATGATAATATGGTTGTGATTGATTTTATATTAAAAGAGTGGTTGATTAATGAATGAGTAATTATAAAATTTAATTTAAAATATATAATAGTATATATCGTGATTGATTTCAAATCAAAATAGTGATTTTTTAGTAATTTTTTTTTTAAAAATATGTATTTATGAATATGTTAAATAAAATCATTATTGTATTTATGAATAAGTTAAATAAAATCATTATTGTATTTAAATTAGAAGTGTTAACTAACCATGATTAATGAGGTATGACAAGAATGTAAATAAGGAAAATTCTTAATATATCCTGATTGGTCTAAATTTTAGAAGTCAACTCTGATTGGTTCTAAAATAATTGCGCATGGATATACTCAGATATTATAATAAAGGATAGGCTTATAAAACATAAATTGACTTATAATTGTCCTACCAAACAGGTCCATAATAGGCACATTGGCAAAGGCCTAAAGTAAGCCCAAAAATTACAAGTAGCCCACTTAGACCAATAGACAAAAAGTGTTTGTCTACCAGAGTACAGATTGTGCATCTATAAATTTTATGCTAACCGTTAAGTAATCTTTACGAGTCCTGAAAATCTGAGAGTCATCTGCTTCTGTAGCATAGTGGTAGTGCGTTCGCTTCGTAAGCGAAAGGTCGTGAGTTCGATCCTCACCAGGAGCTTTTTTATTTTTCTCCTCCAATCCATTTTTTACCGAATCCACATAATCCCTGGGAGCTCCATCGCATTTCCGTTTCCTTTTTATTTATTGTTCACGTTACATTCAGAGCTGGACTCCACACCATCAACACATAGAAAAAACAACATGGTTTGATCTTGTTCATTGAATCAGAACCTCTATTTGCAAACAAATTATTCAATGGTCCATTGTTCTTAGTGTTGCTTCAGAAAAACGTATTTCATACGACAGCATCTAAAATCCGATGTGTATCACATTTGTTAATATAGGCAGTATATGCGAAAAGAGATAGATAATTGATAGTTTACGAGAAGAGGCGCTGAAAAGAAAGCATATAATTGGTACTTATATTTTACTTGATCATTGTAACATGTTTGTAAAATTTTGCTGCAACGTTTCTTCTTTTTTTGTCAATTTTAACAGCAACGGAATGGAATAAGAAATTGGTAGATTTTTGCTGCACATACAGAATATTTCAAAAACCCCTTTCAGCAGCCTACTCATATCTAGCTCTCTTATCCCCATTCTTTTGCGTGCTGCTGGGTGAATGATTCTGAAACGGTGATAACTGTCTTCCTTCAGCTTTTTTGCTTTTCATGAATTCAGAGAAAGACGGGATTGGTGGCAGTTTAGTGTCTGGTAAATTGCATTCTAGCGTAGTTGGAGTTTTGGACTCAACGCTGCAGTACACATTTTCATTAGTAATCCCATCCTCTACCTGATCAACCAAAGGGGAACAGGAAATTCCGGTCTGTTCAGGACTAGGAGAAGCAGGATCTCTCACGCTGAGCCTAGAAGTTAATTCCTTTTCGTTCGCTGTTGAAAGCCACCTGATAGTACTTGCCATTTTCGACAAATAGAAGGATTTACCAGATTTTCCAAACTTCTTGAAGCATTCATTTTCAAGCAATCCAGCAGACGTTTTAAGGTCAATTCTGCAGAGGAAACATGTAACAGTTCTGGTGATATTGTATCTTACACTTCACAGATGGTTAAGAATTAAGATTTTATAAGACAGTTTTCTAGCACATCAGTGGTAGGAAAAAAGGTAGTCTGCATACTCTAAGATTCCAAGCCTCTGCTGTGATTGCTCAAGTGCGGTCAATAATTTTTGATTGCTCGACCCCCTCAGAGTTTCAGATATGGCATTCCTGTCGAGTTTATTTTTCTGTAAACAGATTATACTTTAGCACCACTTGCAGAAAGGGGTGGGGGTATGTAATTAAAACCAAAGCTGTAGACAACATACAAAACATGAAATCATGTGACAGTCCACCAGCATATTCTCTTCAAATAACGTTAATAGAACAGAAGCTCTCAGTCTTGGCGACAAACATATATTAACAATTGGTGATGAATCATACTAGCAGTGCAAAAAGCCTGCACACAGGCCTATGTTTGATATAACATAAATAATTTTTTTAACTACAATTAACATATATAGCATTAGATATTAAATTTGAAGTAAGATTGAAATTATAAATATTGTAGTAATCTTAATTAAGAATTAACATATATAGAATTACAATATAATATGATTAAAAGGAAACATCAAATAAAATTAACATATATAGAATATTTTCATATCCTATTACAAATTTTAGCATAAATATTGTTATATAGTATTATTTATGATATAACTTTATGTGGTTTTCTTTAAAAAAATCAACAAAAGAGATTTCACCTTTTTAACTCAATTACATAGTGATAGCTAAGACCCTATTTAAAAGATTCCATTTTTTTAATTATTTTAATCTAGGCCGGATAAATAAGGCATCCATATCCATATTACTACTATCTAATATCTTTTTTAGAAATTTCTGTTTCTATTATTTCATTCGTCCCAAATGACTAAATGTATAAATTATTAATGTAGTTATTAATTTAATCTGTCACATCTTATCTTAAAAATTCCATTGTTTTCTTAATTAATCCTGCCTAAAACACTAAATAATCTTATTACTTTAATACGGCCCAAATGCCCACCGACCACCAAACTTCTTAGGTTTCCCCTTTAATTATGCACATATGAATACCAGAAAACCTCTATCCAATCTGGAGCATTTTAAAGTACTTCGGTTATACAAGGACTAAAACATCAACAGGTGTGGTGCATCCATTATGTCATTTTACTATTATCTTAATTATTTACAGCTGAATTCAAGATAAACCCATCCATTAATATTTGGTACTAGGTTAAGAAAAATGAAAAAACTGGGAAGAAGGAATGTAAAGATCTCTATCCAATCTGGAGCATTTTAAAGTACTTTGGTTATTCAAGGACTAACAAATCAACGAGTGTGCTGCATCCATAATGTCATTATACTATTCTCTTAATTATTTACAGCTGACTACAAGATAAACTGGTTATTAATATTTGGAACTAGGGTAAGAAAAATGGAAAAACTGGGAAGAAGGAATGTAAAGATCACCTGTTTTTCATGATCTTTGTCCTGATAATATCGCTCTTCTGCCTTTTGCAGCACTTCAATCTTATCATTTAATGTTGTTTTTGATGGTAAACTTGATCCAGTCAAGGTCTTCACAACATTAATATCATCTGGAACATTCACTAATTAATTTATGATGATAGCTAGAAAAATAGAGAGTGCAATTAACAAATTTTGGAGCTACTTAAACTATTTATCCAAGAACCCGAAGATATATACCATCAGCATCAGATATATCATCCTCGGACCGATTTTCACCATCATCCCGATTCCAAAATTCTGAGAATTGGTCTTCTGCAATCAGATTTGAGGGGCTGAAACAGTAGCAAATATATGAGGCGAGACATTAAGCACTATTAATGTGACACCAATGTAAAATCGAATGTATTGTTCCCATCATTGATAAATACTCTGACTTGTCAAAAGAATCTTCAGACATGTCGATGATGATGTTAAAAAATTTCACAATGAATACCTATTAATATAGATTCGCGGTGTACTACTCCTGCTTCGAAAAGCACATGAACTTGTAAGCTCCTCTAAACACTTGGTCACTATGTCCGGGTGCTTGCATGTATCACAAGATTTTCCACACAAGTTTTCTGGTACCTGTTTATAAGAAGTAAATGTTATTGATATGACTTAAACCATACATAAAAGAAAAAGAAAGAGACAACACATATCCACAAACTCAAGTACCTCCTCCCCAAAACTCTCTAGGATCTTTTTCCTTCGACAATTAGCCTCTTCACAATACTCAACCATCTGCATCCATTGTCCACTATTAATATCTTCTACATCTATGGGAATCTAAGTTCAATGGAGTTACCATTCTGAAATCAACTAAGGACTTCTTTGTATGTCCATCCGGCAAGCCCGAGGACTGCAACTTTTTGCTTTCTGCTTTACTCAGAATAAATTCCTGGATTTATATAGAAGATTTCTTTAAATTTTTACTTGCAATAAGTTCTTAATAGAAAAAATAAAAGACTGGTGAGATGATGTGATCTGACCATTTTTCTCCGGTCATCCACTCCGTAGTACAAAACACTTCTAGATGGCAATTGATCACGGCCAGCTCTACCTGACTCCTGATAAAAGGATTCCATCGACTTGGGAACATTATAGTGGCAAACAATCCTAACATCTTTCCGATCTATTCCCTAGATGATTTGCGTTATCCATTAGCATCTGGTGCAAATTATTAGTGATAGAAATATAGATATATAAATTAATTACAATAGTTACATACCATCCTGAAGGAACACCAGAACCTTAGACACAGAACATTCTCCAGAGTTTCTCCAAACACAGATGCAGCAACAAAAAACATAGTTGATATATGAAGTAAATCATTAGAATCTTTATTAGAATTTAAGTTTTTTCATATAAGACAAAAGGTTTCTGTAGAAGGATACAACTGAAGAGTTAGGATAAAACTTGTGAATCACTGAAGTACAATCATACCCAAAAGCCACTGTAGCAACAACAACCTGTGTCTTTGAGGAAATCCAGTCATCAAGAACTGAACTCCGTAGCTTATTGTTTAAGCCCGCATGATAGGCTTAAATCAAGTAGAAAGTCAAGAGTGTCAGGAATAATCATTTAAAAACCAAAACTTAAAAGTAAAAGAAGAATCATTCAGTTACCAGCACAATTAATTCCGATCTTGGACAAATGAGTAGCTAAATCATCACAAGTTGTACGCTCAAGGCAGTATACAATTGCACAGACATTTCCACAAGATTTAAAGAGATTGCCTACATCCGCATATGGATCTTCTAAAAGGTCTTTATATCGAACTGAAACATTAAGAAATAATATTTAAATAATACTCATATACAATTACTATCATATGAAACACAACTTATTTATAATGAAATTCTTCAACTAATATAAATAAAATATAGAGAGAATAAGTTCCATTAGACAAGCATATTTATTCATATGCATTACATAAATTGCTTTTCAAGCAATAAGAGAAATGCAAACATAAATATCTCGTACTCGGTCTGAAAACCTTCTGATCAATCACAAGAATGCCCGGGCCACACCTCAAACTGGTTTGACAAACCTTCTGCTTGACTCATACCGGTTCAATAAAAAGTCTTTAATTTGATTATTAATATGCTAATCAATTTCTGGGTACATGTTACTCCTAACAAGTTTCAAAACTCTTTTTGTGCTTGATGATAGTATTAGAAATAAATAAATACCACCAAGGTCATCTCATAGAACCCAATTTTTACCTGCATTATATAATCAAAGATAGTCCAATCGTAACTTTTAAAACTTTTTTTATAAAAAATCCCCGTTGCCATAAATATTCTTATCAAACATATATCGCAAAGGTATGTATAACAACCATTTAGCCTAAGCCCGGTGTATCGAATGTATTGACAAAAATACCAGAAAATGGTATGAATTCTGATTGAATATTCATACAAACAAGTTCCAGTACTCATAGGGACAGAAGAGCTATTTAGAGCTACAAATCAGCCAACAAATCCCTCGATGTCAGCCTCTAAATCAGCCTATAATATCACTTGATATCAGTTTGTATATTATCTTAATAAAGCTGATACCTACGCAGATTTACAGCTGTCACATATATCGGTATTTACAAGGATAATATACACTCATGCTGGTTGAATAACTTTGAAAACCATTTAGCCTAATCTGGTACATAGTATTTTTTACTATCAGTGCTAAACTGCGGGGCCTTTCTTGCTCGTTAGAGCTCCCCTTTTCTTTCTCTAGAATTTATAGTATGACGCACAAAATATTGCAACCATTGACACAACTAACAAGCTTGGTTCTACATTTTACTGAAGTTGCGGTAAAAAGTGGTCTCAACTTAATGAGTAACGAAAGGAAGTAGAAATACTGTTATGCATCTGCTGATAACCTGAGCTTATATAATTATGCAACTATATACAGAAGCAATACACTTGAATTTGACCTGGCTTTATTAAGCACAGATTATAGAAAATATATAATAATCCTTCAGATCCAAAATGTAATAAAATTGGATAACTTGACCTGACCTTCGTAATATATATTTGGTCGATTAAATGATGACTTCAGGACTAGAGGATTATGTAAGCACAAAGACTCCATCACATCCATCTGAACCCTACAAAACAAAATATTTAGTGCGGAGAGAACAAGGAAAGAAAAGATAGGAAAATCTATACTTAATGTGTGATTCACGATACTTTACACGAGTAGACAGGTATAATCAGAGTGTAATTATGTGTAAATATCTCTTCGACGTACTTTGTGTCAGCTCTCACATCCAAAAGATTCTACTTTCAATGTTTTGTATTGCAATCAGTATTTAAGAGAGTTATTGCAAGGAATTAAAAAATAATAATATATGAGTTACATGCATAAATTCATGAGATGGTAATTGCTACAATGTGTATGTGCTCATGATTTCTACTTTTGTTTTCCAGTAGAACTACAAGACAGCGAACTTAGCATATTGCCTGGATATAAAAGCAACCATTTCTGAAATATATTTATAACTAGCACAGTGTACAAATATCTTTTGAGAAAGACAGTGTCATGTAACCATTTCATGTGGTTTTGTAGGATTAGTTTGTTCAAGTGAAGATGAAGTGGCGGTGGAATGTGTGAAGAACTGAGTTTGTGGTTGCAACTTCTGCAAATTTAATGACTTAATTGTTACCAATACGAAAATAGTTAAGGCATGCGCCTGGACTCACTTTGGAACAGCAGTAGCTGTTAAAGCCAATATTGGTACATCAGGTAAACGATTCCTCAAAGAAGAAAGTTTCCGATAGCTAGGCCTGCAGTAGCATATGAATGACAAAATATTTTAGGATAACCAACACACACCAGCCACTACAAGATGCAATAATACAAAGGATGTCAAAACTATAATGCTAGATAGCTCAACATCATTTGTTAACACAACTGAACCCCAAATTAAACCAAAGCCCGATCCTGAAACTACCTTAAATTTTTTATTATAATCACAGATGAGTTCCTCGAGGACAGAAAGCAGGGCTAATAAAAGTTAAAAAAAAAAAAACAATCTTGAGCCTGTGTAGATGATGCCCATATAGAAGCTAAAAAAGCACTACCGGGTCTACGAAGATGAACTTCACATAGTACGTTAATATAGAAGTTCAGATACCACTACATGTTGCAGCACAAGGAAAAAGAAGAAACTTTAGTGCAATAAGCTCATAATTATGTGGTCACCTGAAGTCATGGCCCCAAGATGAGATGCAATGGGCCTGAAATTTTTGGCCAAAAACATAGGAAAATACAATTTTAATCCTTTAGAAATTTAAACCGTATAATTGCTATAGAATAGGCCTTTGTACCTCATCGATAGCTATTAAATTCAAGAGCCCTTTGGCATGGATCTTTGTCAATCTTAACATAAAACCAGGTGTCGCAATCAATTCCGGTGTTACATAAAGCAACCTTAAGGGCGGTTTTCCAGAGTCAAGATCTTCATGAATCTACATCAGTTACACAAATATCAATTACTATAAATATGCAGTATGAAGGCAAAATTACGAGGAGATATAAAATTTGACCATCTTCGGTTATTGTTTTAAAGTATGAGTGGTTATTATTAATAAAACAATGTTTTAAAAAAACGGACACTGTAGGAGAATAATGATTTAAAAAACTTTAAAGATAGGCATCCTGGTATTTGAATATTATGCTGGTGAGTTGTACTCAAACATCTCAGAAGAAAGATTCTGATTGAATAATAATAGCATAGCATACAAGAAAACATATATTTACCGAGTTAAGCAAGGTTTCTACACCATCAACCAGACTACAAGGTATTGACATATGAAGTTTTTTAGGCAGTTCGCAGTTGTCTTTTGTCGGCATGGCCTTATCTACTAGTTTGTTTCATGTATAATAAACTAATGATATCAAGAAAACCAATTAATTAAAATGGACCCGCAAGTCTCTGCGTAGGTGTCCAATAAAGAGGTCACGTGATAAATTAAGTGCTAGAAGGTTTTTGCAGACCTAGCTTCCCATACATTTTTTTAGAACATTGTTAAATTGACACAACATTGTACCAGAGCCACATATATGCAAGGAGTCAACAAATTATGTTTGTTTATATCTGCAAGGGAACCATAACTTTGCTCCGAGAAAGCTCAAAGTTCCGTAATTGCCTAACAAACAGCAAGACTGAGAAAACCAATACTTTGCATTCAATTCAAGTCCTAGTTTCTTGTAAATTCAGTTGACTCTAAAGCTGACTTTCATATCTAACCCTAAAAGGTAGATTATCGTAAAACGATTTAGTGGACGGGTCGTATAGTGCTTAAGGTAGTTGGATGCAGATTGCAGAATGATGATAAGTACATGCCAATATACAACAGTGGCTATAAATCCCGCCTACCTCAGCAAACATGATGAGTGTTCATGAATCATGAGTCAGAGGAATGTATCTCATAGTCAAAAGACAACAGCAAGATTGATGTTTCAGATGCTTCTAGACAAAACGTTGCCACACAGTACTTCAGTAACATCATCCTAGTTCCTTGCTGGGTCAGACAGAGCTGATAAATTTCCTGATATGACTCTACCAAAAACCAAATTCACTGACATAATATTACCCTATAAGTGTTACTCTATATCTTTTTTTTCAAGAATGTGATATATTTTATGGAAGAATGGCCAAACTTAAAGCACACACATTCTAGCAAAATAACACATATAACAGTATTCAAGAAAATGACCAAATCTTTATGACTGGTGATAGAATGCTATTGGAAATCTTATATTTCTAGAATGTATACGTGTTTAATTTGGACTTTTGCAATAGATAATAGATAATAAAGATTAGAGAGTGTTATAAATGTGAAAGACAATAAGAAATTCCTCCACCATCTACACTCTCTTGCCTTGTCACTCCTGGCTAGTCTTCGTGACAATCGTTTTAGAAGGTATTCTACAACGTCTGTCGTTTTCCTTAATGTCAAGTAGATTTTTGGTAGGTTTTGCAGAATTCTTGCAATGTTGACATACAGTATACATGGGGCAGAAAACACATACTCACCTTCAGGAGTTTAGGACATATATTTTTCATGCAACTAGAACTCTCAACAGCAACCAACTACAAACATGATATTAAGTACAAATGAACCCAACAATCACCTTTTCTCTAACTTTCGAAGTCTGGGTCGAGGATAGAAATTCGGCAGCGATACCTTTCTCCTTTAGGGCCATTACTTGATTTTCCTGGAAAACAAAAATAATAAGCATCTTTCACTCCACTAAAAGGTACTTAAAAACAACAATTCGTAAAGATACTGACCATTAATGCTGTAGTCAACATGGAAACCGTAAGCCAGGAGATTGAGTCCTTGCATTTCAAAGACATTAAAAACTTGTGCAGTTTATGCTTCCTTCAAAAGAAAAAAATCTGATAAAAAACATTCTTTCACCTATTAAAGGACAAACAACAAGCACAATTCCCGGTTTCACCAATGCTGGAATCTGATAGCACATTGACTTTCCTCCACCCGTTGGCATGAGGCAGAAACAATCTCTTCCTATATAAACACATGATTTATTAGTGAAACAATACTATCGTTTGAACTTACTAGAAATTATAGTGAAATCTTTCAAGTAAATGATGCAGAAAAGCTACAAGAATCGGGAACTTAAGATCAATTGATTAAATCACGATACAGCTATACTATTACTTTCTCCTAAAAAAATAATACAACAACGCGTACAATGTAGACCAAACCTGACAAAACCGATTCGATCGCTTCTAATTGCTTCCCTCGATACTGAGAAAACCCAAAATGCCATCTCAGGATCTTCACTAAAGCTTCCTTCCCGCATTTCTTCTTCTCGAATCCACAAATATTTTTCAACGGCAACGCAGACTTCTTCATTATACTAAAAATCCTATAAAGACCTACACAAACAACATAAACCGATCTGTCACTTCCGAAACAAAACCTAATTCCGAAAACTCAAATATTCATCACAGCTTAAGAGAACATAAAAGTAACGAAAAACACTACAAAATCCACAAATTAAAACACTAACAGCCACAAAACTCGATCTTTTCCCGTTTTACGACACAAACTCACTATTAATCTGTCTGTAACGTAAATAATTTCGCATTTCAAGAACGAAATTTGAAATTGAATTACGAATATACAGTACAATCTACAGCATTGTCTATTAAGACACCAGGTTACCCTCCATAAATGAATAACTTCGTCAAACGAATAATTTTAATTCTTCCGGTCCCAATAAGTATGTAACAAAGAAAGTGTATTTTTAATTTAGATAATAAATAAAATTCTCCGGTCACAAATTTATCGAAGTTTAATTTAATAATCAGAAACAGACACCAGTACAAAGTGAATAATTTAATCAAATAATCATCGAGAAATTTGAACCTGAAAGCGGTGAGGATACGCTGGGAGACGAGAGAGAGCGAGACTATGGCATTTTGCCGCGAAGTGAAGTGAAAGTAATGAGCAAAATGGGGAGTGAATTGTCAATATACAAAGGACAAGCACTTTTGAGAAATTTTTAAGGAAAATAAATTGTAAACCTTTAACTAACACAGCATTCAGCAATTACTAAACGAGAGTATTGCTTGGGAACCATGTATAAAATGATGTGATAAATATGTGGAAGATTTTAATAGGATGGTTAGTGGTTAGTGTGCAGCGGTTCTCATCCCATTATTACTTTTATAGCCAATTAAAAACTTACACATGGCATTTGGGGAAATTTTTTGGAACTTTTGTTTGGTTCCCTAGCAATTCTTTATTATAATACATGAGTCTACCACACCATTCAGTTAACCAATCAGATAAGAAAATACAGAGGGGATGAATGTATTTTCAAACTTTTTCTTTGAATAAGAATCTTAAGAACAATGGTTTGAATGTTTGAGCCTGTTTGATGTTTGTATGTAGCTAAGTGTGTGTGTTTGTGTTTAATAAAACGTAAGTGCGGAATAAAAAACACAAGAACACACTCACTCACTATAATCTAATATTGTATTAGATAAAGATTTGCTACAACTTGTGAATACAAATGGTAGTATTCTCAGCTTCGTTTTCTCCGAGAGATGTTCTAAGTTATAATGAGAAATCTCCTAAAAACTTAACTGCCAGAGAAGAGAGGTTGTACACTTATAGAACATGTGTACAACCTACTTACTACAAATAAAGTGACAGACAAAATTACTTTCTAACATGTATATCCCTTTTTGAGTAAACATCCAAACGGCTTGAAATTTGACTTTCTTTAACTCTGCTCAGATCCACTTTTTTAGCAGTTTGTCTCCTGTAACAACTCTCTAAGCTTCTTGTAGTCTTTCCAAAGACACTTTACAGTACTGTGGTCCTGAAAGTGTTTTGGCTTGCTGCAGGTTTCTGACTTGTACAATCAGTATTTTGTCTCCATGACTGCATTCGAGAAGTAACTAAGTGATTGATTCGAGAACTAGAATTGACTTGATAGATAACTCTGAGTTCTCGAATACTGTATAATTGACATATTGAATCACTTCTCGAATTAGTCTTTTCTTCAGGAATCATTGACTTGTCGAATAGAGCTTTTAACTTATGGAATCCTTGAGATGTCGAATAGCTTCCTGAATTCTTAAGATATCGAATGTAGCTTTGACTTGTTGACTCTTAGAGAACTCGAATGATGCTTTGACTTGTTGACTTCTTGAGTTCTCGAATAGAGTATTAGACATGTCGAATCTCTGAGTTATCGAATGAGACTTTGACTTGTTGACTTCCAGAGATATCGAACAGTGTCTTTATAGATATCGAATCCTTGACTTGTCGAATGCTAGACTTCTCGAATAGAGCAAAATACTTCTCGAATTAGTACTTAGGCAAATCTTCAATCTTCAAAATCCAACTGTGTTTATTTCTGCAGCCTTGTTCTCCAAGCTTGAAGCATGATCTTTTGATCTTCTTTCAAGCATTATTTCATGACTAATTTATACAGTTACACGGGTAGAATTTTGATGCCTATTACAGGTACTAAAACAAGTAGAGACTCTACAGCTAGAGGTTCCCCTAGTCAAAGGGTCATGTAAGTAATGCAAAGCATTGCAAACAATTAGGCTTGTTATTAGATGTATACAAGCATGCCTCTGTGACTAACAATCTCCCCCAAATTGTGAGTAAGATCCTTAGTAACAATTTCATGTCTGATAACAAGCCTAACATACATAAAGATAAGACTTGATAGTTCAGGTATAACATAGATTGAATCTTGAATACAAAAAGTGAACATTCTTACAGTTGAAGATTATCCAGTGCCTTGAGCATTTTTCCCTTGAGTCTTAGCTAGATATTCATTCAGTTTCTCATGTTGTTTCTCTTCTGCCTTCCTTTTGTTTTCTTTTATTGCATCTAAGATATCCACCATAGCATTTAGCTCTTCAATCATAGGTGAATCCTTAAAATTTTCAAGTATTGGATTCAGTATGCTTGCAGAGTAATGATTGACCAGGTCCATTCTGATATTGACATTTTCACCATTTCTCCTCTTATATTTCACAACATAGGGATTGAACTGAAAAATGCACAATCCTTTTGCCCTTAGCTCCTCTGCTTTGGCTTCAAGAGCATCTAGCTCCTCCATCTTTTTCTTCAGCAATTCTTCGCTCTTATTTTTCTGCATTGCCTCATGATCTTTCTTCATTTTGACAAAATCTGCCAATTCTAGCTTCCACACTCTTTCCTCTTTGTCTTCAGAGTTCAGCATTGCAATTATCCTTTCAATATCATATAGTTTACCCCAATGCTGACACATCCCTTGCTTGAACTTCTTCTGTCTTCCATCAGTGTATTTAATTTCAAGGCAGACATTAGTAATGGCAACATGATAGATTCTTTTAGCCCTTAGAAATAGCAATTGATCTTCATCATAGTCTTCATCAAGAGGTGTTGATTGTGTAGGCTTTGGCTGATCAGAGATGACAATTCCTTTCACCACCTTAGATTTTGAGTTTACCTTCTCCCCCTAGGCTTGATATCAGACACAGGTGTCTTTGATGGGGCCTTTGGGTTTGTAGAGGAGACTGGAGGTTGTGAGGTAGGTTGAGGGACTCCCATATGCAGCATCATGGCAGAAATCATCTGTTGTTGATTGAGGAGAAACTCAGTAGTAGAAGTGCCTTGAGTGTCCAACTTTTCATTCAACAGGGCAACAGAATCTTTGAGCTCAGAATTTAATTATTTTAGAGAGACCACTTCTGATTCCAAACTGTCCACTTTAGACATCAAGTGTGCAGCCTTGAAACCAGTGAGTGATTGCTCTTTGAGTCTTTGTACCTCATACTTTGTCTTTGTCATGTCATGAAGAGGAACATCAGTTACAGCCTTATCCCCATATTGATTAGCAAACAGAATCTTGATAGCAGCATTGGCAGTAGTAGTCTGTTCTATGAGTCTGTCCATCTGAGATGTGAGCTTTGTGATGGAGTCTTGTATCATAGGAAGTCTATCATCCAGAGATTTACAGGTTGCTTGCCAGTCTTTGACATTTCTGAAGACGATATCCAGAGAGGGAAATTTTTTAGTGAATTGACTTTGAAGCTCTCTCACTACCTTTGTTGTGGCTTTGCAAACTTCTTCAATTTCAGATTAATTCCCTTGCCTAGGTAGTGAGCAGCCTTCAAGCTTCCTTTATAAACATCATTGACAGCCTCATATACTTCACCAGGAGTTAGAGATTTACCATTTGATACTAGTGAATTGATATATTCCTCCCTTATATATTGAAAAGCTTCACTGAGAGAGATGCTGCCATACCCTTGCATCCATGCATCAACATTACCATCTCTTTCAGCTTCATCTGCTATTTTCTCTTGTTGTTGCTCAACATCTTGCTTGTGACAGAGTAAGATGGCCTCATAGTCATCATTTGGCATGTTGGAAGTAAGAAGATGTTGAGCAATCTTAGTGAACTCAGGCATCTGATCCACAATTAAGCTTTGAAGTGCTTCAACCATCTATTATTGTGGAACAAACCCTGATCCTAAAGCACTGTCATGTTGCACAAGCTTCAGCCATTGTGACAAATAGTCAGAGCTAGAGCTAGGCAAGCTAGACTTCTCAGTTATAGATGCGACTTCTGTAACCGGATGGAATGACTTTGATACTGTTGTCTCCACAGAAGTGGGATGAATTACAACAGCAGGTGACACTGGCACAGAGTCTCTAATAAAAACTAGTGAAGCCTCTGTGTTTTTGATGGTATCATTAGGAGATGCCCCAACATGCATTCCCTCACCATCTAAATGTGGGTCCAGGGTGGTGAGCAAAGTATCTTGCACTAAGTCACTTAAATCCATTGGCTCACCAAGAGAGGAGAATTTTTGGTGATCAATGCCTTGCTCCTCAATTACTTGAGTTGCAGGCTGCAAAGAAATTTTAGTTGAAGATTCTGGAAGAGAAGTGTCTTTTCGATTAGATTTTGGCAACCCCCCTGAGAAATAGAGGGAGTTTCAAATGTGACATGCTCTCCACTCAGTGTAGTGCCAACCTTATCACTCCCATGTGTTGACTCATTACAAGAAGGTGCATTGGGGAGGATGCTTGATTCTATAGATGCACCCTGTTGAGAGGGCACATCTAGTGAGCTGTTTGTCCCTGATTTTACAACTTCAGCCATTTGTGTGTCTGAAGAGGTGGTTTTCTTTGCTTTCTTCTTCTTTGGCCTCTTTAAGGGTGACACAGGTTCCTCACTTTCTAAGCCTAATTCTACAACCAAGGCTGCCTCAGATAATATGGTTAAAGGTGCAGAAGCAACCCGTTTTCTCTTCTTCTTCTTCTTCTTCTTCTTCTTCTTCTCCTTTTTACTAACATCACCCTATTGAGAGGATGATGCAGTGGGCTCACTGTTTGGTAATGTGTTTGGTTAAAGAGGTAAGTTAGCAGGCCCTGGGTCAGCATTTTGTTCTACTTGCATGGGCTTTGCTACCTGTGATCTTGAATCAAATATTGGCATGTTGTGGGGGTAAGACTCAAATAAACTCTTCATATGAGGAGTTATTTCAAGTCTCACATCCACATCATTCCTAATCTCCAAATTACCAAAAATGAGTTTGGTCATGGATTTAGGAGCCTATTCTTTGTTTATCTATCCTAGGTAAATCAATCAAATTTTTATCTACATGATTTAGTGCAGATTGAAAGAAACGAGGGAAGAAAATTTCAATACCTCTCTTGGCTGGAGTCTGACCAAGTCTACCATACAGCTCCTGCAGAATTATGTGTCCAATGTCTATCTTTCTCCCATAGGCTAAGGCATAGCCTATTTGCTGTGCAGGTGCACTGATTTGATCAAAGCTGGACTTCCTTGCAGTGAAGACTTGAAGAAGAGTAGCAAAAACATAGCTCCATCCTTTTCTCAGAAACTTCCTGTTAAGATGCCCAAGTTTGATTTCATCTGAGTATCTGATGAAATCAAAGAAGTCCTCCAATTCCACATTTATGGCTAGAGAGGCATACACCTCTTGTTGTAAACCCAGTGCTTGATTCATATCCGCTGTAGTGATAGTAACCTCCTTATCTTGAATCTTGCAGTGGACTATGTAAGAGGTTATAGCATTCTCAAGAGCAATAACCTCCACAGTAGCTGTCCTCCAGAATTGTTCAAGAATATCCAGGTACAGGTTGGGTTAACTGAGAGTGCATTCTTGTTGTATGACTCAGACATCCATCAAACAAAACACTTGAAGTTTGCATTTGGTGATTCCACATCATTGGTTATTGCAATGAAATTGGTGTGTTTGGGGATGGTGAGTTGGGTGTTTGCCATTGTTACACAGAGAGAGAGAGAAGAGAATGAAAGTTTAAGAAGAAATTTAGCTTTTGCAATTAGGGTTTTCAGAGGTTTAGAAAATTTGGATGCTTGAGAAATCGAATGAAATGAATAAAATAGATGTGAAATTGTATAAGTATGAAGTACTTGAATTGTCGATTAGATATATGTTTTGTATTGACAAGTCAGGCATTCGAGAAGTATAGAACAACTATTCGATATGTCAAGAAAGGCTTATTCGATATCTCAAGCAGGTAACAACTCAGTAACTCACAGCTGGCAGTTTATCCAATTTAAAAATAACTCTAAACTGGGTAAAATATATTTTTATGAGTGAATTAAAATTTTACACAAAAATCCAAAAACGTTTAAGATTCAGCGAAAATTCAGCCTTTTCAAATGATTCGAGAACTCAAATACCATATTCGAGAAATCAAGCATTAGATAACTCAAAAACTATATTCGAGAACCCAAGCATTAGAGAACTGAAATACTATATTCGAGAACTGAAGCATGTCTCTGTTCGATATCTCTAAAAGACTCTATTCGAGAACTCGAGAGTACCCTAAAGAGGCTTGTTAGAGAAGTCGAGCATTGACACAAAATGAATCATTAGAGAAGTCTGACTTATCGAACTATTCTTTTCACTCATAAAATTCAATTTTCACTATCTTTTAAAAAATTTACCAGAAATATTCAGTGAAGAATATTCTAACAAATTAAATAGTGATTTTCTTAAAATTTCATATAAATTTCAAGTTAATAGAATATGATTTTTCAGCATATGCAACAAAATTGAAATATTTATAAATCATATTTCAGCCGACACTTACTTCAAAAATATTGAGCATTTAAATAAAATAAGTGTTTACTGCTGTAACAATTCAGTTGATATTTTCACTTAGCCAGATTCTGAAGAATTCAGCATTCCAATCTCACTAACCAACCTTGTGAAGGTGGCTTCATCCAATGGCTTAGTGAATATATCAGCTAATTGTTTATCTGTAGAGACATAATGCAATTCAATGGTTCCATTAGTTGCATGTTCCATGATAAAATGATATTTGATGTCAATGTGCTTTGTTCTAGAATGATTGACAGGATTTGCAACTATAGAGATTGCACTTGTGTTGTCACACATGATAGGAATCTTTTCCAACACAAGTCCCTAATCTTTAAGTTGATTTCTAATCCAAAGCACTTGAGCGCAGCAACTTCCAGCAACTATGTATTTAGCCTCAGCCGTGGAAGTTGACACAGATTGTTGTTTCTTGCTATACCAAAAGACTAACCCTTGTCCAAGAAACTGGCAGCTACCTGAGGTGCTTTTCCTATCCACTCTGCATCCAGCATAATCAGCATCAGAATAACCCACCAGATTGAACCCTGTGTCCTTAGGATACCATAAACCCAAGTTTGGAGTGCCCTTCAGATATCTAAAGATCTTTTTTGTAGCAACCATATGTGATTCCTTTGGATTTGATTGAAACCTTCCACACAGACATGTAGCAAACATGATGTCTGGCCTACTTGCAGTGAGATAGAGTAGAGAACCAACCATGCCTCTATAGACTGAGATATCCACTTTCTTGCCCTTAGCATCTCCATCCAATTTAGTGGCAGTGGCTATGGGTGTTTTTGCAGGTGAGCTATCTTCCAAATCAAACTTCTTCAATAGGTCTTTGATGTACTTAGTTTGACTGATAAAGATACCATCCTTCCTTTGACTAACTTGCAATCCAAGAAAGAATGTCAACTCTCTCATCATGCTCATTTTCACACAGTTTCTCATTTGTAGAGCCAAATATGATATCATCCACATAGATTTGAACTTGGATAATATCCATGCTTCTTGTAAAACAATGTCTTGTCCAATGTGCCTCTAGTGAACTGATTTTCAAGAATAAATTGTGACAAAGTGTCATACCATGCTCTTGGAGCCTGCTAAGTCCATACAATGCCTTAAGCAATCTGTAGACAAAGTTTGGAAAATGTGGATCCTCAAAGCCAGGTGGTTGTTGCACATATACTTCTTCTTCCAACTCTCCATTCAGAAATGCACTCTTGACATCCATCTGATAAACTTTGAAATTTGAATGTGCGGCAAATGCCAAGAAAATTCTGATGGCTTCCAACCTTGCAATAGGGACAAAGGTCTCATCATAGTCAATGTCTTCCTGTTGAGAGTAGCCTTTTGCAACCAACCTTGCCTTGTTTCTTACTATTACACCATCTTCATCCATTTTATTTTTCAGAACCCATTTTTTTCCAACAATGGTTACATCCTTTGGTGCAGGCACAAGCTCCCAAACTTTGTTTCTTTCAAATTGATTTAGCTCTTCTTGCATAGCAATAATCCAATCTGGATCCAACAGTGCATCATCAAGTTTCTTAGGTTCAACTTGGGACAAAAAACAGCCATAGAGACACTCATTTTGAGTTGCCCTCCTCGTTCTTACTCCTGCATTTGGATCTCCAATGATTTGATCTACAGTATGTGATCTATCCCACTTTCTTGTATGCTCAGATTGATTTCTTAGATTTGATGTTGCTTCATCATCCAAGTCATGATCATCTTCATTTCCTCCTCCCGTGAAGTTGCCTCTATTCACAGGTGTGTCTTGAATGCTTGTATTTTCACTGTTGGTTGGCACAAACTCTTCTCTTGTTTCATCATTCACTAGAGTTTGTTGAACTGTAGTCTCAACTTCAGTTTCAATCTCTTCATTAGAATCATTCAGATTTTCAAACCTTAATGGATCTCTATCTTCATCATTGGCTTCTTCTAGTCCAGGTAGTTTGATGTCATCAAATGTCACATATGTGCTTTTCATAACTTTCTTTTGACTGATGACATAAACTTTGTATGCAATTCTCTCCATAGAATAGCCAAGAAAAATTCCTTAAAATGCCTTTGCATCAAACTTTCCAACATATTCTGAGTTATCCTTCAACACAAAGCATTTGCTTCCAAAAGTATGAACATACTTGAGAGTAGGCTTCTTTCCAGTCATCAAATTATAAGGTGTCTTTCCAGTGTTTTTGTCGATGAGTGTCCTGTTTTGAATATAACGTGCAGTGCTCACAGCCTCAGCCCAAAAACATGTAGGCATTTTTGCATCAAGTAACATTGTTCTAGCAGCCTCAATTAGAGTTCTATTCTTTCTCTCAACAACTCCATTTGGCTGTAGAGTCCTTGTAGCTGAGAATTGTTGTGAAATACCATTCTCTTGCAGAATGCTTCAAGTATGGCATTTCTGAACTCTGTTCCATTATCACTTCTTAATGCAATCACACTTGCATTGTTGGTCTTTGCTTCTTTGTCAACTTTCTTTAAGTGCACAATGATTACTCGTGGAGCCTCATCCTTTGATGCTAGAAATTCCACCCATGTATACCTTGTAAAATCATCAACCATCACCAAGGCATACCTCTTTCTTGCAAGTGACATAATATTGACAGGCCCAAACAAGTCCATATGAATTAGTTGCAGAGGCATGGTTATTGATGTCACAGTCTTTGACTTATGGCTTGACCTTTTCATTTTTTCCTTTTGACAAGCCTCACACACTCCTTCTTGACAGATTTAAGTGTGGGCATGCCTCTCACTAACTCTCTTTTGACTAGAGAATTAATGGCTTTGAAGTTCAGGTGTGATAACTTCTTATGCCATAGCCAACAATCTTCATTTGATGCTTTTGAGTAAAAGCAACAAATTTTATCCTTGCTTGCAAAATCTATATTGGCTACAAACAAGCTTCCTTTTCTTACTCCAGATAGAGCAAGTTCACCAGTCTTCTTGTGAGTGATCAAACATTCATCCTTGTCAAAATTCACTTTGAAACCCATGTCAGTAGACTGACCAATACTCAGTAGATTATGCTTGAGCCCTTTGACCAGTGCTACATCTTCAATAATGACATTATCAACTTCCAGTTTGCCATATCCCAATGTGTTACCAATGCTGTCATCTCCAAAAGCAACTATAGGACCAGCCTTTTCTTCATACTGTGATAGTAGGGCCATATCACCAGTCATATGGTTTGAGCATCCACTGTCCAACACCCACATGACTTTCTTTTCCTTTTCTTTGCCCTGCAAACACAAGTGTATTACTTCTTCTTTGGTACCAAAACAAGTTTGGATCCACTTGGCTTAGAAACAGTTTTATCATAAACAGCATGTTTATCAACTTTCTTAGAACCAGTCTTCTTGTCACAGCTAGAAGTCTTAGAACTTGAGTTCCCAGACTTAGGTGATAGAGGTACCTTCCTAGATCTAGGAGGACTTGAAGACTTTGGCCTTGTGTATTGTGTGTGAGAATTGTGACTTATACAACCATCAATGAATTGCCTTCTCAAATTGAAACAGCTAGTCATAACATTCATATTGCATGGCATACAGTCAAATTTGTCACAAAATGGAGAATCTCTATGTCTTAAGTGCACAGAGCAATCATAGAAAGGTTTAGGCACACTACCTACAGGTTTCTTGCAAACATGAGTTAAATGATTGCTACTAAAACAGTTTTGGTAAGTTTTCCTAGGGGCATTAGGCACATAAGAATAATTATTATCTTTGTTAATCCATAGTTTGCCATTTCTGTTCTGTTTCCTCTTAGCCACATTCTTCATAGATTCATTTTTACTGGATGATTCAAACTTAACAGATTTTTCAGTTTTGGGTTCAGCTCCAACCGGCTTCTTGGTTTTCAATTTGACACTCTCACTCTTAGAGGGTGCTGGTTGTTTACTTGATTGTGCCTCATCCTCATCAATCAACATTTATTTTGTAAAGCATAATGTAATGTAATATGTAATAGAGGATATATATAACTCAACTAGGATAAAAGATAAATAATATTAAATCTATATAGGGATCGTGAAATTTGAAGAACAGGCACCAATAAGGATCAAGTCGCTGAAAGAAGTTCATTAACATGTTCAAGCCTTAGTGACAGAATAAGATGTACAGATGATTCAGTTGAAGAGTCAAAAAGATTCCATGTATTTACATAATTTGAAGATACTGCTACAGGCTAATCAATTGGAATGTAACAAAGGTGTGAAGATCAAGATCAGTGCTAGTCACTTGTGAACCAGAACAGCGCACTAAGTGTCAGCACATACGAGAAGGATCAACACATTAATTTACAAAAAGAATTGCCAAAGCCTGTTGACGATCAAGGACATACATAATATTTCAAGGTATTGTCAAAAATTAATTTACTCTCTGAAAATTAAATAAGTAACACATTAATTAATTATTTACAACAAATAATTAAATTAATCTAGTACTTGAATTATTTTCATAGATGAATTAAAACAGCAGAATAAAACAGAAGAAAGAAGCCCGAGAGATACAAAAATAGTATTACTATGCGTAGTTACTATGCAAAGTTACTATGCATGGTTACTATGCATAGTTACTATTTGGGGTTGGTGTAATAGTGCCCGGTTACTATTTGGGGTTGGTGAAATAGTGTCCGGTTACTATTTGGGGGTTGTTGGAATAGTGTTCGGTTACTATTTGGGGGTTGTTGGAATAATGTCAAATAGTGATTTTCTATAATCTATAAATAGGCCTGTTTTATTTCATTTCAAAACACATCTCAATACACAACTCTCTCTTCTCTCTCTTATATCTTCTCTGTGTAAGCTGCTAGACAGTCCATCTAGTAGGGAAGCCGGCTTAGCCCGCTTTCAGGAAGTGTCGGGTAGAAGGTCCTCGTGCCTAAACTATCCTAGGAGTGTTTGTTTTTGTAGCCGATCCATAGGATTAGATTGTGTAGCAAAGCTTCGGGTTTTATCTATTCAAAGATATTTCCCAAACAGTTGTGTTATTTCGATTCAGTATTTTTGATCTCATATCTACATCAAAAATCGAAATATTTCTTAAATAACGTATTCAACCCCCCCTTCTACGTTATTCCGGACCTAACATATTTGATGAGTAAGGCTTCCTCATCAATTTCAAGTGTTGATTCTTTAAAGATAGGTGTCTTAGCATTTTTCAAAATATGAGACACATTCTCCTGAACAACCTTGTCATCTTCAATGACAGCACTACCTTTCCTCTTGTTGAGTGTGTCATAGTCAAAACCAATAGCAACTTTTGCATTCTCTTGATGTTTCTCATGGTAGGACTGCAATAGACTAGAGGAGTTCTTAAAAGTTTTAAGTTTGAATTCATTCTTAGCTATCTCATCCCTAAGAGCCTTTTCAACATGACTAGCACATAGAACCTTATTCTGTAAATATTCAACTTCTTTCTTAAGGTTTTCTATCTGCATAGCAGTTAGCTCAAGTTCCTCATTCCTTTTGTTTAACAGTTCATTTCTAGCAGACAGTTTAACAATCTCTTCATGAGCAGCAGTCATACTAGTATGAATATTAAACATCTCAACAGATAATTGTTCAATCATATTTTTGTACTCAGAAATAGACATATCTATGGTAGTGAGAGATGGCACATGAGAGTCTGAGGGTGATTCTTCCTTGGTATTGGCCATCAAGGCATAGTTACAGAACTCTCCTCATCACTCACTACAAGAAATTTGGTTTTTACCTACCAATTGTAATTGTAGGTAAAATTTTGTTATTGGTAGGTAAAGAGAATTTCCTACCAATACATCATTGGTCAAGATTGGTAGGTAAAAGTTGGTGGAGAAAGAGTTATTACCCACACATCTATATATTGGTAGGTAATAAAATTTGTGGACCCCACAATAATAAAAGTTATGACATGTCATTGGCTGTGTCATCTGATTACATGGATGGATACGTGGCACCTCATGGACATGCCACGTGGTGTCTCATTGTCATGCCACCTGGAACATTAATGTTGTGCCATGTGGCGCATTACAAATCATGCCATGTGGTGCATCAAAAATGTGACATGTGGCATCTCCAAAGAGTGGCACATGGAGGTCTGTATAATTGATATGTGGTAATTTTTCAATGGTTGAAATTTAGAACATATATAATTTCTCGTAAATAAATTTATTTTATTTAAGATACAATTCGTCCTCTTCAAAAAAAAGAAAAAAAAAAGAAAAGATTTGTAAATTACATACTTTCTATTCAATAAAAAATAACATAGAAACTAAAGTGTGTCAAATGAATTACATAGAATTTAAAGTTCCAACAATTACAAAAAAAAAAAGCTTAAAATAAATCATTCTAAATTATCTAAATTTTCTAAATTTGCATCTAAATCTTCATTTGTTGGAGAAATCTTTGGTTGTGGCATAAGATTGTTTTGGCACAGGACGTTAACAACTTCATCAAGACGATTATTGGCTTCATTAAGTCGATGAACTAATTCTTGATAACTCGGTTGATCAGACTCGCTAGTAGTAGTACCATGAGCTTTATTATTGTTGGTTGTGCCACTAGATCGCCCCCATCCTCGCAAGTATACTGAATGACGACCTAGTACTGCTTCCAATATTTCTTTATCTGACATTTCCTCTGGAGAATAAATTTCTCTTATAGTCATCATTTTATCCTAGTTACACAATATTGACAATAAGTATCTCGAATGAGGCTTAGCAAGAAAAAGTATCTCGAATGAAAGTAACTATAATATATTGTGAGTGAAAAATAGAGAGATATTTATTACTCACATATAAATTTTGAAGGTCTGGCCCAGTCCATCCATTTTCATCAAAATGCTTTAAACGCCATGTTTCAATTTGTCCCGTTAAAGAAGTTAATTCCATTCCACGTCGAATATGATGTCTTATTGTTGACACTGATCCATTTTTAGACTCCCAAGGTCTTTTGGACCGATTAATGGTATTTTTTGCAGCTCTTTCCTAAACAGATAAGGTAGATCATAAATATCAAGAAAATAACAAAAGTGATTATACAAACTAGGTTACCTTAAACTGGTTTGAACACCATTGATCACATAAGAACTCCCAATCTTTTTGTTGGTCCTCATTCAAGTCTGGATATCGTTTTTTCTTCACCGTCTCAACATCTTTTATACCTCCAATGCGTTTAAAGTACGAGTGTAACTTGTACTTGTACGTTTTCCATGTTTTTTTCATTTGATCATCAATACACAATATAGTTGTTTTATCCCGCAAGTCGATGTCAAAATTTTCCTAAGAATATTAAAACAAGAAACACTTAAGCATAAAATACAACACTGCCTAATAAGGACGAATTATAAAGGCAACTCAAAAAACATTTAAAATTAATCAAATATGAAATTTTACCAAAAGATAAATTCGTAGTGGTGCTCTGACCTCCTCAGGAACAAGTCTCCAATCCTTATAACAAAATGTACCATGATTGCGAACGATAAATCCGATCTCATTATTAAATCTCTCAGCATTAATACATATTGGTTGACGACAATCCGCGTCAAAAGTTACAGACAATTTTCCTGTTGAAGCTGCCCTGGCGATCTTAGAAGTAGCTATGCCACGAGTGGCTTTACGTGGTCTGTAGGTAACATTTCGATCTACAAAGATACTCAGTAGTAAGCAACAAAATATTATAAATAGAGATGTAAAATTATACTACAAATTACCAGATCGAGTTTTAGAAGAATGATTATCATTGTGTTGTTCACTCTCCACAACAGAAGGTTGAATTTGTTCAGTCCGTTCACCAAAAAGTGTGCTGGGTCTACTCTTTTCACCTTCTATACCAAATTGTGTGGTGGATCCAACTTGTTGGCCCTCAATAGAAGTGGTGCATTCAACAACTTGGGGAACTTTAGGACCAGGACCAGAACTAGTGATGCGTTCTGTTATTCGCCGTCCAGGTGCCATGATGCACAAACCTGCAAAAAAAAGTATTAACATATATTGAATCAAGAACTTTCCCTATTTAATCTTGTTTACGGATATGATTATGATAATAATCAAATACACATACAATTAGTAATAAGTTTCTTGATGAAGGTATGTCGGCGATTAGTACCAGTGAAATAAGTATTTGATGAAGAGTGGTGGAGGTTTTAACTAATAAGTATTCACACCTTTTAAAAAAAAAGTTGGGGGAAAGTAAAGCGCCAAACTAAAAAAATTCCCTCCCAGTTTTCATTGTAATACAATAATATCTTTAAACTAATAAAAAGTCCTTATCGTGATAGTAAATCGGGATCCGTTTTAAATTTTTTAGGAGAAACTGAGTAATTAAAAAATAAAATTGTACATTTTTATTTTTAAAATTTTAATTTTTTATCTATTTTTACTTAAAATTTTCACATCACCACCGTGTGGATAATATTATAATTTTAAAAAATTGCTACTAATTAATGTTGAAAGAGCATTAAAAAACTATCATTCAAAATCGGAAAAAGAAAGGCAAAAAGCAAAAAGCAAAAAGCAAAAACAAAAGAAAAGCACCACATCAATTATCACTAAATTTTCATTCACTTAAATTTTTCACAAACCGCCAAACTTTACGTTTAATTAAAACTCCAACTCTTTCGGTTAAATATCAGGGATTATGGATTTATCCTACTCATATCACAAATAAATTTCGTCAAAAAATTAATTGAACAATAAACAAGCAATTTATTTAAAATATTATTTATTTTGTATTTTTAGAATTGTTTGTTTTGTAATTTTTAAATTATTTTTGATGCAATTTTTTCCATTTACATAAATGATTTTTTTAAAAAAAGTTAAACAAAATCTATTCATTTATTTTTATAAATATTTTAAATAATATTCGAATTTTTGGATTAAACTCATCCCAAAAAACACAGTATATTTTAAAAAAATATTTTTGATAATGGTTAAATGAAAACATGTTTTAAATAATTGTAGAATTAAATAATTGTAAAAATAAAAGAATTGCATACAAAAATATAAAATACAAAAATATAAAAAAAGAAGAAAAAGAAAAAGAGAAAAGGATCTGTTATGCGTATATTATTTAAAAAAAAAAAAAACTCGCGGAACCGGCCCGGCACGCGGAACCGGCCCGCCTGGATACGCATTTTTATCATGCGTATATCACAAAAAAAAAATCGCCGAACCGGCCCGGCACGCGGAACCGGCCCGCCAACCGGCCCGCATGGATACGCATTTGTATCATGCGTATATAACGTTCCTGATCCAACGGCTCTGAGCTCCAACGTTCCTGATCCAACGTTCGTTTTTTTTTTTTTCTAACGGCTAACCAGTAACGGTAACAATGTTATTATAAATACTCCTCTTCTCTCTCACAATAAATCACACCCATTCTCATCTCCATTTATTTCTTCGATTTCTCAATCAATTCTTTATCTCATTTATTTGTCCGATTTATTCCATCAATCTTTAAAACTTCCGATAAATAAAAAAAATGGAAGGAAGTTCAAGTCAAGCACCCGGTAATTTACTCATTTTAATTTCATTTTTTGTAATATTTATTAAATTTCATTTTTTTTAAATGTGTAATTTCCTAGTTTTATTCGATTTTTGAAAAATTTTGTTTTTTAAAAGTTTCATTTTTTAAATTAATTCATTCTAAATTAACTCATTTTAAATTTACGCATTTTGAATTTAATCGATTTATATTTTATTTTGTAGGTGTTTCTTCTCGACATAATTCACACGTTTGGACTTATTTTTCGAGGCAAGCAACGGACGAGCCGAACAAATTTAAGGCATTTTGTTTGCTTTGTATTCAAAATGGTCGAGAACAAGCTCCTTTCATTCACGCGAAGGGGAGTGGTACGGGTACACTTGATCGCCACTTGGTTAAATATCATGGAATAACGAAGCAAAATCATGAAAGTGGAGCGGCACAAGGAGGTTCACAACAAATAGAGGGTTTCGTGACTTCGTCTCCCGGTGGAGGTATGCCTTTCGTCTATAATAGAAATAGAATGATCGAAGATTTTTCTAGTTATGTTACATTACACGATTTACCTTTCTCCCACGGTGAGAGTCCGAATTTAGAACACATGATTAAGAATTCACTAAACCCGGCATTTATGAAAATTCCTAGAAACATACTTAAACGTCACACACAAAAACAATATTATAGTCAACGAGCACAATTAATTGAATATTTTGAAAAATTTGATGGTATGGTTTCTTTAACTTGTGATTGTTGGAGTTCAAGTCAAGGCGAGCCTTATATTTGTGTTACAGTTCATTGGATTGATGTTGATTATTTGTTACAAAAACGAATTATTGCTTTTGATATTATGGACGAGTCATACTCCGGTTATAAACAAAGAATTTTAGACATAATAAAAGAATTTAATTTGTATAAAAAGGTATTTACAATATCTCTAGATAATGCTGGATATATGGATGACATTAGGACCGATATTCCTTTAGTTTTAGATGGAGCATTTTTACACATTAGATGTTGTGCTCACGTTATTAGCTTGACGGCACAAGTGGGAATTAAACATTTAACTACATTATTAGAACCTATTAGGAAAGTAATTAAATATCTACGTTTACCGGGTACATATAGGTCTACGTACAAGAAATTGTGTAGAGATAATGGATTAAGGCCGAAAAAATGGGGTATCGATTGTCCTACTAGATGGGATTCGACTCATAAATTATTAAATGATGCAATTAAATATAAGGATATTATCACTGAATTATATAATGCGGATCCAAATCATCAACACGAAGAAGCAGTTATTACCGAAATGGAGTGGGAGATTGCATCTACGGTACGTGATATTCTTGATTGTTTTTCACATGCTACTAACGTTTTTTCTTATGTTTATGAACCAAATGTACATCAAGTTATTATTGAATGTGTTCTTATTGTTAATACTTTACGTAAATATGAAGAAAACCCCCAATTTAGTAGTATTATTCATGATATGAAAGTTAAGTGGATCGAATATTTGAAAGAATTTCCTTATATTTATGGTGTTGCATGTCTTCTTGATCCGGGTGTTAGACAAGAAGGTTTAGAAAACATATTAGATCATTATTATAGTATGTTAGGAATTTCATATAATTATAAATTATATGTACTTAATTGTTTAGGCTATTTGAATCGTCTTATAGATATGTATAGTCCTAGAATTCAAATTTCTAATTCACCTGAAAAGAGTAGTAGTAGGTTTAATACTACCATTTCATCTATATTAGGCAAAAGACAAAAAGCTAGAATTCTAGACGTAGATCCTCATAGGGTACCTCCTTCTTCTTTTGGTATGATTAGGAATTTTTTTTCTTATAGTTATGAATTAAATGAGGATTTTGAAATACTAACATGGTGGAAGAATCATGAGTTACAATTTCCAGTTTTAGCAAAAATTGCCAAGGACATTTTTGTAGTGCCCGCTTCTACCCTTGCGTCCAAGTCCGCTTTTAGTGCAGGTACAAGAGTGTTAGACGAGAAGAGATCAAGTCTTGCACCAGACGTCGTAAAAATTTGTGTTTGCAAAAAGGATTGGGATCAAGCTGCAAAAAGACAACAAGGAAAAAAAGAAGATGACTCAGATGGAGAAGACGATCCATGGATGACAATGGATACTTCATCGGAATCGGGTCAAGAAGAATCATAAATTAAATAGTGTATAAAATTTGTATTTTAGGATTTGTTTGCTTTGTAATTTTTTAAATATGTTTAATACGGTTTGTTCCGTTTTTTTAGAGAGGGGTCCTCTCACACCATTTGTAAAAAACAATTTTAATTAATAAAATTTATATGAGGTACCGTCCTCTTTTAATCCATTTGTGTTCAAAAATTATTTTTATTATAATTTGTATAATTTAAGTGTTGATGGCAAAAATTATGTAAAAATGCTTAAACTTCATTTTTAAATAATTATTTTTCAATTATTTATATCCTAATGAAAGTTGACGAGGGATAATTTTCTTAATATTTCAAAGTTCTATATTAAGAAATGGAAAATTAAAATTTCTTTTTGATGACACGTGTCAAGGTGGTTTCTTCAATCAATCTACAGCGTTGATTAAAAAAAGAAACAGATATCCAATCCATATTTTATCCTTATCCCTTCATTTTATCTTACCCCTATCTCTCGTCTCCCTTTTGTCTCTCCCCTCTCTCCCTTTTCTTCTATCTCTCTCTCTCTCTTCACCGCCATCTCCTTCTCCTTTCTCAACTGTAAAACCACCGCATGGATCTATGGTTTTGGTTTTCAATTTTTTATATAATTATCAGTGTTAACGCTGTGATTTACTGTCTCGAAATCCGACAATGGGTTCAGAACAAGTTCTATAAGGCGATGATTTGGTCATGTGTCTGGTGTATTATGATGTTAATGACTGTTTAAGAAGAAGAAGGTGAAGAAAATGAAGAAGAAGAAGAAGATGTTGATTTAAAGTCAATATATCAATTTACTGTTCTAGATTTAGAATGATGTCTAGCTTTCATCTTTTAAATTCCGATCTATCATTCTTGAATGTTATAATAAAATAATTTGATTTTGTATGCATAATTTCAATTTGATTGTTCAATTCTTTCTAATATTTATATTGTGATCTAGATTTGTTTGCTTATTTTATTAATATCGAACAATATAAAAGATGGTTAAAGTTAATGATTTTATTTATATAGACTACATTTATAAGGGATCATAAGGAGACAGCAGTGCAATCAAATCATCTAGTACATTCTCATGTAATTCCAGAACAACATCCTAAAAAAGAAAAAATGCAAGTTTGGAGTGAAATACTGATCAGTTGCTAAAATGAGTCATTTTCACTGTCATCATCACTTGAGTTGAGTAGTTCTTCATTTAGGAACAGATTCCCATCATCGTCATGAAATTCATTGAAGTCATCTTCATTCAGATGAGCCTCCTCACAAGTAGGTGGATTTTGACAATTAGAAAATAAATCAGCAACAGTTTTGCTTGAAAAAGTTAATGATGCAACATCATGTCGAACCAAAGAAGAGCTTTCAATCACATCCTCAATTGGTTGAAGAGGTGGCAGCTGAAATGATTCCTCTTCCTGAAATACATCATTATTCATTGAGTCATCTGATGCATGGCAGACTTCAGGAATGTCATATATGGACCGATGATTAACTTTTTGAACAATCCTCCAACTAGAACCTCGCTTCATATCAAATAAATAGAAAACTTGTTGAGCTTGACTTGCCAATATAAATGGGTCATCAGGATACCAATTGCTTGATGTATTTATTGATATCAAATTATTTTCCACAAAGACTGATCTACCTTTTGGATCAGAGTTATACCACTTGCAACGAAATAAGAAAACTTTTCGTTCAAAAAGGAATGACAACTCCAAGATCTCAACCAAAACCCCGTAATAAATAATGTTGTTATCATCATGATCACCTTCTGTGCAAACTCCAGAACATTGTGTCCGAAGAGTATCATCATAATTTTTACAACGAAATCGTACTCCATTTGAAACACAACTTTGATAACTACTATATCGTTCCAATGGACCTTGAGATAAAGAGTATAAATCATCATTTACAACATCCGATTTTTCTACTTTCATCTGAGATATCTATAACACAAGATAAAAATATATATTATTAAGTATTCTATAGCTAACTTTGAAATAATCGATAAAAAACTCTTACCTTCTTTCTGAACCATGATGGAAATTCCTCTCTTTGCTTAGTGATAACATCTAAACCGGAAAGTCCTCTTTCTTCCAATATTTTTTTGTGATCACTACAGAAAATGAAAGAATCATAAATATGTTAAACATCAATAAGTGACATAACTACATATATTTTTTCAATTAAATAAAAGATTCAAAACTTACTCAAGGTAATCCTGGATATCATCTGCAGAATTATTTAAGATATACCATTGAATCACATTTTTCCAATTATGTAGCAACTGAATAGATGGTGCCCCGATTGGACGAACATTAGATTTGAAAATGTCCATACTATAATTTGGAGAAGGTAAATCCCAATTACGCTCAGGTTTATTGAATCTCGTCTCTATGTTTGAAATATATCTGGACAAAAAGCTTACAGCTTCATCTACAACAAAAGTTTCTGCAATTGAGCCATCTGGTCGAGCCATATTTCTTACATACCGCTTGTACAAACCCATGTGACGTTCTGTACCAAACATCCATCTCGTAGCAACAGGACCACCTAACAAAACCTGATCTAGCAAGTGCACGCAAAGGTGTACCATTATGGTAAAAAATGCTGGGGGAAATATCTTCTCCAATTTGCACAAAATTATTACAATTCCTTTCTTCAGTTCTTCAATATCAGAAACTCGTACAGTTTTGGCACAAATTTTTTGAAAAAATTGACATAACTCAATCAAAGTGCCACGAATATTCTTTGTAAGAAAGGATTGTATGGCAGCTGGCAATATCTTATGAAGTAAAACATGACAGTCATGAGTTTTCAACCCTCTTAGCTTGTCATTATCTGTTACACATCGACTTATATTTGAAGCATATCCATCTGGTAATCTCACACTTCGAATGAATTTACAAAAACTTTTGCATTCTTCTTTTGTCAAAGTATAACTGGCATGGGGTTTTTCAAATTTATCATTGGTGGACTTTTTCAACCAAAGCTCTTCACGAATATTTAAATCTTGTAAATCTTTACGAGCTTTCAAATTATCTTTTGATTTACCTTCAATATCTAAAAGTGTCCCTATAATGTTATCACAAACATTTTTCTCAATATGCATCACATCTAGATTGTGACGCAACAAGAGGGATGACCAATATGGCAAGTCAAATAGAATACTCTTTTTACTCCAATTTAATTCGTTTCCCCTACGCTTTCGTTTTCTAGAAATATTAGTTGGTGCCTTACCAGTTGTTTGAATCAGAACATCATGCAACTGTCTTAAAATGTCTTCACCGCTAAAAGTACGAGGAGGCCCACGTAACTCGCTAGACCCATCATATTCTTTGCTCCTTCGCCAAGAATGATTGGTACTCAAATAACATCGATGACCTGTAAAGCATTGCTTGTCAGTTATTCTTTTAGATCTTGTATCTTCCAAACACACAGGACATGCTAATTTTCCAGCAGTACTCCACCCAGACAAATATGCATAAGCTGGAAAATCACTAATGGTCCATAATACTACAGCTCTAAGTTTAAACTTGCACTTACCAAATGAATCATATGCATCGATACCATTCCAAAGATCTTTAAGTTCATCAATTAGTGGCTTCAAGAACACATCATAGTCTTTTCCCGGAGATTTTGGCCCCGGAATTAATAAAGACATGAGGTAGTTTGTCCCGTTTGGAGAAGCCCAAGGCGGCATGTTATAAGGTATTAATATCACAGGCCACAAACTATAGGTTGATGTCATGTTAGAAAAAGGGTTAAATCCATCTGAAGCTAACCCCATTCGCACACTCCTGGAATCTAATGCAAAATGAGGGTACACATTGTCAAAATGTTTCCAAGCATTTCCATCAGCAGGATGACGTAGTATCCCATCTTCACTTTTACGTACTTCTTTATGCCATCGCATGTCTTTAGAAGTATGCTTAGAACTAAACAACCTCTTTAATCGGTCCTTAATAGGGAACCATCTAAGTCGTTTATGTGGTATTTTATTTCGAACATAACGACTAGACTTGCACACTGGACATGCCAAGGCATTTGCATTCTCACCATAAAATATAACACAATCATACTGACAAACGTCAATCTGCTCATACCCTAAGCCCACTTCACAAAGAAGTTTTCTTGTTTGCTGATAACTTTCTGGACAATTATTACCTTCAGGCAATATTTCTTTGAAAATTTTTAGAATATCATCAAATGCCTTATCTGTTAATTTATTAAGCACTTTTATATTCATCAACTTAACCACTGTACTTAAGACAGAAAAATCTTTACAATTTTTATATAAAGGCTTATGTAGAGCTTTAAACAAGGTATCGTACTTGTCGCCCACATCGAATGGAGATTCATCAAAATCACTGCTAGGACCTATGTTAAAATACCTATTTCCAATCGCATCGTTAATACCCGCAATCAAATCATTAGGTTCATCGTCTACATATTCATCCTCGTTATTAAGAAGCGTTTCATCTTCTATTTGATCAATTTCTTCCCCATGATAATACCATTTCTTGTAAGTACTCAAAAAACTATTATTAAGCAAGTGTACCTTAATCACGTTGATGCTTTGTGATTTCTTATTCAAACATAGACAACAAGGACATAACACCATCCCCATGGAGTCCATACACTTCCTTGCAACTGATATGAATTCGGTGATACCTTTAGCATATTCTGAAGATAATTTATCTGGTATGTCTATCCAAGATCGATCCATGATCCACTTGGTTGTTTAAGAGTTGACAAGGAAAAAAAAGAAGTTAAACAACCGATCAAATGGTCGCATTATATATAGTGTCTACTTGTACTTGTTACAAAAACTTGATTTCTTTTATGTATTTGTTAGTTAAATTATTCACATCACCGTGCGGTAAAATCATAAATATTTGCAATTTTTTTTTTAGGATGAATAAAAAATCCACTGAATGCTTATATCACGGGCGGAGTTTAGTATATTAAAACTGTCATTCAAAGTAAAGTTGGGAAAAGGAAAAGCAAAAAGCAAAAAGAAAAGGTATTAACAAAAAGAAAAAGCATTAGCATACGAGGCATTAACTTTAATCTTTTTCTATTTTAATTTATATAATTTATGAGATGAGGCAAAAAAAAATTCTGACAACATCCTAAAAAACAAAAAATAAGGAGAACAACTTAAATATTTAAACATATTTGTTTTCAAGAGAACAACTAAATATTTGTAACTTAAATATTTGTTTTATTTGTTTTTATAAATATTTTAAATGATATTCAATTTTTGGATTAAACTCATCCCAAAAAATAATATATTTAAAAAAAATATTTTTGATATTGGTTAAATGAAAACATCTGTTAAATAGTTGTAGAATTAAATAGTTGTAAAAACAAAAAAATTACATACAAAAATTAAAAATTATTAAAAAAATGAGAAAGGACTCGGCCCGGCACGACTTGCACCGGCACGCCTGTATCACGCGGAAAATTATATTCCTACTAGCAATGCATAGCAGTGCATATTTCTACTACTCCAATATAAATTATTTAAATTTTTGTTTTATTTAATTAATTTATTTTACTATAAATATATATTATTTGTAATTATAATTTATATTTATAGTTTGATTAATTTATTCTTTCGATTTGTACCCATAGACCACAGTTATATTAACGTCTTGGATAACTACTATCAAAAAAGAGGGAATTTTTATTTTGTATTATTAAGAATAAAATTTACGTAAGAAATGTTTTAATCTCTAAATATAAGTTTATCTATTTTTAATATTATAAAAATCTATTTATATATTAAGTGAAAGTACTAACTTTTTAATATCATTATAAAATTATTGACTCTAAATATTTTTGATAATGATTAAATGAAAACATTAGTTGTATAATTATATAAAAAAAAAGGACTGGCCCGGCATGGCACGGCACGCACCGCCCGGCACACTCGTGATACGCATTGTTATCATGCGTATCTGTGATACGCATGATAACAATGCGTATCACGAGTGTGCCGGGCGGTGCGTGCCGTGCCATGCCGGGCCAGTCCTTTTGTTTAATTACATATGTGTTAATTATTTCAATAAATTCATTTATAAAAAAATTAAATAAGGTTTTTATAGTATTTACAAATAAATTAATTTTTCTATAGTCATTTACAAATAAATTTTCTATAGTCATTTACAATAAAATAAGGTTTTTATAGTATTTAGTAAAATTATAAAAAATCATTCATGTTTTTGAAAAAAAATTAAAAAATGAAAGGAAATTAAGGAGAACACAGCTGGACGTGGAGGTGGGGTCACACTTTTCACAATTTCAAAAAGTTTACAATACCAATCCTAACCGTAGGTAAATTATTGATAGTTAAATTATTTGACATGTCAGCAGGGCGGAAACATATTAATATTAAAATTAAAAAAAATTGACACGTCAGCAAAACATATATATACACTTGAAGCGGGTGGGCCAAAAAAACAACAAAAATAGCTATGGACGAAAAACGAAAGAGAGAAAAACTGACGTGGGCCAATTGCTATGTTTCTTTTGACTATGATTTTTACTTTTTAGTGGTCTTCTGAATTCCAGCCATGAAATAGTTGTACATTACCTACAAGTAATTTTGACAAATAGTAATTGGTAAGTAAAAAAGGTTTTTATCTACCAATATATATTGGTAGGAAATTTATTAGTAGGTAAAAGTTGAATTTCTTGTAGTGACTATCAGTATCATCCCAACACTTCCCTTCAGCTATGTAGGCCTTGCCTGGTGTTTGCTTCCTAAGAAGGGCCTCATACTTGGCTTCAAGCTCTAGAAACTCCTTGTCCTTCTTCTTAAGTTTCTTGCACTCACTAGCAAAATGCCCTAGGTAATTGCATCTATAACATCTCAGAGATGACCTATCCACGTAGCCAGTTTTGAATTTATTCTTGTTTGGCTTCACAGGTGCTTTGCTCTTGTTGAATGAATGGTTTTGAGATCTAGGTTTGAAGGGTTGATTTCTCTTGAATCTGATATTTGGAAATTTTCTAGCCATGAAAACATATGAAGTGTTTTCCATGGCATCTAGCTCCTCAAGAGTATAAAACTCATCTTCTACCTTTTCCTCCTATGTAAATAATTTAATTGATCACAAAACCATGTTTTAAATTAGTATAAAGGATATATTAGTCTTTTTATAATTTGTCAAAAAATCATGTTGGCCTATATTAAACATAAATTTTTAATTATTAGCAAGGGAGTAATATTTGATAATTTTAATTAAATCTTAAAATAAATATTAAATAGAATAGAGTATGTGAGTTCTTTGTGCATGTAGTTAATGATTTTTAGAATTTCATCTTAAATTTTTTTGGTATAGCGGTTGGAGGTTGGAACATAATTTATTTCTAAAACTTGAAGGACATGGGTTCAATTCTCATGACCAACATGTTTTTTATACATTAATATGATAGAGGGGTATCCTTGGGACTGGAAAAAATATTACTTTATCGGATTTATTACTATATCGATATAATAATAATAAAATATAACTTTATCGATAAAGTAATATTTTATTATTATAAAGAGATTTAAATGTATACTCTGTTATTATATTTTATAGTTGATAGAGATTTCTGGTGTAAATTGAAATATGTTTATATTAGGATAGTCAACTTACACCAACCAGATAAAGAAATTTTAATCAATAAGTATTAATCACGAACAAATATTAGATACATTGTATTTACTTATAACATAAAAATTGTAGTGATCGTAAAATCAATTATAAGGTATATTTATTTAATGGATCATAACAGACTTATGTCAATAGTTGTCATCTTAAGTGATTAAAGTAAAGAAGTCTGATGATAAATACCACACACAATTATTTACTATATTACGAAAAATATTTATAAGATATAAAAATTGTACATGTTTTATGAAATATTAAGAATGAGATTTATTTTGAATTTGGCGGGAACTTAAATAAAAATGAATATAAATTCACATTTAGAAAAGAAATGAACATTATGTAATATATATGAACATAAAATTTAGTAAATATTACTTTATATTTTCATTGGGCCCTTAAGAATTTTTTTAAAAATTATTATCTTATCCTTTTAGCGAAAATATTACTTTATCCTATTGGTCCAAGTCGGGATTGGAAAAATATAGTACTTAAGCGAAGTTATTACTTTATCAGGTATTATTTTATCGAGGTTTATCTGTATTCATGGTTATTTTATTTTATTTTTAGTGTAAGATTGTAACTGTGAATAACATGCAATTATTAAAGAGATTTATTCAAGATCTTATTTTTTTTAATGTATCCAATAAAGAATTTGCTATTTCTAATATATTTGATTTTTTTGCTTTAATTTTTTTGCCAACTTGCAAAATCACGTAATTTTGTTTTTTTATTGCATTATTAAATATTAAAATTAAAATATTTTTAATTAGTATTTATTTTATTGTTTTTCAAAAAAATATTTATTTTATTTTGAAAAATTCTAAAATTCGTTTCGTACAAGTTATTCGATTAAGGATAAAATTGGTTATTAGAGAAAATAAGCGATAAAATATTTTAGAAAATTGATATATTTTTATTTTAATTAATTATGTGCAGAATATTATAAAATTGGAATTTACTTTGGGAGGTTATGAAATTTAGGAGGAAAGTAATACATCATTTGGCAATTTTTTGAGACCTCTAGCATTACTTGTAGAATATCGGATTGAGGCACCCTGCTTTTTAATTTAAGCAATTTCATAACCAGAAAGAAAGACCTCTTTTCCGGGATCAGTCCCGGTCCTAGATGAAAATGCTAGCTGCTAGCTACTTATACTTAGAAGTTATAGCCCCTAAAGTGGAATTCATTCTTTGTTTTTCCCTTTCCATTCACTCGGATCTTTTTTTTTTTTTTACTAACAATTATTACAAGTCCCGATTGATTCACCAGTTGGATTATTGGAGTTATCGTGTGATTAGTCTATTTCACCTCTTAGAAAGACTTAAATCAAAATACTTAATAGCATGACGATACAATTTATACAAAACTTCTATCCCGAGCACACGCAATCGAACCGTAGACAATCGAGTGAAATCCAATTAGATCGTTCAACATCTACAGAACAAACCCATTTTTGACCTATTGGTCCTATTATCATCCAGCTGAGCTTTGCCGCGTACAATTGTCGAGAAATTTTGTAAGAAAAGAGTGAAATCCGGGGACAATGGTAAACGTGAGTAATGAGACCCCCAAATCGCCTTTGCGGGGTACCATTATGAGCTAAATATATACGAGTGTTATTCCGTGAAATAACTCGAATTTCAAATCATTCACTTGTTTTAACTACTCATGCTATGGATGTTGGAGCATCAACTTCGTTCCTGTGGGCTTTTGAGGAGCAGGAGAAATTATTGGACCAGTTGACCTTGGAGGCTTTTAGCAGACACCTCCGAAACACCCGTACTCTTATAAATTTAAGTACCGGTAGGTACCAGAGGAGATCGCTGTGATCGTTACTGTATTTCGAATTGTTTGTTGACACGGACAAAGTCAGGAAAAACCTCTAAAATTATTTCGTTATTGAACCTTGGACATATAAGAGTTCCGAATCGAATCTCTTTAGAAAGAGAAAGTCATAAAATAACCTAATTTTAGCGTCGACTTTCAAAGAAAATCTTAAGTACTTTGTTTTGGTATGTATATTATTATCAAGTATTTTGTGTTTGAACGGGCTCCTATAAGCTAGAATTTGAGAATTGGAAATTGATACGTGGTTAAATGATAATGTGTGCCTAATTTCTTGTAAGTAATTTAAATGTTATTATTTGAAATTTTATTATATTAACAAAATCATTTGTTGTTATTCATTTAAGATATGTTTTTAATTAGCAACTTAATATTAAAAAATATATTATAATTAATAATATTAAAAAAATCAAGTAAAGTTAATAATTTGCTCTCAAAATGTTATTATACTACAATTTCTAAAAAATATAATAGCAATATTAAATAAGGTAGATATATAATTAAATAAGGTAAATATCTAATAAATTATTTGGACATTAAATTATCGAATACTGCTTTTAGTAAAAAATTACTACATTTATTTAAATTGGATATACTACTACATAAGATAAATTTGCTATTAATAAGATAGATGTACATGCCAATTAATTAATTAAACGGTTTTTAATAAGCTATCTAGCATAAGAATATTGTAGTAATTGCTGATTATTGCGTTAAGTAAGAGTTTACTGCATTTAACATCACTTATTTTCAAAAATTTGTAAAATAATGAATATATAAATCTTGAGCAAATCGAGCTCAAAATTAGATTTAATGGGTAATTTTTCAAAACGAAAACACAATGTAATATTGAAAGAGAAAATGACCAAACTACACTACTTTTTTGTAAAAGTTGCCCGAAATGCCGATATGCGGGAGCGCCCGTCTTTTTTGCCCACGGAGTACGCATGTTGGGCATGCGTGACCTGGGATGCGCATTGCAGGTCACGCATCTCACAGATGCGTGATGATGTCATATGACGTCATTCTTGCACAAATAGCTTCGGCATCTCTCTTCCTCTCTTGTTCGCCTCCCTTCGTTCTGCACCCTCCACGAATTCTGAGCACATGAAAACAAAGCCCAGAGCTCCCTCTCCATTTCTCCCCATTGATTTGTTGATTTCTAACCCCGTAGGGGCGTGTATGAACAAATCTGAAAAGGGGATCTGAAAAGAGGTTTGAATTGGGGTTTTTAAATCCGGGAAACGAAATGGAAAATGAATGGTATAGAGTTGTGAGAAGGCGAGCATTTTGGTACGCAAAACCAAAATCCGGTCTCGGGTCTATAAAACCAAAAAAATCCGGTCTGGGTTTTTAACGACTTAATTTTAATACACAAACACTTTTGTTTTTTGTTTTTTTTTTTGCTAATTTTCATTCCACACTTTTGTCTGTTGAAATGTAACCTTTTTGGAATTGGCCTTTTAATATTTTGTTGAAAGGCTTTCATATACATGTGGCCTAATGTTGATTTTGGGCTGGTCTTGGATGGTTTGTACCATGTCAAAACGTGGAAATGTAGAGAATTTACTTGTATCTACAAAAATGTCACTCATTTTTCATTATTTTTGACGTTAACTTCTTTTTCATTATATTATCGGAAAAGATGTCATTTTTGTCTTTTTTAGGTATCATTTAATTTATGGAGTTTGCATGAGATTAAAACTAATGAATATATTTAATTTAAACTATATTTGAGTGATTAAATTTAATTAGTTTAGAATACTAATTTAATTTACTTTTATGTCATTAATTTATATTTATATTAAAAAATTATATTTAATTATTTAAATAAAGATAGATATAACAGAAATAAAAAATGATTTTTCATATCGTTCTCACTTACCCATCTCCCCCTCGGGTTTCAGAAACTTATACATTATTATTTGAAGAATCAGATATAATTTTTCTAAAACCGAACACCATATATAAAATTTTAATGAACGACATTCATTCGTAATTATGGAATAAACCAAACAATCTTTTATTTATTTAAAACGAGGCTAACTCCAATCTTTGTACGGATAAATTAAGATCTTTCTTATACTTTACTTTCAAAAAAGATCTTTCTTTTTTTTTTTTTTGAAAATGAAATAACTATCATTAAGAAATACGAGAATCACTTACAACCGACTCCAACACAGAATGTGGAGGAGACATAAAGACTTTAGAGCAATTCACCATACAGGGTACTCTGCAATTACATTAAAACTTTCTTTGGAGTATACCAAAATGTAACACCTTAGAGCATCTCCAATGATGTTGGTTAAATTGGTTGGCTAAAATGATATAAAATATTGATTATGTAAAATTTACTGAACCTGTAAGGCGTTGTGCTCCGATGGTATTGGCTATAATGATTGACTATTTTTTAAAAATGGTATGTTATTATTATTTCAAGTTGTTATAAATAGAATGTATTATTTTATTATGGTAATAGATGATGTGGAATCTTCTTACAGGTCTCTACAGGTTCGACAAATATAGCCAACATCAAGAGATTATCTATAATTATAGATAACAGTTTTGTCCCATTGGAGTGTAATTTTTTTTACACATTCTTTATAATTCTTATTTATGGTAATTAATTTTAAAATTTACCTAAGGAGTCTCTCCCATTGGAAATGCTCTTACGAGATAAAACAATAACATGTAAAAAGCAAAAATTGCATAGCATTTCATTCCAATAAATCAAATTAAGCAATAAAGCAAAAATTGCATAGCATTTCATTACATATAATAACAAATACAAGAAATAAATTGCTTAATTAAATTTATTGAAAATCAGCACTACGTTTATCTAAATCATAAACATAGTTATCTAAGTAACTTTTGTGGTCGGGTTTTGGAACTTCGAACGCTCCCATTCTTCAGAGTCCAAAATGATCGCTCCAGATCACTTTCCTTCAAATATCCATTATTAACCTTAACACTATATAACTGCATGTGTTCCCTTCCTTCTCTTTTGCCTCTTGTTTCAGTCGGAGCACCTAGTCGGAGCACCTTGCCGTTTGTTTGGTCATACTGTCGTTAGGATCAAATTTGACTAGTCTGTCTATGAGCTCACGATGCGATTGCATCCCAAATTGTATTTGCTTTCGATTCATTCCGGCCTCTTGCTGCAAACATGGATATGAGCATGTGTACGCATTACTACATTAACGAAGTTTATCCCTAAAGTTTCCTTGGGATAGACACAATTGCACAGAACTGCGTAGGATTGATCCAATAAATATAAATTGGTACGCAGGCATCTTAGCAAAGGGATCCGATACACGAGACAAATCGAGACACCTACCAAGTCTAGTCCCTCTTTTTTTTTACAAACCCTAAATCCCTAAAACAACCACATAAACATACAAATTCGCTCTATTATTCCAGCACCCCTCCAATTTCGTGTTACGAAATTCCTCCAACAACGTTAACACTTACCAGTTTATTTTAATACCTTGATCAATATTTATTTATTTTTAAAGTCACGTCAAAATTTAGTCAAATTAATATAAAAATTAAAATTAAACTATATGAAATAAGAACTAAAATATATTATCAACTAGGCCTATCAACGGGTCGCGTTCGGATCGGATCATACATCGAATATTTTATCGGATTCAGATTAGATCGGATCATACATCGAATATTTTAGAGATCGATCCATATCCAATCCATTTAGTTTAATGGATAAACGGATCGGATTTCGGATATCCATTGCTCCATTTATTTTTTAAAATATTAAAAAAAATAATCACATCGATATATATATATATATATATATATATATATATATATATATATATATATCATTCTTCATTTTAAAAGAAAATTAGTAAAATTTGAGAAGTTACAACATAGAAGTCTGTGCATAAATTTTAGTAGCAATTAAAAATTTAAGCTATTTTAATAATTTTATTGTTCATACACAATGTTTAAAAAAACATAAATCACAGGTTCAAATTGAATAAAAGAAATATATAAAGTCAAGTACTTCGAAAAAAAAGAAATTTATTTTTTTCCTAGCCTATATTTTGAACATCGCCTCGTTCTTCGTTGTCGTACAAGTAAATATAATTAACCATTCATCCACTAACAAAAATCACTGTCCGAACATATTTAAATTATAAATGCAAGTTTATAAAGAAAATTGAAATTAAAATATAAATACAAATAAATATAATGACGTTAAACTTTGGAGGCTGGAGTGTATAAGGTTTAGGATTTTCAATAATGTAACTTATTACAATATACAATATTTTAAAAAGATTACTATATATATTATATGATATATTATTATAAAATTAAACGGATCGAGTCGTGGATAAGCGGATCAAATCAACCTAAATCCATATCCGATCCATTTATTATTCGGGGCGTTCTTATCGGATCGGGTTCCAAATCGAATATTTTTCAGGTCAATCCATTTAAATCAGTGCGGATCGGATCGGATCGGATCCATCGACAGGCCTATAATATCAACCCACAATGATAAAAAAATAAAAAGGATCGAAATCAATTGGGGTAAAAAAAGGAAAGTACAGATTCCACCGGTACATAAATATCACACCTAAATTATACGTATGAACATGGCAGATGTCAACCGCATTACATCAACTCCACCGTACTACTACTATTTCTGTTTCCGCGTTTTCCCCTTATTTACACACACACACACACTCTCTCTCTCTCTCGCTGTTCTATTTATTCTTCTCCCCTCCAATTTTCAGTTTACGAGATCCAGATTTATTAATCTCGGAACGAGCAAGAATCGAATCAGAAACTAGAACGATAACAGATAAACTCTTACCATGCGCTCGATATAATTTGCTACTTAGGTATGATATAAAGCTATGCATTAAGCTAGTTGATTGATTCGCAGCTTGTTATATTTATATATACTTTTATGAGTTTTAGCCTACTTATTTGTTTTATTTATTTATTTGAATTTTACAAAAGAATGTTAATGAGTGCTAGATCCAGATTTATATGTATAGTTTTGGTATGAACTATGAATGACGTGACCTAGATGTTAATTTATTCGAGAATTTCGTGTTATTGATAATGTGTTAGGGTAGTGTCGAATAATTGGCTTGATTGTTGTGATTCTGGCTGTTCTAGTATAAGTATCGATATCTGTTTGTTGATCGGTAATACAGCACCAGCAAAGTTCGATTATTACTTCGATATTTTAAAAAATGAAGGCAATTCTGCGATATATGTAGCTTAATAAGTTCCTATCCCAAATTAATTGATAATCGTTTCACACATAAGGACAAAGGCGCACACACTTTTCATTTGAATTAGCTAACTGGTTTTGTTTTGTATATGATTTCTGAGAACTTTTGGTCGTATTTTATGCAGATTAAGAAATTTTACACTTGATGAGACTCGAGGTAAGTTGATTTTTTATTTAATTTGGGTGAGGATGAAAGGAAGCTTCTATGGACTGAGTAGTAAACAGCTAACTCTCTTCCTTGCTGCTGTTGCCTTCACGACCATTTTATTAGTCGGATGGGCGAAGGCCCCTATTGTGTCATCCTTAATTCCGTCTCAAAGCGGAGTCTTAAAGCTACTTCCAGGTTTGCCTCCTGATATACAAGCCATTAAGCCTCATTTTTGTCTAGTTACAGACTACAAAACCTGCTAGAAGTTTAATCTATGTATATGACCTGGTCGGTTGTCACTTGTCTAGAAGTCACAGAACTGCCAACAGATTAGTTGTATTAAATGCCTAAAGAACTCTTAGGTCCTTGCTAAGTCTTAAGCTTCATAATTTAAATATTCCGCAAAAGAAAGTTGGGTGTGAAAGATCGCGTGCATCCTGTCTATTCCATCGAGTTTTGCTGACCTAGCTAGTCATACCAATAGTACACTGTTCCATTATCTCATTGCTCTTGCAGCATCCGTCTTAAAGCGGCCAACAAGAGTTTTAAATGGAACTTTGATGCTGTTTATATTGATGATGGTTGCTCAGCAAACTGATAGCACACCACTAGAGTCAATTCCATGACAAAGCCATTGAGTTGCATTTGTGCCACTATTAGCAATCATTACTGAATAAGTAGTACATTATCAAAGAAATCTAAAAAAGTTCTAGATGGTGCGTACAGCCTAATGACCAGTAATTAAAAAAATCTGTCTGTTAAAAAGCTTTTTAGAGATAGATTGCAGAATTTATCAAAATAACTTGTCTCGAGCTCTGGAATTTCTTTTGATAAGATTGCGGTGCTAGTAGTTTATCTGTGAAATATTGTGGAGATCTCATCAGCATGACTTGCATTTCTGTTAATGAACTGAGACCTTGAATTGCCTCCTAGTATTGTTTTTTTCCTGGTTTTTACTATGCTAAAGTTAATCATGACAGTCGAATCCATTTCCCTCTTGAAATTTCATCGTATTCTTTTTTTTTTCTTTTTCAAAATGCTCAGTCTGTTGTTGTAGTTCTAAATTGATCAACTAAAATTTACACGTATGTACTTGACAGTGGTAACAGACAAAGAAGTAAAAGGAAAAGAGGCTTCCAGAGGGGTGAATGGTTCAGGAGTGACTCCGAGCATCAGCATAGTGGCACCAGTCAAGTCCCCAAGCACTTTCTCTTCTACGGCCATCACGGAGGAAGAGAATTTAACAGCTGTAAATGAGAATATCCAAGGTAGAATTTAGTTTCTATACGGTTACAGATCTAAAACTAGGTTTATGCATACTAATGGCACAACTGCAGCAGTTGACATAATAACTTATAGTTGACAAGATATTTTTTTTTTATCCATCAACTTGATTTCTGTATTTCCTGTCTTGTATGGAATGGATGTTTGTACTTTGTAGAATTTTTTCTTTTGTTCAATATTTAGTAATTGTAACTCCTTTGGAAAGATAAACCTCCTTGGTAAATATGGCCCCAAGTTGGAGATTTTAAATTTAACTTTTTGCTATGAAATTTAATATGATGTTTCCATTCTACAATCTAATTTTAAAGTCATTCCTAATTCTGGAGTTATAAATTAAATTCTGGTGGTGCAGAAACCACTACAGAGCACAAAGAGGTTTCATACAAGCAAACACAGGATTCCGTAGCACCGTTGAGCTCTGTGACTGCAAATTCATCACTGATAGGAAAAGAGGATGTGAAGACTCCTCCTAAAAATCAAGGTAGAGTCCAGTATTATTCAGTCTCCCATCTGAGGGTGCTCGCCTGTGGATTTTAACTTAAAAATTGTACTTAAACCTGTTTTCCATAATTGTCCAAATACTTTGCAACTACAACTACTTGTAAGTGGTCTGTAACTGCTATATCTGGCGCTCTTATTTCAGGCTGTAGCTATGCCATAGGAAAATGGATTCTAGATGACAATCGACCTCTGTATTCTGGCTTTGGTTGTAAGCAATGGCTGTCATCAATGTGGGCTTGCCGCTTGACACAACGCACAGATTTTGAATACGAGAAGTTAAGGTGGCAGCCAAAAAATTGTGAAATGGAAAATTTTACAGGATCTAAATTCCTGAGAAGGTACTATCATACAAAGTCGAAGGAAACTCATTTCATGTTTTTTTATTTGTTTTATATAAGTGACAATAGGTACTAGGTTTATCGATTCAATAAAATTCGATAATGAATTGTGGTCTCTCAAGCTTAGTTACTCCGACACGGCACTTCAGGCCAACGTACCCGTGTCGACCCGACCCGACACGGGACACGACCCGGAATCCGTACCGGATTCGTCAGATAAAACCCCGACACTTCTTCTCCGTCGTCGGAGAAATTTGAAGGTCGCCGGAATAAACACGTTATCGATTACTGAAGAAGAGATGAATGTATAGATAGATCTGAAAGAGATGAAGATGGAAAAGGGAGGAGAAGAAAAGTGAAAACCCTTTTTTTGTGTATCTACAGACTACGGTGTATGTATATGTCAGAATAGGGTTATGTCGTGTTAAAAAAAAAAGGGTTATGTATAGTCAATGTATCTGGACTGTTATATGTCCAGATTCATTTTTAAATATGATGGTTAAAAGATAGCTGTCATCCAGCACTATTTACATATTTACAACACAAATATAAAGTAATACAATACCATGCAGTACCATGTATGTTCAAATATTATTTTAAATTCTTCTACAATATCAATATATATAATATAAAAATAATATAAATTAATTAAAAAATATATTATTTTATTTTTATTATATATATAAAAAATAAATATAATATAATTTATGCCGTGTCCCCGCACCCGTGTCCAAAATTTGGACGGTGTCCCCGTGTCTTAAATTTTTGAACATCCCGAGTCGGACACTCGGATACGTGTCGTATCCGACACTCCGTACCCGAGTCTGAGTAACTTAGCTCTCAAGTACACATATCTATATTATGGGCTTATGTTAGCTAATTAGAAGTGGTATTGCTAACCTGATAACCTGTATTCTGAAGAGGTTTTTCTATTTAGTACGATCAATACAAAGCTAACGTGATTGAATCCGAAACCTATAGTAGAATTTGTTAAACAACAGGCCAATTGTGCAGCTTTGGGTGTTAGTATCACTACTTTACGCATATGCTTTCTTCGAACTTAAACGATGTTATTGCTTTAATGATCTCTCTACTGAAAATTAGTTATTAGAAACATACCAGTGAACCTGGGATAACTCTAACTCTCTAAGTCTCCAACTGCTATGCTAGTTTTGCAATTTCACTTGCTCCTTGATATTACATCTCAGTATTTTTCAGGACCTATATACAACAACTTCTCATAGCAAATATTTGATGCTAAAACATTTTCAACCATTATCTTTATGTCTCTTTCTTCTAATTTATCACAATTACTTAAATGTGCACATTCTTCAAATCTAACTGTCTGTTTTTGGTGCAATTAGAGTGACTATTGATTGTGACAAAATGTTCCAGGATGCAGAATAAAACTCTAGCTTTTATTGGGGATTCACTGGGCCGACAGCAATTTCAGTCGCTAATGTGCATGGTCACTGAAGGTGAAGAGAGGCCTGATGTTCTTAATGTTGGCTGGGAATATGGTCTTGTCAAAGAGAAAGGACATGTACGCCCTGATGGGTGGGCATATCGGTTTCCAAGCACCAATACTACCATCCTCTATTATTGGTCTGCGAGTCTCTGTAACTTGGAGCCTCTTAATCTTACGAACCCAGTTACTGATTATGCCATGCACCTTGATAGGCCTCCATCCTTTTTGCAACGGTTTCTTCCCAGGTTTGATGTCCTTGTTCTCAATACTGGACATCATTGGAATAGAGGGAAGATCGAAGCTAATCGATGGATCATGCATGTTGGTGGCAAGCCTAATACCAATACAAATATTGCTGACATTGCTGGTGCTAAAAATTACACAATTTACAGTATTGTCAAGTGGGTGAACTCGGAACTTCCCAAATATCCAGGTCTAAAAGCTTTCTATCGATCCATTTCACCCAGACACTTTTTTAATGGAGATTGGAACACTGGTGGTACCTGTGACAATACCACCCCACGATCTGGGGACTTACAGGTTCTGCAAGATGAATCTATCGATCCAATTGCTGCTGGATCAGTGAAGGGAACTAAGGTTAAACTCTTGGACATAACAGCTATATCTCAGCTGAGAGACGAGGGTCATATTTCTAGATACAGCATTAAAGCCACACCTGGGATGCAAGATTGCCTGCATTGGTGCCTACCTGGGGTTCCTGATACATGGAACGAACTCCTTTTCGCACAAATTTAATCCAGAGCTGGCATGCTCATACTTTGTAAAAATATGTACCATACTCTCCTGCTGCATGGAACCATGTGCTCTCTGGTACAATTACAGAAGCTAAATTTCTGGAAACCAGACGGGACTGGGACACTTCATACATGTTCTTGGCAGTCGTCATCAGGTCACGGGCATTGATATTACTTTTTTATTCGGTTACACTGTACTTGCGCATTGTTTATAGATACCTTATTCTTTCAATTTGTGATTACACATAGTTGTAGAGCTTGTAAAAAGAGTCTGTCCAACTAAGATCCAGTGTAGTAACCTTAGCCTACAAGTCGAGGGGGAAAGAAAATATAGTATATACACATTTCGATTTCTATTAACCCCCTACACCGTATTCGACGTTTTGACCCATAGATTGGAGATATTCTTTGAATTTATACATGATAAACAATTTTTAGTCCCAGCATGTTTTGTTTGTTTTTAAGTAAATTACAGTTTGCTTCCATATTGCATGCAATTCAGACCGGAGGAGCAAACAATGTTTGATTTGGCTAGTAGAGTACATAACTGTTTTGTTGACTGGATAATAATGTATAGGACCATTTGGATTTGGCTGTCATTTGTCAAGCAGTTGTTGAGTATGTTAAAACCAAACCAAACCAAACATACCCAGTATATCCCGCTCAGAGCAGGGTCTGGGGAGGGTAGGATGTACGCAGACCATACCCCCACTTTTAGAGCGGGGAGGCTGTTTCCGTGAAGACCCTCGGCTGAGTGCACAACATACATAGAGTGTAGTAAGATACAACGGACATGCTACGGAAATGTACAATGACATACCTGAGGCCCATGGCGTTCTCCACACGGGACTTACCTACCTGCGATGGATTATGGGACTCCTAGCTTGATGACGACACCTAGCCAAGCTCCCTGCACCTGCAAAACCAAAAACCAAAAGAAAAGAAAAACACAGAAAAACAGAGGACACTCAGAACGAAACGTGAGCACGCTGAAGCCGAGCTTCTAAAAAATCGCTAATCGAGACAAGGCAACTCGGAGGCTCTCGACAACAGAGCCACAACCTAGAAGGGAATCCACCACTCTGATACGCCGCCTCCAAGAGCACCTATCCGCGAGCATGGTCTCATTTAAGTCTAATGCCTTCAAATCCATCCGGAGCTGCTCTTCCCACGTCCTCCTTGGCCTGCCTCTCCTCCTCGCCCCCACAACTGTCAGACTCTCGACCCTCCTAACTGGGGCTTCAGCCAGCCTCCTTCGCACGTGGCCGAACCATCTCAACCTTCCTTCCCTAATTTTCGCAGATAAAGGCGCCACTTCAAGCTCGCTCCTAAACACCGAGTTCGGGATTCTGTCCAACATCGTGCGCCCACAAGACCACCGCAACATCCTCATTTCAGCCCCTTCCAATTTGCTTACGAGAGCCTTCTTCTCCGCCCAACACTCAGAACCATACAACATCGCCGGACGGATTGCCGCTCTATAGAATTTCCCTTTCAACTTTAAAGGGACTTTCTTATCGCACAAAACCCCTGACGCTGCCCTCCACCTTTGCCACCCTGCCTTGATGCGATGCGTGACATCGGCTTCAATCTCACCTTCCTTCTGGATGATCGAACCCAAATACTTGAATTTATCCGTCTGCGGGACGATCTGGTCTTCAATCCTAACCTCCACCCCTTCCTCGTTGGCCTCACCGCTGAAGTTACACCAGAGATACTCGGTTTTAGAGCGACTCATACGTAACCCTTGGGACTCCAAAGTAGATCTCCAAATCTCCAGTTTGTCGTTCACCTCCCTCCTCGATTCCGCCACTAGCACGATATCATCCGCGAAGAGCATGCACCAAGGGACAGCGTCTTGGATCCCCCGCGACATGCCATCAATGATAAGGGCGAAAAGAAACGGGCTCAGGGCTGATCCCTGATGAAGCCCCATCTCAACCGGGAAGAAACGGGAGTCCCCCACTGGGGTCCGAACGCAAGAACTAGCTTGGGAGTACATGTCTTGAATCACCCTAACGAGCGCCGACGAAACTCCCCTCTCTTCAAGGCTCTTCCAGATAGCTACACGGGGTATGCTATCATAGGCCTTCTCAAGATCAATGAACACCATATGGAGGTCTCTGCGACGTTCCCTGAACTTCTCCATAAGGCGCCTAACGAGATGAATGGCCTCGATCGTTGATCTCCCAGGCATAAATCCAAATTGATTCTCCGAGATTTCGACTTCTCTTCTAAGCCGACTATCAACCACTCTCTCCCAAAGTTTCATAGTATGACTGAGTAATTTAATACCCCGGTAGTTACTACAACTTTGAGCATCGCCTTTATTCTTGAAAAAAGGGACCACAACACTACGCCTCCATTCCGCTGGCATCTTATCACCCAAGAGCAGAGCATTGAACAGATCCGCTAGCCATTGAATGCCCACCTCTCCGAGACAAAGCCAAACCTCGATTGGGATAAGATCCGGACCAACCGCCTTCCCTCTAGCCATCTTTTGCAATGCACCCTTGACTTCGTCCTTGCTGATGCGCTCATTGGGATCGAAGGAAATCACAGGCGAAAGGGAGACAGTATGTTGTTTTGCCTAATTGCCGGCAACCCTCCCTTCAAATTACTATTCATTTCAAAGTAAATATGTTTATATATTTTTAATATACTATCCTAGATGCTACGAGAGTATGATCCTGTAAGATTAATACTCCACTTAGTTTTTATCATGTGTGATGCACGGATTATATTGTCTAAGAATATTGATTGAATTTAGCGTAAAAATCGTAAGAACAATTTCTGTAGAATAATGTAGGATAATTATTTTTTCTGAACTTAATGAAATATATATGTTCTAAACTAAGGATCTTTTCCATGGACAATATTGACCCTACAAATACTATATAATTCTCAATAATTCATTAATCAATTTACAAGTTGAATAGTTCCTTACTTGGATAGGTGCAGGAATATATGTGATGATTAGAATAAGAAAATGGATGATGCTTTGGGCCGGTGAGAAAGGCATCCACAATAGTATTACATAATAGACTTCCACTAATCCAACCGGTCGATAATCCAGATGCCAAGTAAAGGTATTACTTGCATGTTCATATTCATTTTTTATTGCTTCCACTTTGGTAAAAGTATGCCACATTTACATTTATTTACATCTATTACGTAGTTTCTTTTATAGGATCTTTATTATAAGTTAGCCGTAAGTATCATCAAAAATTGAAGCCGGTAATCACCATCACAAATCAATTTTCCTATCATCATCCCCGTTATTTATACATTCACATCACTGTCACTTAATTATCACTAATTAACACTTAATTTATTTATAAATAAAACGTTTCTTTCTGACAAAAAGAAAATCACTAAGAGCATCTCCAAGACTATCAAGCCCTTGGCTAAAACGTACAGCTGACACTACTACGGTAAGAAACCTTTTCCATTTTCACTTCTCCAATCAACAAGTCCCCCTTGTCTATATATGTAGCCATTGATGTTTCGTTGGCTATATATAACCCAGCACCACAAATCTGTAATGCATTCCACGTCAACTGTTTCTTCAATAATCTTGTTTTTCATCTCTTCAACCATTGCAAATTAGCCTATACGTACTTCATGTTTTATTTATTTATTTTTAATCAAATCAATTATTTAGATATTAATTATAATCTAATTTATTATAGTTTAGAAAATATAATTTTAGTCATAATTTATAATTCTAAATATATGACAACATTTTTAGATCAATTGGTGTTAATATTAATTTATTGAAATTTAATATTTAATAAAAAATTATTTAAAATAATACAATATAATTTTTAAAATATAACTAACCATTATAGCCAACTACATTGGAACACAACACATCACAGATTCAGTAAATTTTAGCCAATCATTATTTTATATTATTTTAGTCAACCATTTTAGCCAACCCATTGAATATGCTCTAATATAGCCATACAGGTCAGAATCCAACTTCTAAGTATATATCTTCCTTGAACTGAAGTAGAAGTACAGTACTAGTATATGGATTAGCCTCGAAGATTAAAAAAACATCTATACTCTTTATTAATACAAAAAATCACATTTAAATGGTACTTAATAATATCAAATTACCAAAATACCAAATTTGGCTTACAAAGAAACAAATGAAAATGGTTGCCATGATAATATAGGACAAGAAATAAATGAAAATGGTTGCCATACAAGACGATTCTTTTCGTACTCTTTAATCATAAGTTTCTTTTCATACAAAGACGCTAGTACGATTTTCTCGAATTCAATTCATATCAACTACATAATTATATCAGATTTATTTATTTTATTCTTTTGAAGTTCACCTCCAATATGAATTCCTATAGCAACATAATTAAATAATATTTTTTTATTAAATAATTTTATCATTCAATTCTCTACAAATATACATTTAAATAAGAGAATAAAGTTCCTGAGATTATCCCTCAAAAAATTTATCTGAGTTAACATTATAAAGTTACCTTATTTTATGCATTTATGCATATATTTTCAATTAAAAAATTATTCACTTTCCTTTTATAAAATATATGCACAAATTTAATATTTACATTTAGATACAAATGCCATGTGTCATGGTTCTAATTCCATTGTCTAGATAAGTTTATTGAGATAATCTCATGAACTTTATTCTTTTTAAATAATGCTTATTAATTATAATTATATTTATTCACGATAATTTATTAAAAATATTATTATAATCTTCGTTCGTGCTTGATTTGTGCCCGTGCTTCGCACGTATTACCAGCTAGTATAACATAATGAAAAAAATAATAAAAATGAATAACATAATAGGATCGAGTATTAATCAATATTTAAGATATAAAATGAGTAAAGTAAAAAAAAATAATGAATGCAATTAAATTTCATATTTTAAAAATTTTAAAAATGAAAAGTTGAGACGAATATCAATAAAAAGAAGGCGTAAAAAAAAAGATAGACCTAAAAGAGTACTCCCTCTTTCAAATTTTTTTTTTTCCATTTCTCTTGGACAGTTTACCAACGCACATTTTTAATCGTGAATATTTTTAATTTCGTTTTAAATATAAAAACTTCACTATATTAATGTATTAATAAATACGAATCCGACAAGATCACTCATGAATATATTTGGTCTTATAAATTAAACGTAAATTAGCAATTTGTTTCATGTCTTGAACAATACCGACAAAAGAAATGAGAAAGGTTTTTGGGCACACAGGGAGTAATAATTTTCGTAAAATTAGAGTGTACAAAATTATCAACAAATATAGCATTTCCGCGTTGAGTCCACGAAAGTGAAGCAGAAAAATCAGTTACCCGAGTGGGACCAGCCTGGACAACACCAATCCTAACGTTTACCTATTTAAAAATCTCACCCCCTCCCTCATAAATGATCATCATCCATTTCTAATTTTATCCACCGATACACACACCTATACACACAATTACAATCAATCATAAACCCTAACTCCTCCTCACCTGTGTATACACACACTATACATACAAACATGGCGGATGAGTTTACAAGAGCAGTTGAAGACGGCGTTCGCTTATCCAAGCGAATCTACTTCGGCAAAGACCGATCAATCACGCCGCCCAAGCCAATTGAATCCATGATTAAATCCTCATCGAAATCGGAACTGTTACCGACGGCGCTTATGGTGTACGCGGTAATTCCTGATCCTGTAGTAGTTGATAATCCTGATATTCCGAGTTATCAGCCGCACGTGCACGGCAGGTTGGATCCGCCGGCGTTGATTCCGTTACAGATGAACGGAGTTGAGGTTGAAGTGGATTGTGTGTTGGATACGGCGGTTGTGAAAATGAGTGGATCGTGGAGAGTTCATTGTGTTATGGGGAGTCGGAAGTGTCAGTGTCGTGTCGCGATTCCGATGGGCGAAGAGGTATAATTTTGATCGTATTCTTTGTGTATGATGTGTGTAGATGTATATGTGTTGTTATATTGTGATGTGAGATGAATGTGAATTAAGTTGAATTTTTTGGAGAATTTTATGATTTGATTTTGGGACTATTGTGGAGTAAGTTGAGAATCAAACTCTTGACCTGTTAGCACTAGGAACACATTTGCCACAGTCAGGCACTCCATGACTCTCAACATATTTATAAGGCACATTTTAAGAATTCCTGTACTTAATAGTCAATACAAAGACATGTAACAATTAGTTATTTTCTTTTCGTTCTCAAGTAATACATTATTTGCTAACAGGGTTCAATTCTAGGTATTGAAGTTGAGGTACCTGAAAAATCATATTCTAGTAAGTTGGTAGCTAAGGATGACAATGACATGGAAAAACTACCGAAGTATGAAGACGGAGGTTTTCTAAAGCCCCATATATTTATTTTTACAATACCCGAGGTAAGTTCCTATTGCATTTCATTTTTATGGTTTATATTTAGATCTGTACCGTTTATGCGTGAGTTTTGTGTGTTTTTTACAGGTAGATGGGGGTTCCAACCTCTCAATTACAGTAAGATGGTCCCAGAAACTATCTTATCAAGATGGCGAATTCACATTGGCTGTACCATTTAGTTTCCCGGAGTTTGTCACCCCTGTTGGGAAAAAAATGTCTAAAAAGGAAAAAATACGACTCAATGTGAGCGCTGGTCCTGGTACCGAAGTTTTGTGCAAGACAATCAGTCATCCACTTAAGGTACAGCTTTAATTGTCTTCGTTTATTCGTTTTGAGTATAAGCTAAGCGTTGCAAATTTTGATTGCAGGAATTAAGACGCAATGGGGAGAAATTAAGTTTCTTGTACGATACAGAAGTTCTTACATGGTCAAATAGTGACTTTGTCATTACTTATGGTGTAAGTTTGGTTTTTGCTTGGTTCAATAATAGAAAACAATAAAACAATTCTCTGTTCATTGATTCTGTTTTAGGTTTATCCAATATTAGTGGGGGCTAGACAGTGCTAAAGCTTTTTATAAACCTACAAGCACAATCTCATGATCTGGTACTATTTCCATTTAGTATATCCTTTGATGCATGCATCTCTTTTCAGGTATCAGCCCAAAAACATGTAGGCATTTTTGCATCAAGTAACATTGTTCTAGCAGCCTCAATTAGAGTTCTATTCTTTCTCTCAACAACTCCATTTGGCTGTAGAGTCCTTGTAGCTGAGAATTGTTGTGAAATACCATTCTCTTGCAGAATGCTTCAAGTATGGCATTTCTGAACTCTGTTCCATTATCACTTCTTAATGCAATCACACTTGCATTGTTGGTCTTTGCTTCTTTGTCAACTTTCTTTAAGTGCACAATGATTACTCGTGGAGCCTCATCCTTTGATGCTAGAAATTCCACCCATGTATACCTTGTAAAATCATCAACCATCACCAAGGCATACCTCTTTCTTGCAAGTGACATAATATTGACAGGCCCAAACAAGTCCATATGAATTAGTTGCAGAGGCATGGTTATTGATGTCACAGTCTTTGACTTATGGCTTGACCTTTTCATTTTTTCCTTTTGACAAGCCTCACACACTCCTTTTTGACAGAATTTAAGTGTGGGCATGCCTCTCATTAACTCTCTTTTGACTAGAGAATTAATGGCTTTGAAGTTCAGGTGTGATAACTTCTTATGCCATAGCCAACAATCTTCATTTGATGCTTTTGAGTAAAAGCAACAAATTTTATCCTTGCTTGCAAAATCTATATTGGCTACAAACAAGCTTCCTTTTCTTACTCCAGATAGAGCAAGTTCACCAGTCTTCTTGTGAGTGATCAAACATTCATCCTTGTCAAAATTCACTTTGAAACCCATGTCAGTAGACTGACCAATACTCAGTAGATTATGCTTGAGCCCTTTGACCAGTGCTACATCTTCAATAATGACATTATCAACTTCCAGTTTGCCATATCCCAATGTGTTACCAATGCTGTCATCTCCAAAAGCAACTATAGGACCAGCCTTTTCTTCATACTGTGATAGTAGGGCCATATCACCAGTCATATGGTTTGAGCATCCACTGTCCAACACCCACATGACTTTCTTTTCCTTTTCTTTGCCCTGCAAACACAAGTGTATTACTTCTTCTTTGGTACCAAAACAAGTTTGGATCCACTTGGCTTAGAAACAGTTTTATCATAAACAGCATGTTTATCAACTTTCTTAGAACCAGTCTTCTTGTCACAGCTAGAAGTCTTAGAACTTGAGTTCCCAGACTTAGGTGATAGAGGTACCTTCCTAGATCTAGGAGGACTTGAAGACTTTGGCCTTGTGTATTGTGTGTGAGAATTGTGACTTATACAACCATCAATGAATTGCCTTCTCAAATTGAAACAGCTAGTCATAACATTCATATTGCATGGCATACAGTCAAATTTGTCACAAAATGGAGAATCTCTATGTCTTAAGTGCACAGAGCAATCATAGAAAGGTTTAGGCACACTACCTACAGGTTTCTTGCAAACATGAGTTAAATGATTGCTACTAAAACAGTTTTGGTAAGTTTTCCTAGGGGCATTAGGCACATAAGAATAATTATTATCTTTGTTAATCCATAGTTTGCCATTTCTGTTCTGTTTCCTCTTAGCCACATTCTTCATAGATTCATTTTTACTGGATGATTCAAACTTAACAGATTTTTCAGTTTTGGGTTCAGCTCCAACCGGCTTCTTGGTTTTCAATTTGACACTCTCACTCTTAGAGGGTGCTGGTTGTTTACTTGATTGTGCCTCATCCTCATCAATCAACATTTATTTTGTAAAGCATAATGTAATGTAATATGTAATAGAGGATATATATAACTCAACTAGGATAAAAGATAAATAATATTAAATCTATATAGGGATCGTGAAATTTGAAGAACAGGCACCAATAAGGATCAAGTCGCTGAAAGAAGTTCATTAACATGTTCAAGCCTTAGTGACAGAATAAGATGTACAGATGATTCAGTTGAAGAGTCAAAAAGATTCCATGTATTTACATAATTTGAAGATACTGCTACAGGCTAATCAATTGGAATGTAACAAAGGTGTGAAGATCAAGATCAGTGCTAGTCACTTGTGAACCAGAACAGCGCACTAAGTGTCAGCACATACGAGAAGGATCAACACATTAATTTACAAAAAGAATTGCCAAAGCCTGTTGACGATCAAGGACATACATAATATTTCAAGGTATTGTCAAAAATTAATTTACTCTCTGAAAATTAAATAAGTAACACATTAATTAATTATTTACAACAAATAATTAAATTAATCTAGTACTTGAATTATTTTCATAGATGAATTAAAACAGCAGAATAAAACAGAAGAAAGAAGCCCGAGAGATACAAAAATAGTATTACTATGCGTAGTTACTATGCAAAGTTACTATGCATGGTTACTATGCATAGTTACTATTTGGGGTTGGTGTAATAGTGCCCGGTTACTATTTGGGGTTGGTGAAATAGTGTCCGGTTACTATTTGGGGGTTGTTGGAATAGTGTTCGGTTACTATTTGGGGGTTGTTGGAATAATGTCAAATAGTGATTTTCTATAATCTATAAATAGGCCTGTTTTATTTCATTTCAAAACACATCTCAATACACAACTCTCTCTTCTCTCTCTTATATCTTCTCTGTGTAAGCTGCTAGACAGTCCATCTAGTAGGGAAGCCGGCTTAGCCCGCTTTCAGGAAGTGTCGGGTAGAAGGTCCTCGTGCCTAAACTATCCTAGGAGTGTTTGTTTTTGTAGCCGATCCATAGGATTAGATTGTGTAGCAAAGCTTCGGGTTTTATCTATTCAAAGATATTTCCCAAACAGTTGTGTTATTTCGATTCAGTATTTTTGATCTCATATCTACATCAAAAATCGAAATATTTCTTAAATAACGTATTCAACCCCCCCTTCTACGTTATTCCGGACCTAACATATTTGATGAGTAAGGCTTCCTCATCAATTTCAAGTGTTGATTCTTTAAAGATAGGTGTCTTAGCATTTTTCAAAATATGAGACACATTCTCCTGAACAACCTTGTCATCTTCAATGACAGCACTACCTTTCCTCTTGTTGAGTGTGTCATAGTCAAAACCAATAGCAACTTTTGCATTCTCTTGATGTTTCTCATGGTAGGACTGCAATAGACTAGAGGAGTTCTTAAAAGTTTTAAGTTTGAATTCATTCTTAGCTATCTCATCCCTAAGAGCCTTTTCAACATGACTAGCACATAGAACCTTATTCTGTAAATATTCAACTTCTTTCTTAAGGTTTTCTATCTGCATAGCAGTTAGCTCAAGTTCCTCATTCCTTTTGTTTAACAGTTCATTTCTAGCAGACAGTTTAACAATCTCTTCATGAGCAGCAGTCATACTAGTATGAATATTAAACATCTCAACAGATAATTGTTCAATCATATTTTTGTACTCAGAAATAGACATATCTATGGTAGTGAGAGATGGCACATGAGAGTCTGAGGGTGATTCTTCCTTGGTATTGGCCATCAAGGCATAGTTACAGAACTCTCCTCATCACTATCAGTATCATCCCAACACTTCCCTTCAGCTATGTAGGCCTTGCCTGGTGTTTGCTTCCTAAGAAGGGCCTCATACTTGGCTTCAAGCTCTAGAAACTCCTTGTCCTTCTTCTTAAGTTTCTTGCACTCACTAGCAAAATGCCCTAGGTAATTGCATCTATAACATCTCAGAGATGACCTATCCACGTAGCCAGTTTTGAATTTATTCTTGTTTGGCTTCACAGGTGCTTTGCTCTTGTTGAATGAATGGTTTTGAGATCTAGGTTTGAAGGGTTGATTTCTCTTGAATCTGATATTTGGAAATTTTCTAGCCATGAAAACATATGAAGTGTTTTCCATGGCATCTAGCTCCTCAAGAGTATAAAACTCATCTTCTACCTTTTCCTCCTATGTAAATAATTTAATTGATCACAAAACCATGTTTTAAATTAGTATAAAGGATATATTAGTCTTTTTATAATTTGTCAAAAAATCATGTTGGCCTATATTAAACATAAATTTTTAATTATTAGCAAGGGAGTAATATTTGATAATTTTAATTAAATCTTAAAATAAATATTAAATAGAATAGAGTATGTGAGTTCTTTGTGCATGTAGTTAATGATTTTTAGAATTTCATCTTAAATTTTTTTGGTATAGCGGTTGGAGGTTGGAACATAATTTATTTCTAAAACTTGAAGGACATGGGTTCAATTCTCATGACCAACATGTTTTTTATACATTAATATGATAGAGGGGTATCCTTGGGACTGGAAAAAATATTACTTTATCGGATTTATTACTATATCGATATAATAATAATAAAATATAACTTTATCGATAAAGTAATATTTTATTATTATAAAGAGATTTAAATGTATACTTTGTTATTATATTTTATAGTTGATAGAGATTTCTGGTGTAAATTGAAATATGTTTATATTAGGATAGTCAACTTACACCAACCAGATAAAGAAATTTTAATCAATAAGTATTAATCACGAACAAATATTAGATACATTGTATTTACTTATAACATAAAAATTGTAGTGATCGTAAAATCAATTATAAGGTATATTTATTTAATGGATCATAACAGACTTATGTCAATAGTTGTCATCTTAAGTGATTAAAGTAAAGAAGTCTGATGATAAATACCACACACAATTATTTACTATATTACGAAAAATATTTATAAGATATAAAAATTGTACATGTTTTATGAAATATTAAGAATGAGATTTATTTTGAATTTGGCGGGAACTTAAATAAAAATGAATATAAATTCACATTTAGAAAAGAAATGAACATTATGTAATATATATGAACATAAAATTTAGTAAATATTACTTTATATTTTCATTGGGCCCTTAAGAATTTTTTTAAAAATTATTATCTTATCCTTTTAGCGAAAATATTACTTTATCCTATTGGTCCAAGTCGGGATTGGAAAAATATAGTACTTAAGCGAAGTTATTACTTTATCAGGTATTATTTTATCGAGGTTTATCTGTATTCATGGTTATTTTATTTTATTTTTAGTGTAAGATTGTAACTGTGAATAACATGCAATTATTAAAGAGATTTATTCAAGATCTTATTTTTTTTAATGTATCCAATAAAGAATTTGCTATTTCTAATATATTTGATTTTTTTGCTTTAATTTTTTTGCCAACTTGCAAAATCACGTAATTTTGTTTTTTTATTGCATTATTAAATATTAAAATTAAAATATTTTTAATTAGTATTTATTTTATTGTTTTTCAAAAAAATATTTATTTTATTTTGAAAAATTCTAAAATTCGTTTCGTACAAGTTATTCGATTAAGGATAAAATTGGTTATTAGAGAAAATAAGCGATAAAATATTTTAGAAAATTGATATATTTTTATTTTAATTAATTATGTGCAGAATATTATAAAATTGGAATTTACTTTGGGAGGTTATGAAATTTAGGAGGAAAGTAATACATCATTTGGCAATTTTTTGAGACCTCTAGCATTACTTGTAGAATATCGGATTGAGGCACCCTGCTTTTTAATTTAAGCAATTTCATAACCAGAAAGAAAGACCTCTTTTCCGGGATCAGTCCCGGTCCTAGATGAAAATGCTAGCTGCTAGCTACTTACACTTAGAAGTTATAGCCCCTAAAGTGGAATTCATTCTTTGTTTTTCCCTTTCCATTCACTCGGATCTTTTTTTTTTTTACTAACAATTATTACAAGTCCCGATTGATTCACCAGTTGGATTATTGAAGTTATCGTGTGATTAGTCTATTTCACCTCTTAGAAAGACTTAAATCAAAATACTTAATAGCATGACGATACAATTTATACAAAACTTCTATCCCGAGCACACGCAATCGAACCGTAGACAATCGAGTGAAATCCAATTAGATCGTTCAACATCTACAGAACAAACCCATTTTTGACCTATTGGTCCTATTATCATCCAGCTGAGCTTTGCCGCGTACAATTGTCGAGAAATTTTGTAAGAAAAGAGTGAAATCCGGGGACAATGGTAAACGTGAGTAATGAGACCCCCAAATCGCCTTTGCGGGGTACCATTATGAGCTCAATATATACGAGTGTTATTCCGTGAAATAACTCGAATTTCAAATCATTCACTTGTTTTAACTACTCATGCTATGGATGTTGGAGCATCAACTTCGTTCCTGTGGGCTTTTGAGGAGCAGGAGAAATTATTGGACCAGTTGACCTTGGAGGCTTTTAGCAGACACCTCCGAAACACCCGTACTCTTATAAATTTAAGTACCGGTAGGTACCAGAGGAGATCGCTGTGATCGTTACTGTATTTCGAATTGTTTGTTGACACGGACAAAGTCAGGAAAAACCTCTAAAATTATTTCGTTATTGAACCTTGGACATATAAGAGTTCCGAATCGAATCTCTTTAGAAAGAGAAAGTCATAAAATAACCTAATTTTAGCGTCGACTTTCAAAGAAAATCTTAAGTACTTTGTTTTGGTATGTATATTATTATCAAGTATTTTGTGTTTGAACGGGCTCCTATAAGCTAGAATTTGAGAATTGGAAATTGATACGTGGTTAAATGATAATGTGTGCCTAATTTCTTGTAAGTAATTTAAATGTTATTATTTGAAATTTTATTATATTAACAAAATCATTTGTTGTTATTCATTTAAGATATGTTTTTAATTAGCAACTTAATATTAAAAAATATATTATAATTAATAATATTAAAAAAATCAAGTAAAGTTAATAATTTGCTCTCAAAATGTTATTATACTACAATTTCTAAAAAATATAATAGCAATATTAAATAAGGTAGATATATAATTAAATAAGGTAAATATCTAATAAATTATTTGGACATTAAATTATCGAATACTGCTTTTAGTAAAAAATTACTACATTTATTTAAATTGGATATACTACTACATAAGATAAATTTGCTATTAATAAGATAGATGTACATGCCAATTAATTAATTAAACGGTTTTTAATAAGCTATCTAGCATAAGAATATTGTAGTAATTGCTGATTATTGCGTTAAGTAAGAGTTTACTGCATTTAACATCACTTATTTTCAAAAATTTGTAAAATAATGAATATATAAATCTTGAGCAAATCGAGCTCAAAATTAGATTTAATGGGTAATTTTTCAAAACGAAAACACAATGTAATATTGAAAGAGAAAATGACCAAACTACACTACTTTTTTGTAAAAGTTGCCCGAAATGCCGATATGCGGGAGCGCCCGTCTTTTTTGCCCACGGAGTACGCATGTTGGGCATGCGTGACCTGGGATGCGCATTGCAGGTCACGCATCTCACAGATGCGTGATGATGTCATATGACGTCATTCTTGCACAAATAGCTTCGGCATCTCTCTTCCTCTCTTGTTCGCCTCCCTTCGTTCTGCACCCTCCACGAATTCTGAGCACATGAAAACAAAGCCCAGAGCTCCCTCTCCATTTCTCCCCATTGATTTGTTGATTTCTAGCCCCGTAGGGGCGTGTATGAACAAATCTGAAAAGGGGATCTGAAAAGAGGTTTGAATTGGGGTTTTTAAATCCGGGAAACGAAATGGAAAATGAATGGTATAGAGTTGTGAGAAGGCGAGCATTTTGGTACGCAAAACCAAAATCCGGTCTCGGGTCTATAAAACCAAAAAAATCCGGTCTGGGTTTTTAACGACTTAATTTTAATACACAAACACTTTTGTTTTTTGTTTTTTTTTTGCTAATTTTCATTCCACACTTTTGTCTGTTGAAATGTAACCTTTTTGGAATTGGCCTTTTAATATTTTGTTGAAAGGCTTTCATATACATGTGGCCTAATGTTGATTTTGGGCTGGTCTTGGATGGTTTGTACCATGTCAAAACGTGGAAATGTAGAGAATTTACTTGTATCTACAAAAATGTCACTCATTTTTCATTATTTTTGACGTTAACTTCTTTTTCATTATATTATCGGAAAAGATGTCATTTTTGTCTTTTTTAGGTATCATTTAATTTATGGAGTTTGCATGAGATTAAAACTAATGAATATATTTAATTTAAACTATATTTGAGTGATTAAATTTAATTAGTTTAGAATACTAATTTAATTTACTTTTATGTCATTAATTTATATTTATATTAAAAAATTATATTTAATTATTTAAATAAAGATAGATATAACAGAAATAAAAAATGATTTTTCATATCGTTCTCACTTACCCATCTCCCCCTCGGGTTTCAGAAACTTATACATTATTATTTGAAGAATCAGATATAATTTTTCTAAAACCGAACACCATATATAAAATTTTAATGAACGACATTCATTCGTAATTATGGAATAAACCAAACAATCTTTTATTTATTTAAAACGAGGCTAACTCCAATCTTTGTACGGATAAATTTAAGATCTTTCTTATACTTTACTTTCAAAAAAGATCTTTCTTTTTTTTTTTTTGAAAATGAAATAACTATCATTAAGAAATACGAGAATCACTTACAACCGACTCCAACACAGAATGTGGAGGAGACATAAAGACTTTAGAGCAATTCACCATACAGGGTACTCTGCAATTACATTAAAACTTTCTTTGGAGTATACCAAAATGTAACACCTTAGAGCATCTCCAATGATGTTGGTTAAATTGGTTGGCTAAAATGATATAAAATATTGATTATGTAAAATTTACTGAACCTGTAAGGCGTTGTGCTCCGATGGTATTGGCTATAATGATTGACTATTTTTTAAAAATGGTATGTTATTATTATTTCAAGTTGTTATAAATAGAATGTATTATTTTATTATGGTAATAGATGATGTGGAATCTTCTTACAGGTCTCTACAGGTTCGACAAATATAGCCAACATCAAGAGATTATCTATAATTATAGATAACAGTTTTGTCCCATTGGAGTGTAATTTTTTTTACACATTCTTTATAATTCTTATTTATGGTAATTAATTTTAAAATTTACCTAAGGAGTCTCTCCCATTGGAAATGCTCTTACGAGATAAAACAATAACATGTAAAAAGCAAAAATTGCATAGCATTTCATTCCAATAAATCAAATTAAGCAATAAAGCAAAAATTGCATAGCATTTCATTACATATAATAACAAATACAAGAAATAAATTGCTTAATTAAATTTATTGAAAATCAGCACTACGTTTATCTAAATCATAAACATAGTTATCTAAGTAACTTTTGTGGTCGGGTTTTGGAACTTCGAACGCTCCCATTCTTCAGAGTCCAAAATCATCGCTCCAGATCACTTTCCTTCAAATATCCATTATTAACCTTAACACTATATAACTGCATGTGTTCCCTTCCTTCTCTTTTGCCTCTTGTTTCAGTCGGAGCACCTAGTCGGAGCACCTTGCCGTTTGTTTGGTCATACTGTCGTTAGGATCAAATTTGACTAGTCTGTCTATGAGCTCACGATGCGATTGCATCCCAAATTGTATTTGCTTTCGATTCATTCCGGCCTCTTGCTGCAAACATGGATATGAGCATGTGTACGCATTACTACATTAACGAAGTTTATCCCTAAAGTTTCCTTGGGATAGACACAATTGCACAGAACTGCGTAGGATTGATCCAATAAATATAAATTGGTACGCAGGCATCTTAGCAAAGGGATCCGATACACGAGACAAATCGAGACACCTACCAAGTCTAGTCCCTCTTTTTTTTTACAAACCCTAAATCCCTAAAACAACCACATAAACATACAAATTCGCTCTATTATTCCAGCACCCCTCCAATTTCGTGTTACGAAATTCCTCCAACAACGTTAACACTTACCAGTTTATTTTAATACCTTGATCAATATTTATTTATTTTTAAAGTCACGTCAAAATTTAGTCAAATTAATATAAAAATTAAAATTAAACTATATGAAATAAGAACTAAAATATATTATCAACTAGGCCTATCAACGGGTCGCGTTCGGATCGGATCATACATCGAATATTTTATCGGATTCAGATTAGATCGGATCATACATCGAATATTTTAGAGATCGATCCATATCCAATCCATTTAGTTTAATGGATAAACGGATCGGATTTCGGATATCCATTGCTCCATTTATTTTTTAAAATATTAAAAAAAATAATCACATCGATATATATATATATATATATATATATATATATATATATATATATATATATATATATATATCATTCTTCATTTTAAAAGAAAATTAGTAAAATTTGAGAAGTTACAACATAGAAGTCTGTGCATAAATTTTAGTAGCAATTAAAAATTTAAGCTATTTTAATAATTTTATTGTTCATACACAATGTTTAAAAAAACATAAATCACAGGTTCAAATTGAATAAAAGAAATATATAAAGTCAAGTACTTCGAAAAAAAAAGAAATTTATTTTTTTCCTAGCCTATATTTTGAACATCGCCTCGTTCTTCGTTGTCGTACAAGTAAATATAATTAACCATTCATCCACTAACAAAAATCACTGTCCGAACATATTTAAATTATAAATGCAAGTTTATAAAGAAAATTGACATTAAAATATAAATACAAATAAATATAATGACGTTAAACTTTGGAGGCTGGAGTGTATAAGGTTTAGGATTTTCAATAACGTAACTTATTACAATATACAATATTTTAAAAAGATTACTATATATATTATATGATATATTATTATAAAATTAAACGGATCGAGTCGTGGATAAGCGGATCAAATCAACCTAAATCCATATCCGATCCATTTATTATTCGGGGCGTTCTTATCGGATCGGGTTCCAAATCGAATATTTTTCAGGTCAATCCATTTAAATCAGTGCGGATCGAATCGGATCGGATCCATCGACAGGCCTATAATATCAACCCACAATGATAAAAAAATAAAAAGGATCGAAATCAATTGGGGTAAAAAAAGGAAAGTACAGATTCCACCGGTACATAAATATCACACCTAAATTATACGTATGAACATGGCAGATGTCAACCGCATTACATCAACTCCACCGTACTACTACTATTTCTGTTTCCGCGTTTTCCCCTTACTTACACACACACACACACACTCTCTCTCTCTCTCTCTCGCTGTTCTATTTATTCTTCTCCCCTCCAATTTTCAGTTTACGAGATCCAGATTTATTAATCTCGGAACGAGCAAGAATCGAATCAGAAACTAGAACGATAACAGATAAACTCTTACCATGCGCTCGATATAATTTGCTACTTAGGTATGATATAAAGTTATGCATTAAGCTAGTTGATTGATTCGCAGCTTGTTATATTTATATATACTTTTATGAGTTTTAGCCTACTTATTTGTTTTATTTATTTATTTGAATTTTACAAAAGAATGTTAATGAGTGCTAGATCCAGATTTATATGTATAGTTTTGGTATGAACTATGAATGACGTGACCTAGATGTTAATTTATTCGAGAATTTCGTGTAATTGATAATGTGTTAGGGTAGTGTCGAATAATTGGCTTGATTGTTGTGATTCTGGCTGTTCTAGTGTAAGTATCTTTATCTGTTTTTTGATCGGTAATACAGCACCAGCAAAGTTCGATTATTACTTCGACATTTTAAAAAATGAAGGCAATTCTGCGATATATGTAGCTTAATAAGTTCCTATCCCAAATTAATTGCTAATCGTTTCACACATAAGGACAAAGGCGCACACACTTTTCATTTGAATTAGCTAACTGATTTTGTTTTGTATATGATTTCTGAGAACTTTTGGTCGTATTTTATGCAGATTAAGAAATTTTACACTTGATGAGACTCGAGGTAAGTTGATTTTTTATTTAATTTGGGTAAGGATGAAAGGAAGCTTCTATGGACTGAGTAGTAAACAGCTAACTCTCTTCCTTGCTGCTGTTGCCTTCACGACCATTTTATTAGTCGGATGGGCGAAGGCCCCTATTGTGTCATCCTTAATTCCGTCTCAAAGCGGAGTCTTAAAGCTACTTCCAGGTTTGCCTCCTGATATACAAGCCAGTAAGCCACATTTTTTTCTAGTTACAGACTACAAAACTTGCTAGAAATTTAATCTATGTATATGACCTGGTTGGTTGTCACTTGTCTAGAAGTCACAGAATTGCCAACAGATTAATTGTATTAAATGCCTAAAGAACTCTTAGGTCCTTGCTAAGTTAAGAGCTTCATAATTGAAATATTCCGCACAAGAAATTTGGGTGTGAAAGGTCGTGTGCATCCTGTCTATTCCATCGACTTTTGCTGACCTAGCTAGTCATACCAATAGTACACTGTTCCATTATCTCATTGCTCTTGCAGCATCCATCTTAAAGCGGCCAACAAGAGTTTTAAATGAAACCTTGATGCTGTTTATATTGATGATGGTTGCTCAGCAAACTGATAGCACACTATTGGGTTTAAACCCAATACGAATAGTATGGGTTTTGGTGATCCAAAACATATATGGATTGGGTAATAATTATGTGTTTAGATAATTATTATAGATGGTATATTTAGATACCAAGTATGATAAGGATTGTAATTGGAAACCAAGTATGAAAAGGATATCTTGGTGGCTAAGTTTGTGATGGCTATATATACATAGTCATATCGTATTTGTCTGTGGGGAGGTGAAAGCTTAAGAGATGTAGTCTTAAGTATTGTTTGGGGATGCTTGAGCATTGTTGGCTCAAGTATCGGGTTGGGACACCGTTAAGGTGTTATTGTCTTGATGTATTATTGATATTGTTAAGACTAATAATACAAGTTTGGGACGTGGGTTTTCCGCGTCAAGTATATTTGTGTGTTCTTATTTTGTGCTTTGGTAGATCTTGTCAACTTATCGATTGGTTATGTGTGTGCTCTGTTTTGGTGATTGTGAATCTCGGATTGTGTAAGTCCCTTAACCTAACAAGTGGTATCAAGAGCCAAGGTTCGGGTTCGTGATGGATGAGGTTGAGGGAAAGTTCGAGGTTCAATTGGTATGGCAGAGCATGATGAATGATTTGCTGATAAGAAGATTGCTACTAAAGCGGGTAGAGACAAAGTTACGTGCGGTATGGATTATTCGGTTGGCCTTGCACCGTGGATCAATCCTGTGCGGACTCGAGATGGAAGAAGATGGAAGAGGTCATCGCAACTATTTCAATGGCTTGATCAACCAGGTGAACTATTTGGATGATACTAGTGATTTTCTTCAGGAGACCGAAGGATTGTGAAAGCAAGGATCGGGTGACTCAACATGTGGAAGAGCACTCGTGGTGGTTGATGCACGTGATTTTGTAAATGGATACATCGTTATGGTGAAGAACGATGGTTTGGATGGTTTGGAGGGTCACTATACGGGTTTTAGCGACACTCAAGATTGGAGGAGCAAGATGAGGAGATTCTTGTTCGAGGGGAGGCGTTGGCAGATGGACGTCGATGGCTTTGATGGTTACCGTTCAATCCGATGTGGGTATTGGGTTGAAGGGGAGGATTGTTGGGTTTAAACCCAATACGAATAGTATGGGTTTTGGTGATCCAAAACATATATGGATTGGGTAATAATTATGTGTTTAGATAATTATTATAGATGGTATATTTAGATACCAAGTAACGAGGCGAGCCGTCCAACAAGATGTCCAAGGGAGAGGAGAAAGTCCCGAGTCATGCTGTTAGGGATTAGAAGATTCTACTGGAACTTTATTTCTATCATATGTTAGACTCGTGTAAGATTCTATTTGGGATTTGTAATAATTTGAGATGTAATAATAATAGAGTTGAGACCGATCCTTGGATCTGCGGAGTGGGAACATTTACTCCGTATTCCAATTTATTAAATATTATTGTGAGCTAACGTGTGCTGCAGGGTATCAAGTTCATGTGACGACCCTCTTCCTAAATAATAACTAACCAATTAACTATTCTAACTAAAATCTTTTGTTTACAAAAATAAGGTCGTTCTAATTAATGAAATAAACTACGGTACGGTACTTACCTTATTTAATTGTTTTACTTTATTACCATTAACTATTTTACTTAATTATAAAAAACAAAACACAATCTTTTCTCAAAACATTACACGCAGTTCTTCCCACCAATTCTCCTAAATAATAATTAACAGATTACCTTTTTCAGCTATTACCTTTTCTAACTAAAATCTCTTCTTTCAAAAAATATGGTCGTTATAATTAATGAAATAGTAATTACTAATAACTAACTGATTGCCTTTTTCGGCTAAAAGGTAATATTTTTTGTATATTTTCTAACTAAAATATCTTATTTTCTCCTAAATAATAACTAATCAATTACCTTTTCAGCTATTAACTTTTCTGACTAAAATCTCTTCTTTTCAAAAATATGGTTGTTCTAATTAATGAAATAAACTAATAATATTATAATTATTGATAACTAACTGATTATATTTTCTAACTAAAATATCTCATTTTTAAACTTAAATCTTTTACTTAATTATCCTTACTTAAATAAATATTTATTATTGGTAAAAACATGTAGTTCTATTTTATAAAATAAAATAACAATTTAGTTTTTAAGAACTAATCAATTACCTCTTTTAGCTAAAACACATTATTTTTTCTAACTTTTCTTAATGGAACCTCTCTTTTCCAAAAATATCACAGGTCATTCTACTTAATGAAATAAACTAATGAAATTACAATTATTAATAACTAATTGATTACCATTTTCTGCTAGAACGTAATATTTTTTCTATATTTTCTAACTAAAATATCTCTTTCTCAAAATTTCGTTTCTTACTTAATTATCCTTACTTAAATATTTATTATTGGTAAAAAACATATTACCTTTTCTATTTTTCTAATAACTAATTAATTTCATTTTTAGGTAAAACACTTTATCTTTTATATTCTAAAAATACTACGGGCAATTATGTTTAATAAAATAAAATATTATTATTATGATTACTAATAACTAATAAATTATATTTTCAGCTAAAACACGTTACCCTTTATATTTTCTCTTACTAAAACTTCTTATTTTGCAATAGTATCAAGGATAACTGTATTGAATAAAATAATACAACAATAATTAATAATTGACTAATTACCTTTTTCAGCTAAAACGTATCATCTTATCTATATCTTATAACTATTTTTTTTCCTTTTTAGAAATAATATGGAATATATGTGTAATTATTATCAAATCATATTATTTAAAAATTCAACTTAGAAAATTCATATCTTAAAAAAAAATCATATTATAGAAAAAATCATATAATATTAAAGAAAATCCGTGCATCGCACGGGTTTTAAGCTAGTAATATTATTATTACTAGCTTATAACCCGTGCAACGCATGGCTCCTTTTTCTAATATCTACAATTATATTAAGTTTTTTTAATATTTATAAGTTATTAATTTAAATATCAAATTATTGTTTAAAAATTGATATATATAAGATTTTACACGTTCAATTTTATATTGTGCTATATCTTGATTTTTTTTTAAATTTGATTTGGACGATTTTGAAGCCCGCATGAAATTAACAAAATAATCTTTAATTTAGTGATGGTTTATTTTCCAATTAAAACTACGCAGAAACAAAAAAGAGAAGAAATTGACAATTTTTTACGTTGAAAATTATATTTGATTTATGAAATTTACTTATATTTTGTTTTGATTATCAAAATACCCTTCTTATTATTTGAAGATAGTTCTACTAACAACCAAATATAGTTTTAATATAAGTGTAAGGGTGATTTTGTTCAAAATTTTGGTAATCGGTACTCTGGTCTTTAGTACAATAAAATAAATAAGAACTGTTAGATCATAAAATAAATAGATGAAAAACGATGGATCTAGCATAAAAGAATATTTTATTTTTTAACATGTAAACTAAAAAGTATATTTATATTGAAATACGAAAAAGTGTATGTCAATGATTTAAATCATATAATTTGGTTTTCTACAGTGAATAGAATTATCAATGTAAAGATTAATGTAAAAATTCATAATTAAGTGTTTTCATTTTGATAATAATTGTTAAATCATCACCAAATTTAAGATAATTTTGTGAGCTTCGTGTGGGCTGTAAAATCATCCAAATTTGATTTCTAGATCTCGAGATAGAGCCCAAATAGTAAATATGTTTTTTTTAATATTAATAAAAAATAAATAAAATTCAATTATATCTTTTTTTAATTATATCCTTTTCATACTATAATTTTCTTTTTAAAATTCAATTCTAATACAACCTTTTTTAATTATATCCTTTTCAGATTAAAATTTTCTTTTTAATCAATATATATATTTCTTAATTCCAAAACTTGCCAATTTTCCCTGGATACTATCCAATGGGTATTCCTTTGTTTTTTTCAAACTACTTGACCCGGATCCACTTTTTTTAACCCAATTGGATTACCCATTTGCTAGATGGATATTACCCATCTCATTTTTAATGTATTTTTCTCACATTATGGGTATTATTTGACCCATCTTCATATTATGGAAACCCAGTCAATTAATAACATATCTTTCCATGTATTGTGCCACCAAATTATTCCTCTCTTTATGGCAATTTGTTACACATTTGAATTTTAATTTCTTATGATTTGAATTGTAGGTGGATATTACTTGACCCGAATCCATATTATATAACCAGTCAATCAAAATCATATCACATGCATTAAATCATACATTTGAATATGGAAAGTTGATATACGTTTGAATTACAAAATCAATCCCAAACCTTATCACAGCCATTTTCCACGTGAATTCAAATTGTTACCCTAATCTCCTTCATGTCTTTCCACGTATATTGCAATGGATAACGAAGGTTTTGATGTTATGGTTGCATGATTGTGTGATTTGTATGTTATGGCATCATAAATTCCGATTTATTCAAACACGACGATTGAAACTACTTTGTTTTGCTGCAGGTCGTAAGAGGCTTCCTCTTGGTCCTGTATCTCCTTCTTCTGTGAGAGATTGTAAGTTTGTATATAGATATTGTTATTATGATTGTATTATAGTCCATGGTTATTCATGAACATCCTTTTGATAGGTCAAAGAAGGCATTCTGATGAAACCCTCCTTCATCAGTCGAGCCGTCCCAATATTGTTCAGTGTGGTCTTAAAGGTTTTGCTGAAAATGTTCATCCAAATATTCCAAAACAAGGTACGAATATGTGTTGTGCAACTTCTAATGATATCGTGATGCTGTGTTTATTTATATTGTTGTATCGTATCAAGTATATAATTAATCCTTTTGGTTGTTAATATTCTCTTTATGTGCAAAGCCACCACTAGACACATTAGTCTCACCCCATCTCAAAGGATGTTTGAGGATCTTGGGTCATCAGATTTGATTTGTCTATCCAATTTTATTTTTTTCATGTCATTGCGTTTATGATTATAATCTTATGATTACTAGCCTGTCATTCGATGGTCTGTTTTTCCAGGAAAGCATGTGGCATATGGTAATGATCAAAGTTACGTTACACCATCAAAGAGTAAGCCAAGTTCCGTCAATTTGACATGTTTATTCTTAAGTTGTTATTATGCAACATTCTGGCAGTATGAAAAGCTGTAATGGTTTTTAGTTGGATGTGTTCGCTAATCAGGTTTAAGCCATGAAACTCCTAAATCGCAAGTTAGTGTCAACACCAATTCAAAGTACAACAACAATGTGACCTCATTCCATTACCAGCTTCTAGGATATCTCCAGGAAGTTCATCCCTATGTGGTAAGTTTTTTTAATCAATTAATCACATAAATCTTGCCCTTTTGTTTTATAATCTTCTCTTGACGTACAAAGACAAAAAAAGACACAGTAGTCTCTTTTCGTCACAAAGGAGGTTTGAAAATCTTGGGTCATCAGGTTTGAATTGTATGTCCTGTTTTATGTGATTCGTGTTGTGCACGTTTATGAATGCAATCTTATCATGATGTGTAATTAGTTCGATGGTCTGTTATTCCAGAAAATTGCAACCCAGATGGCAGTGATCAGAGTTACCATACACCGTCACAGTGTAGGATAGGTTCCGTCAATCTGACTGGTATATTCTTAAGCTGTAATTATACAATTCTCTGTGAGCATGTAAAGATTTGTTGGTTTAAGTTGTATTTGTTCATTATTCAGGTTTAACCCATGAAACTCCCAGATCGCAAAAAATTACTCACGCCAGCAATATAACTCCATTCCAATTACCACCTGTGCCTGCTAAACGGTCTTCCAAATCATCCTTATGTGGTAAGGACATAAGGTAACCTGTTTCTTATTTATAGGAATAATATATATCTGTGTGGTATGATCAATTTCTTTTTCTTCTTTACTACTATTTTGTACAGACAGAGGTTATGGTTCATGGAAATCTGTTAATTTGTTAAGCCGTCCAACTTCCATGTCGCAAGTGTCTGTAAACCCCGAATCAATGTACACCAGCAATCTTAAAACCATTCCAATTACCGGCTTCTCGAATATCTCCTACAAAAGATTCAACGCCAACTGTGCCTGATAAGCGGTCTTCAAATCCAGCCATAGGTGGGTATTAATATATCCCTGTTATCTTTTCTATTACTAATATATTCGAGACTGAAAATCTATTTTAAATTACAGATTATACGTTAGCAATTGTAGTTCACATCACGAATTTACATGAAGGATTTTCAATGTTCACACTCGGTTTATTTGTTAGGTCGAAACAGCTATTACGACATCAAGGATCGTCATTATGCAAGTAAACTGCATAATAATAAATCGCAATCCAGTGATCCAAGTACAATGTATTTAAATACCGCTAATTCTGATTACATCACGGTAATGGTTCCTGAATTAGAAAGTCTCGGTTTGAAGCAGCCTGGTACACGTTACTATCTTTGTAGTATTGTAGTATTTGTATTATTATATAACTAAAATTGGAGGACTATTTAGAAAAAGAAAAATATAAATTATTTTCAAATCCATAAAAGTTTGCTTACAGTTTGGTATCGTGATGAATCAGGTATGATTTCCACTTTAATCAATCTCATTCATGATCTTTTTAAAATTTTGGTTGTTATAAATTATATTGAATAGACCTCAAACGTTTATTTGTTATGTAATTAAATAGTTTATTCTCACACGTGGACCTGTTTACAATCAGGCAGTCAATTGTGCTAAAAACCTGTTGCATTCAATGAACGCTGTTCAAGATTCGTTTAGTGGGGACGAAGATCAGAGAGGATGTAATATATACTTGAGATACTATAATTTTTTATATAATGTCATTCACGCATAGGTTTATGCTTATATGGTTTTTGTGTGATTTGTTATTTAAGGTGAAACAAATGGTGGCCATAAGGCGTCTACTTCTGGTACTAAAGATAATGAAGGGAGAATTCGATTGAAAGACATTGTCAATACTTCAGGATCACATAATCCGGATGAACAGGAACCCACGGTATATTGTTGACGATAAAATTATATTTCTACCTCTGTTCTACGTAATAATTGATTCTTATCATATATCACAAATATCAACAACTGCAGATTTCCATGAATGCCCTGAAGATGATGCCGGTATGTATAAGACATAGCATCTCAATAATTTTATGTGTGGTCACATTTTTGTACAGTTTAATTAACATACATTTGTTTTCTTGGTTCTGTACCACTAAAGAAGTCTCTGAGAATCATTTTATACATACATATCACCACCACCACACCTCACTCTCAATCTTACCACACTCACAAATCTTCAAGACCCTCACCCAAACATTCTCAATCTCACAAGCCCATACCTTTTCTCACGAACATCAAACAAATATATACTGCGCGTTGTTGGAAAGCCGTTGTATAAAGTTTATACGGCGACTTTACAAATAACCGCCGAATACTCTTATACAGCGGTACTGCTGTACATAGGCATATATAGCGTTTCTACTACAACCGACGTATATAGCTTATACGGCGGTACGTTCCGCTGTAACAGCGTATATACTACGGCGGCGGATACAGCAGTCGTAAACCGCCGTATGGTCGCTGTATATACCTTTATGCAGCGGATTCTAGCCATTATACAGCGTGTTTTGACTGCCGTAAAAACGCTCTTTTTTTGTAGTGTCTGTATATAACAACTTTTAGTATTGTTGTATCTAACGGTCATGATCTATTTGAGTTGAAGATCTAACGGTTGTGAATGCGAGGGATAACCAAAAATAGGGGATAACCAAAAAAGTAACCAAAAAGGGGATTAATCAAACTACAAATTATACCACCTTTCGCTTATTATAGTATAGTATAGTATAGATATATATAGTATAGATAACCAAAAAATATAGTCAAAAAAATGATTAATCAAACTACAAATTATACCACTTTCGCTACTATTGGCTTATTTGGCTCAACTTAACTTATTGACTTATGAACTTATTTTTGGGTAAAAATTTTATATTTTGATAAAAAAAAAATTGTACAAGTATTTAATGTATGTTTGAGATTTAATAAGTTGCAAAAAAAAGTTGGAAAGTTAGGAATCTTAACTTTCAACTTAAAATAGGTTGACTTATTCTGGAAAATAAGTTCTCCCAAACACCCCCTATAGTATACTCTACGAAGCTAGTTAATATAATGCAATGAATGTCAAGAAAACAAGTGCAGTGGATTGAAATAGTATCAGGGAGTGCTTTTTTGTCTCGACTTGCAACCATTTTTAGTTTTTAAAGACACCAACAAGTTTGGCTCTAGCAGTGGCTGCTCTCTGAGAAGAAACTTCATTGGTTGGAGAAGTTCTCGTACAACTCATCCATCATAGTTTCAATGCGGATATATCCCGACAAACCATACACATTTGTTTTAAAAGCTCCAAGTTGTGGAAGAGAATGTATGTACACACATATATAAATATGAATCATATGACTGATCACAAAGCAAGCTTATGCTTATTGAAATAAAGCAAGTACTAGAAGTAGCTAGTTCCTTTGTTTTTTTTTTTGTTTTGTTTTTTTTGCTAATTGAAAAAATAGATTAAAAAGAAAAGAATACATAATCTAGGGGCATACCCGCGAAAAAAACCAAAGCTAAAGAAGCTCACTACAAAGCATAAATAGAGGAATGACATGAAAGCCAAATATGTGGTACTACCAGTCTAACAGAAAGACTAACATAAAAGCTGAATTACATGGGGGTTATTTCTTCCTAATCCCTGGTACAGTGAAAACCTTCTCCCGAACCATCCTTTTTGTCAAAGTGATCAGCTGGCCAACAATTGTGGAGTGTCCTGGCTTATGAGTTCTATTATTACGCTCTTGCCAAACAGTATAGATTATTGACGAGATGTAAAGATATCCCAGCTGCTGCTTCATACTTAGAAGTTGAACTTGCAACTCATGCAACTTACCACCTTCAGTGTTTAGCTTCCTCAGTGCTGATTTTACTCTCCTGAGTTTAGAAGTTAAAATGTACCACGGGTCCCCTTGAATAATGACGTCCCAGGCTTCTCTAACTGTCAACAAAAACTGGGGGTGATTGATGATATGTTGAAAGACTTAAAAAGGCTTCCAGATTTTTTCACAGCCCTCTAGGAAGAAAAGGAGCACTGGATAACTTAAACATTCCCAGCCATGCTTCATTTACTAGAACACGGTCTAGCTTACGTAGAATGGGGGAAGAAAAATTGCTGTCCCACCAAGTAAGTAACCTCCCTGTGAAATTCAAATCCGTTATTTCCACTTCTGCTAGAAATTCCTTAAACTCGATCATACCAGGAGAAAAAAGAACATTACCACCCTCCATCTCTTCGAGCTTCAGACAAACATTGAAATCACCTAGAAGGATCCATGGTGAGCTAATATTATTCACACAAATTGAATTTTTAAAATCAGCAAGGCTAGACCACAACACTCTACGGTCAATATGAGTGTTTAAACAATAGAAAAAAGACACAAAAAACCCAGCACCCGTATCAAAGTTTAACACAGAACAGGAAATGTGTTGAGCAGAAGTGGCTAGGGGGGTGACCTTCCACCTACTAGGATCCCATCCCACCCAGATACGTCTATTGTTATGGTGGTCGTAGTTGAATAATCAGTTAAACCTTGCTGATAAACCAAAAGAAATTGAATTGGCCATCTCCTTTTTTACACGAGTCTCCGTGAGGGCTAAAAGGCCAAGCTTGTTATTCAAAATGAAATCCTTTACACAAGAAATCTTATTATTCAGCCCTCGAATATTGTAGGAGCAAAAAGACATGATGTCAACAAAAAGGTTTTATTTTGATTGGGGAAACTTCCCCCCAGACTTCCTTTGCTTCCCTTTTGCATTCTTCGTAAGGGTTCTTGTTAGAGAACTAAAGATGGGCAAGTTGGCTGCTGTAAAATCTATATTGCTAACAGGATCAACAACTATTGAGTGCCCAGCATTTGACTTTGATTTCTTAGACTGCACTGTTTTCCATTCTTTCCCCTCAGTACTTTTCGGTTTCATAGTGTCTTGCTTAGCTGATTGACTAGAATTTGTCTCCTCATCACAATGTTTTGTAGTAATGGAGGCCTTAGCATGATTTTCAGCTTGGTCTTTATCCTCCTTGTCAATATGCATCTCAATTATTTCCTCAGACTTTTCCTTCACTTCCTCTTCAGAACTTTGTTTCAATTTTCTCACCCATTTACGAGTCACCATTGGGCATGCTCCTACCAAATGCCCTAGAGATTTACACGCAGAGCATACCAGGGGTTTCAGGGGGTAGCTGACATCTACTGTCTCAATATGCTTATCTTCAGTGTGAGGATCCATCACCTCTACTTCAATTTTTGTAGGCAAGTCATCCCCTACTTTGTAGTCTACGCACATCTTAGCGAACGGGAGGATTTCCAAATTCGCTGTTAGATCATCCACACAGAGAGGATTACCTATAACACTACCCAAAAAACTTAGTCCTTTACGAGTCCAATAGCTGTCCAGCAAATTATCAAATCTGACCCAAAGAGGTATACTTTTTTCTTTTCCCACATTAGACCCAGGCATTAACAATCATTGGCCTGTTTACGACATAACAGGTGCCCCCTTGACAGAGCAAGATTCATATTTACTAGAGAATCAAATTTAAACACAAACGTTTTGTTGTCTTTCTGAGAGATATGAATTAGCCCTCTTTTATCCCACGCATCATGGGCTAATTTTTCTACTATATGGAAGGGTAGTGACTGTTTCGAGAACGTAACAATGATACAAGTCTTGAATTTTTCATTTCCTTGCTTAAGAACCTCATCAGAAGGAGAAACAACTTTCACTCCAGGAGGAAGGGGTTTGTAACCAAAAGAAAGGTTATTGCCCTTAGGCAAAGCATTCTTAACCACCTGAGACCAGGATTTGGGCTTTTCGTGATTCTTAGTTTCATCTGAAGATTTTCCAGTGCTATCATTTAGCTCAACTCCTTTGAATCCATTAGGACAACCTAATTTTCCATCTCTTACTTCCTCTTTTTCTTTACCTTCACAGTCTTTTACCCCTGAAATACTGGCTCTGTTGCAAACTTTCACAGTATCATGCTTCTGAGGTTGATGTTCAGTTTTAGAATCCCCTGTACCTTTAGTAAAAATAGGCAGCCCATATTCATCTCGTCCACAAATAATTTTTGTAGGGTCGAGTAACCCATAACAATGATACAAGTCTTTTGAAATTGAGTCTTTTTCAAACGCCGCCATAGATAGACCTTGCTTCTCCATGAATTTCTGCATCTCTTGAATTTTCCTCCTTGTAGCTATCAATTCCTCTCTTTCCTCACGGTTAATGGCAAAAGCAGCTTTAGCCACCGGATTAACAGTGTTTCTTTCTATTGCGGCGATTTCATCCGCAAACAATGGGCCATCATCCTCATCTGAGCTAGTACCTAATAGCATCTTCAACCAGTACTTCTTCAATCGGTATACCAGCGGAAGAGCTATTTTGGGTTTTTTCCAGTTTAAACTCCTTCGCACCACACACTTCATTTTCAACAGGATCTGGGGAGAGATGACTAGGTTCCTTAACATCAGATACACGACCCCCCCCCCCCCCCCCAATATTTCTTGCAATACAGATCCGGCTACCAAAATGGATCGAGCAAACCCATTTCCAAATTCTAGAGAGGCTCCATCTTGGTCAACCGGTACACCATCAGAATCCACATTAGAGTCTTGACTACCCATGGAACACAAGAGAACACTTATTGGTGGTAGTTCCTTTTCTTCCACCAATAACGAAAAACGTATTTCCTTTAGACAGGAAACTTGTGATGGCTGAAAACCAATAACAATAATGAAGCTCCTTTCTCCTTATAAAAACAAAATAAAGTTTCAAATAAAAACACGCATTATAAAGTAACTAAAGGGGATGATTCTTACCAGCATTAGAAGACAAGGCGAGGATTTAAGCCATGGATTTGGAGGGAAAAAAAAAAGAACATAACTGATTTAACTTGGTAAAACAGAAAGCTAGATGATACTCATTCCACAAAGCTACATCAACTCTATTATAAAGAAACAGCTTAAGTGTTGGTTGCTAAACTCACACTAGACTAGCAGGCAGTAAGCTAGAGAACGAAATTAAAAAGCATAAAAAATAAATATCTAAATAGATCAATCCATCAGAGAAGAAGAACGAATGTCTTAAAACAAAGAGAAATTAAATAGGTTACAAGGTTTTGGCGGATACAAAAGCCTAAGCATGCAAAGAGAACAAGTGCCAATGATACCCCTAGTAAAAAGCTTAGTAAGAGAAACAAGCGGACACCAAACGCAAGTGTTCCACAAGTAAAAAGCCTAGCAAGAAAAACAAGTGATGAGTTTGCCGGGCTGAACAAGGAGCTCTTGTGTTGATATGTTGAAGAGTTTGCGGTGCATAAACTCTGACTTGAAGTAACTCTTTGCCGCAAACTCTGAATCTGAATCCACTTGTCTTGCATAATAACAAAAGTCAGACTCATCTTTTGGTTCTTCCCCAAGGGTAACAGAAGTTGTACAAATATCACCTGGGATCTTAAAAAAGTTGAAGAAAGCCACGGTGTCTTCTAATGTGGGATGGCAGCCATAGGAGACACAACATAGCACATTTTGACCTTCCAAGGTGCAGAGATCAGTTATGTAGTATGAGGGGCCAAACCAGGGAGAAACGTATTTGTCGCGAAGAAAGAAATCATGCCAGAAATTGGGTTCAGGAGCCAATGTTGGTCGCATAAATATAGACTCTGCATGAGGAGGATCAGAATCATTAAGCTTGGTATAGGAAGATGCAGCAACAGCGGCATTAATGTCACGATGGGGAAGTGAAAATCCCCCAAAAAGCATGTTGCCAATAGACACAACGGGAGGTTTGAAAGCAGGATGGAGATCGAGACCATCATCAATAAAAACTTGTTTCCAGAAGTGATGAGTTACATTGTAAGAATAAATAATAGATCCATTATGAGTACCCCAATCATCTAGATCATCAGCATTGCTGGTGGCAAAATAGACAGTGTCGTCCAGAACGACGTGCGAATAAAAATGACTAGAGAATTTGTTCCTGGGGGCATATTTCAAGAGTGTCCAGCAATTATTGGAGGGAGAATACATTTCAAACGTGTAAGACGACACAGAAGAGGAGGAGGTATGGTTCCCGGAAATAACATAGAGATTACCATTTACAACAAAAACAAAGGGTTCACATTTAGGAGAATTCATGGGGGGTTCCAACCGCTTTAAATAGTTTAAGCCAAGGTTATGTTCATTAGGTAATAAGTCCTTAATTTCAGATTTGGCAATCTTAAAAACATCAGATGCTTCTTCTCCAACAAAGTAAAGATATTCTCCCATTGGAACCAAGGAACAGAAATGTTGAGGAAGATCACCACGATAAAAAATAAGAAAAGGCATCAAGGGTGTGGATTCAACCTTATTATCTTTATTATCACTGGAAAGTAGTACTAGTTGTTGAATATTATTATTATTATTATTATCAAGATGTTTATAATCGATCTTATATAAAACGTAACCACCAACAACAAAATTGAGAGATGCAAACATGTAAAGAGAGGAGCAACCTGGTTTTTGTAATTGACAACAGAAGACCTCTTTTCCCTTGCTCCCCCCAGTGTTCATCATATCTATCAACACACCCACCAGTTACAGCGACCGCGGAACTCTCACTACTGTATTGTATTAGGGCTACAACCACTATCCCCCCTTTCAATTTCTCTACAACCCCTTGACCACAGATACGCAAACAAAACAGGGATCGCCTGTTCTGTTCGACAAATAGTGTTTTTACGAGACTCAAATAAGGGTAAAGTTGTCTTTCCATGAGATTAAAAAGTCTCACCATTATTTTTATTATGTTGGGGCTATTATATACTCCCTCTGTCCCGTTTTATCAGACCTTATCCATTATACACAAATTTTAAGAAACAGACAGGTGTCCTATTTAGATTGGGTGTGCAGCAGAAGTGTTTTGACTTTTGCATAACTTTTTCTTATAAACATTAATTTTATACTCCAAAGTTGCATAAAGTATGTATAAACAATGCAACTAACGGGTTAAACAATGTTTTATAACAATGTTTTATAAACGGTAGGTGACAGCTGGCTTAATAAAGAGGGTTCATAATTTTGGTACGTATTGTATAAAAATAATGGATTCATAATTTTGGGACATCCCAAAATAGAAAGTAACTCACATAAACTGGGATGGAGGGAGTAGTACATTACAATTCTTTTTTTTTTTTTTCGGAAGTACATTACAATTCTCAATACATTAAAAGTCTTACTATCATTAAACATTACAAGTCTTAAACATTACAATACATTAAAATTTAAAACATGGTAGAGCTTTGAAAATTACTATACTCCTCCGGTTCAATTGCTGATTCATTTTAATTTGTGAATTAGATGCAACAGACCTTTTAGAGGAATCATCCTCCAATGCAGGCGTAGGATAAGCGTAGTATGTATTTTATTATTTTATTTAAATCTTTTTTTCTATTCTATACTCCCTCCGTCCCAGTTTATGTGAGCTACTTTCTATTTTGGGATGTCCCAAAATTATGAACCCACTATTTTTATACAGTACGTACCAAAATTATGAACCCTCTTTATTAAGCCAGCTGTCACCTACAGTTTATAGAACATTGTTATAAAACATTGTTTAACCCGTTAGTTGCATTGTTTATACATACTTTATGCAACTTTGGAGTATAAAATTAATGTTTATAAGAAAAAGTTATGCAAAAGTCAAAACACTTCTGCTGCACACCCAATATAAATAGGACACCTGTCTGTTTCTTAAAATTTGTGTATAATGGATAAGGTCTGATAAAACGGGACAGAGGGAGTAATATTTAAATTCTGATATAATATTTTTTTTTTTTGGTTTAAAAATTTTAATACATGGGTTTATTAAAAAAAATTCGGTTTATAACCAAACTGAACCGAACAAACCGAATTATTTTGGTTCGGTTTCGGTTAATGACCTTATTCGGTTCGGATCTGTTTAAAAAAAACTATAATTCGGTTTTCAGTTAATTCGGTTCGGTTCGATTTTAACCGAATGCTCAGCCCTACTTGTTGGTATGAATCTGTTATGCCCGAATCTGGGCATAGATTCTAAACATGCCCAAGGGACCACACTAGGAGTCCACCTCTCTTAATGGGCTCAAATATCTCTTAATGGGCTCAAATATTGAAGATAGGTCAACAATCCATGAGGCCCGATTATGGACCTCCTCTCCTCTACCTCATCGTATTATTTGAAGACAATCTCTCGAATACATGATCCCACCTTAGGGGTCACCTCACTATGACCTCCTGCTAATACTCAAGACGTGCTCTCATGCCAACTACAAAGGAAAAGGAATCTCACGCTATGCCTCTAGGCGTCTCATGCGAGCCCGGACTCGGGATCGCATCTCCACTCTCATGCTAGCCCAGACTCGGAATCGCATCTCCACTCCCATTCTAGCCCATCAAGGAATCACCTCGCATATAACTCCCGTCAAAGGATCGCCTCGCATATAACTCCCGTCAAGGGATCGCTTCGCACATAACCTCCAATGTGGGGTCTGATAAGATATATTTTAGATAATTTTATTCCCATATTTAATTGCATTTTGCATTGATTTGGATATTTATTTAATAAATCTTAATGTTTTATTGTAGAAGGTGAGAATTTCTAAGTTTGGAAGAATTTGGGCTTAAAGAGCTATTTTGGAGCAAATTGGAATATTTCAATCACACCCAAAAAATCTTCATTTGACTTGGACAAAAATATGCAGCAAACATTGAAGAGATTTGAGCAGCAAACATTGAAAGTCGGTGCAGCAACTTTGGAAATTAAAGAGCAGCAAAGTTGGAAATTGAAAGAAGCAAACTTGGAAAAAATTAATAAATTACCCCACCCCACCTCACCTAAAATTAGTAAAATACATCCCAAAATCACTAAAATATAAACACCCCCACCACCCCCATCCCACCCCACCTGACTTGAAATTAGTAAAATACACACCAAAATCACTAAAATATAAACACCACCCACCACCACCACCCCCACACCCACCACACCACCACCACCCCCACATCCACCACCCCCACATCCACCACCCCAACCCCACCCATATGAAATCAGTAATATGTATAACTAAAAATCAATAAATTACCCTACCCACCCCACCTGAAATAATTAAAAACATCCCAAAATCACTAAAACACAAAAACCCCAACCCACCCCCACCCCCACCCCACCCCACCCCACCCCACCCCACCTGAAATCAGTAAAATACACCCCAAAATTATTGATTTTAGTGATTTTGGGGTGTATTTTACTGATTTCAGGTCAGGTCAGGCGGGGTGGGGTGGGGTGGTGGTGGGTGGTGTTTGTATTTTACTGATTTTTGGGTGTATTTTACTGATTTCAGGTCAGGTGGGGTGGGGGTGGGGGTGGTGGGGGTGTTTGTATTTTAGTAATTTTGGGATGTATTTTACTAATTTCAGGTGGGGTGGGTGGGGTAATTTATTGATTTTTCGTTATACATATTACTGATTTCAGATGGGTGGGGTTGGGGTGGTGGGTGTGGGGGTGGTGGTGGTGTGGTAGGTGTGGGGGTGGGGGTGGTGGGTGGTGTTTGTATTTTAGTGATTTTGGCGTGTCTTTTACTGATTTCAGGTTAGGTCAGGTGGGGTGGGGTGGGGTAGGGGTGTATTTTACTGATTTCAGTAAAATACACCCCAAAATTATTGATTTTAGTGATTTTGGGGTGTATTTTACTGATTTCAGGTGAGGTGAGGTGAGGTGAGGTAGGGTGGGGGTGGGTGGTGGTGGGGGTGGTGTTTGTATTTTAGTGATTTTGGGGTGTATTTTACTGATTTCAGGTCAGGTGGGGTGGGGGTGTTTGTATTTTAGTGATTTTGGGATGTATTTTACTTATTTCAGGTGGAGTGGGGTAATCTATTGATTTTTATTTATACATATTACTGATTTCAGATGGGTGGGGTTGGGGTGATTTAGTAATTTGGTGTTGTATATATTACTCATTTCAGATGGGTGGGGGTGGGTGGGGGTGGGGGTGGTGGTGGTAATGGGTGGTTGTGGTGGGGGTGGGGATGGGTGGTGGTGGTTGGTGGTGGGTGGGGGTGGTGGTGGTGATGTGGTGGGGATGGGTGGTTGTGGTGGTGTGGGGTGTGGGGTGGTAGTGATTTGTAGTTGTATATATTACTGATTTCAGATGGGTGGGGGTGGGGATGGGGGTGGGGTGGGGGTGGGGGTGGTGGTGGTGGGTGGGTGGGTGGTGGTGGGTGGGGGTGGTGGTGTGGGGCGGTGGGGTGGGGGTGGGGGTGGTGTGGGGTGGTGGGTGGGTGTTGGTGGTGGTGGTGGGGTGATGGTGTGGGGTAGTGGTGGGTGGGGTGGTGGTGGTGGTGGTGGTGGTGGTGGTGGGTGGGGGTGGTGGTGTTGGGGTGGTATGAGGTTGTGTGGTGTGGTGGTGATGGGGTGGTGGTGGTGATGGGGTGGTGGTGGTGGTGGTGTGGTGGGGGGGGGGGGGTGGTGGTGGGGTGGTGGGGGTGGGGGTGGTGGGTGGGGGTGGCGGGTGGGGTGGTCATAGTGGTGGAGAGAAGAGTGGGATGGGTTTGTGTTTTTATTTTTTTTTATTTTTATATTTTTAGAATTAAATATACAAATAGTGATTTTGGTTGTACAAATTAGTGGAGGTTTTTAGTTTGTATTTAATTTTGGTTTGTAGTTGAATAAGACTCTATATATATATATTAGATAAAGAATAACTTAGAGTATCTCCAATGACAATAGGTATAATACTTGGCTATAATGATCGACTATAACAATAATGTAAAATTTTTGCTAATGGTGATGATATGTACTCCAATGATGTTATCAATTATTATGATCATGTAAAATTATACACAAGGGCTTTTGTGGTTCAACAAATATAGCCTACCAAGCATGCTTGGCTATTTTTTTTACTAAGGGGTTCATGGTTGGAGTGAATCCACTAATATTACTTCTCCGATCGTTGGGCCCTTATGATATCTCATATTTCTCTATCCCTTTCTAACATTCTTTCGATCTCTGCTTTTATTCGTTCCCCAACTGAAATACTTCTTTAAGCATTACATTTAACAATAAAATTTCACTCTTTGATCTTTTAATTACATCATAAAAACACAATCACCACCAGTACATTCCAAATTGAAGAAAAAATAGCATCCTTTCAAATCGGAATGTTGTGTTGGCGACTTTATGTCTGATTTGGTAATTTTACAATTTTTTACTTGCATAATGGTAACCATCTTAATTTTGTTGGTAAGCAATCTTCTTCTAAATATTAGGACACAAGTACATTAATTGTATGCTTTTTTATTTAAATTTATGCATCTATTGCAGTAAACAATGAAGAAATTGCTCCAAGAACGTCTCTATGGCATTTGCAGGTAATTTTCTTTTTGGTTATTTAGTTAATTCGTCATACATGTAATGTTTACCAATTCCCTAGAGATGGTTAAAAACACTGCAAAATGAGTTCATAAATATTTTTTTTATAAATTTTATTATTATCATGAAAATGTTTTGACTTTTGTCCTTGTAAAAATACCAATGAAAATATTGGTCATGTCAAATATTGCAATGAACTATACTTTCATGGGTGAGTTATACAAAAATTGTGATTTAATGCATTTGTTAAAATGATTATTGACTTGTGCTTTATTTTTTATTCTTCTTTTTAATGTTAAGGGGTTGATTTAACACACACTTCTTAGAAGCAGTGTTCTAAAGAGCGGCGATTAATCGGGATTAATCGCTGATTAATCGATGTTCGATGTCTTTTTGAACCGGAATTAATTAGAATTAATCGGTATTAATTGCCGATTAATCGTTGTTCGGTAGCTCTACAGATTAAATCAGATTCTCGTTTTTTACAACACTACTTAAAAGTATTAATATCACAGTTTATGGAGGCGACCAAAATTTGTTCTAAAATGCTTATCGTCACAAGTCACAACTCCCAACAATAGAATTTGGAGCATTTTATATGAAACCAATGACGTTGCCACTTATTGAGTATTTGATCCCGACCGCATCATATCTAACTTAGATTTTTTTTTTTGTGCAGAATAAAAATTTATAGAAAAACACTTGTTAAAAAAACAAGTGTAAAAATTGACCTCGATCAGTAGGAGAGATGTAAATCTAGATACTGCGACTGCAATTGCTTGACATTATCCATGGTCACCTGATTTCAAGCTCAATTAATTGCTCCTTACGTTGTTTTCGATAGGGGTATGAATAGAAACACTAAGGTGATACCATCTATGCAAGTTTGTATCTATATTTTTGAGCTAAGTGTAAGTGATACGTATTTTGCTAGTTAAGAAAGAGCTTTGAGAAGGTATTAATTTATTATTCAAAGTTAGAGAGCGAAAGCCAAGGATGCGGAAGAAGTTGCAGAGCTTTAGTAAAGTTTCATAAATTTTCAATAATTATTTTATCAATTCAATGATTTTGGATGTGTTCTTCATAGAGACAAAAATATATAAGATACACTTTTTACACAAGTTACATTTTCTTTTAGATTTGTATCGATTTATACTTCGGTGTTTTAATTTCTTCTCAAGGTGTTATTACAGCTATAAATCTGGCATGAAATAATTTTGAGACGAATGGTCTAAAAATGTGCGATGCAGTTGTTCTTTGAATATATAACCAAAAAATTCATATATTACTAGAAATGAATATTTGCATAACTTCCAATTGAATTATATAACGAATTCTTGCAACTCAATTTTTGAGTTAAAAAATTGGAGTTTTGATGATAAAATTACATCAACATCATATTATAGTCATTTAGGAAATATATACAGAACGGTATAAAATAAATATCATTATAAACTGCGATTTAGTTGACTAATGATAATAAAGAGTATACACATATATACTTGTTTAAAAACCTTTTAATTAATTTTTTTATAAAACAATAGCTATTTCAAATAATAGTCCGGTTATTCTATAATCGACCAAATTTTGGTTGAAAACTATTTAATAAATATCATAACACAGTTGTAAATCGTGATTTAGTTGATTAATGACAATACACATACATTTCTTTAATATTTTGATATTATTAATAAAACAATATTCATCTTAAAATAAAAACCCGATTTTTTTGTGATTGACCAAATGTCGTTTCATAATAGTTTTTTGTAATATGTATAAAATAAAATAAAAATGCACTTTAAAGTGAAGTAATTGTACTTTCAATTATCAATTTTTTTTAAAGTTTCTAACTTGTATGACATGTGAAATTATCAATTAAAAAAATTTGAACTTGACGATAAACTAGTCAAAGAGACACTGTTTCGAAATGTAAAGAGTATGTTATATAGTTTTAGTTATAATTGATTTTTTCTTGTGGAAAGTTTTGGTTTGTATGTTCTTAGACTCCAACTACTCTTTATTTTATTTCTTTTTAAATATTGTCACATTATTTTGGATTTTGAATATAATTTTACATATATATATATATATATATATATATACACACACACACACACATATATGGGATCTTACTCATATGAGAACCCCTGTTAATGAGAACCCCTGTTAAAAAATCAGAATTGATATCCAATCTCAACCATTCATTCATTATAACAACTTCTAATCTAGACCACATACTTATATTTACACAATACATACATATTACATATTTATCTCTCCTTTTCATTTCCTCTCATCAACATTTTTCGACCATGCATTTACTCCGGCCATCGCCTACCACCACCTCCGACCACCATCTACAAATAATCACCACCGTTATACAAAAATCACCACCAAATTTACATAAAAAAAACACCAAAATCAAGTATAAATCACCGCAAACACCCCACTTTCACCACCTTCGCAACCCATAACATTTGGTCACCGTCTCCACCCATAACATTTGGTCACCGTCTCCAATAAGCAACTCCGGTCAGCAACATCATAACAAAATGTACATATTTAAATATAAATCATCTTAATTAAACTATTGCAACCCACCAACTATCGTCATTGAATACTTTGCTCCCGCCACCCCACCACCATCATCACCAGACCACCAGCATTTATAACAAAGAATCACTATCTTCAACTTAAAATCACCAGCAAATAAACACATATCGGAAAAAATATCAAAATGGCCAAAATTTTATAAAAAATCGTCAATAATGGGTGGAATTTGTTGGTTAGGTTCAAATCCGTAATGGTACAGATCAGTGCAAGGTGAAGCCACTAATGGAGACGACGATGGTGACAACGTCGAGTAGATCGAATTGTGATTGGAGTGACGATAGTGGTAGTATGGTGGTAGCCACGGTAGTGGGGCGACGGTACGGTAGAGGAAGGATGTTACGTGGTCGAAGATCGGTGATGAGTCAGGACCAGAGATTGGCGGTGGAGGATGGTAGTAGATGAAGATAAAAGGATTTAAATGAATGACTTATATTAAAAGTAGTTTAAAATATGTATTGCTAAGATTAGATCTCATATCTCATTTAATTAATAGTTCTCATTTGAGCAAGACCATATATATATATATATATATATATATATATATATATATAAACATTTCCTGTTTTCTGTAACCTTGGCCACAAATCACTTCTTTATACAAGATATACACTGTTTATCTTATTTATAAGCGGCGCTAGATTAGGGTTATGGCCACATACAACATTTTCCTGCCAAATGTCAAATATACTCTCATGGATTTTGCTTCTGGGGTTTGAAAGGCCCAATTTACTTCTCCGGGCTTCAAAGACTTTGGCCCAACATGGCTTAAAATGAACTAAAATTAATATGCCATTCTCTTTATAAATTCTAAAATATTACAATTCTGTTTTGGAAAAGATTTATTTTAGAAATAGTACTATGTTGGATTATTATATAAATGTAACATAATATAACAAATGCAATGTGTAAGAATGGCAAATATTAAATTTATGTAATTACTATTTTTCGTAAATTGAATTGTAAATATTTTAAGTTATTTAATTCCAGTTTGACGAGTCAATGTGTTAAATGTGGATCGGTATATGAGGATAAGTGTTAAAATTATCGAAAAGATCCCCGTATGTGTTTATTATGTGTTATTGAATAAGATCACAAGTCTTTTTTGTGATGCGTGCCAGTCAATTCGTCTTTATCTGTTAAACCTCGTTTTCAAAACCTATAGGACTTCGATTTTAAATCACTTTTGTATCAAAACCTATCAATTGAATTTCAAAATATTCAAAACTCGTATTCTATTCATTTTATAAAGTTTACCATTCTTCCGTATCGGATTCGATATTTTTCGCAAAAATATTTATTCATATCGGACCAATAACTGAATTAATTGGTACTTTCGAGACTAATTAACATTTAATTAGGGTTTTAGTCATTCTAAGGGGTATTATTACTTTTCAAAAATATTAATAGCCCAAAATTATTTTTATCAATTACAAAAATCATTAAAAAAATTAGATTTATATAAAATTTAAATCAAAATTATAATATTTATCTCCTATTCTTGAAGATCGAAGTCAAATTTGAAGATGTTATCTATGTAGGATTTTGAAGCTCAAGTACTCGAATCGACGCTCTCAAGATCCTCTTCCATAATCCATCATCAATTTTGCAGTATGGTAAAATTTTGAATTTTTATGAACGATTTTCGAATTCTGGTAAATTATGGTTCTAAGTGAAAATTACTGCTTTTTGATTCGTGGCTTGTTCAGTGATTTTGATGGTTTGTAGAGTTTCATGTGATCATGTAGAGTTGATTCAAGTGTTTAATTGCATTGTTTATGTACGAATTAATCTAATTCGAATTCTATGGTTCATGTAACAATTCAGGGCTTTTTGATTGGGGAATCGTTCACTTCTTTCGATGATTTCATTAGCTTCATATGATCATTTACAGTCGATTTAAGTATTAATTTGATATGTTTTTGTTCGAAATAAAGTAAAACGAGTTAAGGGGGTTTTGAAGTTTTTAATTTCAATTGTTCATGTTATTAAGTGATTGTTCATGAAATTGAAGGCCATAGGTAGATTGCTTGTGTCCTGAGCATTGTTTTGAGATATAGAACATGAAGTTTAGTTTACGATTTCGTAAAAATTGTAGTTGACGGGAGTTGTGGTTGCAGGTCACCGGAATCGTTGGGATTCTGGTGTTTGTTGATCGGTTGTGTAATCTGTGAAGTCCAAGAGTGTGCTGAGTGGTATCACGATGTTTTGCGGACCAAAAACCGCGTTTACAATGAGTTATAGAGGGTTTGGGATGATTCCGGTGGCCGAAAATCCTCACCGAAAACTAGAAAACCCAGTTTTCGGCGAGTTTTCTTGGTGACCCGAATCTGTTTTTCACAACCCCAATTTTTGACCCGACCTTGATCCAGTTTGCAACTGTGGGGTGAAAAGGAAATGGTTTTAACCTTTTTACTAATTACCTTAAAAAAATTACTTTTTACCATAAAATGGTATTTCTATTTTACTTCTATCAAATTACTTTTAATTTAAAGTAATTTAATTTAAATATGAATTATACTTTTATAATTTATAATTAATTTCCAAAAATGTTAATGTAAATTCAGAATTATTTATGTTTGAAAACAAAGTCTATGGGTTGTTTTAAAAGGGAATGTGAGGTGTAATAAATTAAGAAAATTGATTTAAAATTGTTTAAAATATTCTAAGTCCGGTTTTATGTTGAAACAAGGGTTGAGTTTTGTTTTAAAAATGTTTCTGAAGTTCATTAAATTCGAAATGTGAGTTAAATGAGTTGTTTGATGAGGTTTGAATGATTACTTGCTTTGTGAGATAGGTACCTTATGTGTTAGTGAATCATAATAAGTGATTAATTGTTCCACTAATTGTTTAAATGCTCTATTTGAGTCCAATATGTTTACGAGAGGTGTTTAAAGTAGAATAATGTTAGTGAAACGTATTGATGTGAGTTAATGATTATAGGATGGTGTAGACGGGATGAAGGAAAATTGGTATAGTGAGGCGACCAGATAGTTAGACAGTTTGAGTTTGAAAATCCCATGAAAGTGTTTTCATTCACTTCTTGTTTAAGTTAATTATTCTTGAATTATTTTAATGATGATATCACCCAATTATCGGTATCTAACTCGTAAATACCCTTTGAGATGGTTGTTCTTTATTTATTACCCATTTATCATGTCGAACTCGTCGACACCTATTGATCTTGATTTCTTCATTTATTCTTTGATTATGAGTTGTTTTTCTGGAACATGAGTTTTCCAATTAGTTGATGTGGTAAGGGTTGTCGATTGTTCCGACACCTAGTGCGTTTGATATATATAGAATTGGAAATGTTTTTAAACACAATCCCTTTGGGGAGACCATAATAATGGTCAGAGGTTAAGGCCAATATGTGCCATGGATCCATTACAAGGTTTTGTTGTGTGCATTGTTCGGGGTTAGTGCTTGACTAATCATCAACCTAACCTTAATTTTTTTTAAATAAAAATAAAAGAGTTAATTTCTAATCGAAATCTTAAATTTGAATTGTGTTAAAGCATGATTCTTTTGAAGCACGTGATGATTATTCTTGTTATTCAAAACTTATATTTGTTCTTGATATTGATATAGATGTTTATGCTTGCTGAGCACTGTTGGCTCACCCTTGCATTGTTGATGTTTTATTTTTCCAGTTAATAGAGAAGATGAGTAGACCTTGTGTCAGGTGAGTATTCCTGAACCTGTAACGAGAGGTGACGTTCGGGTTGTTGACCTTGGTTGGGTAGTGGTTTGAGCTTTGTCAGAGGTCGGTTAACTAGATTCCTAAATACACCTTTATGGTGTACTAGTTTGGCTGATGGACTTAGTTATTATCAATTTGTATAACAATTTCATTTTGAGGTTGGACTGGAATGATGTAATTTAATAGTTTGTTTCATACCGTAACCTCTATATGCCATCTTGGATAAGAGGTATTTTATTTATATTTCTGGCTATATCCATGTTTTTATTGTGTTAGTTGTGGTCCATGGCCCCATATCGGTACCCCGATTATGGGATGCCACACAACGCTTAGTCGATAGAGCAACATAATGATTATTTTGGAATAGCACGTGTTCTACTGCAATAGTAAGTTCCCGTGTGATGTAACACGATCTCAGAAGTGTTTCAATAGTTCAAAAACTCTATATGTATTGTAACACAAAGTGGGCATTGCAATTTAAAAGTATTGCATCCGTTCATCTATGGCGTAGTGATATATTATCCTGCTATTTTGTACTTGTTAACTAACATTTTTTGTATGAAGCTTTGTTTGAGGGGGATCTCAAATTGATTTGTAATAATCAAAAAGGGGAGAATGGAGCTCATATGATTTTGATGATCACAATGCAGCAAGATGGTAGTATAGAAATAACATGCTATTATGAGTTGTACTAACTTGGTATGTTGGTGGATGAACTTATTCTGCTCGTTATGAAATGGATGAATGCTTATGCTTAATTTTGTCTATTTATTTAGTTTTATTGGCTTGAATGGTTTTAAGTTGAAGCATGTTTTATATAAAGTGTTTAGATATGCAGGAATTAAGGGGGAATTAATCTAATTCTCCTAAATAGTTGTAATCATTAAAAGAGGGAGATTGATACTCTTATGATTTTGATGATCAAACTCAGCAAGCTCATTGCTTATAATTAGATATAAAATAGCATGTCATTTTGATACTAACTTGGTTTTGCAGGGCAAAAGTAGCTTACTAATATGTATATTAGTATGTTTGAATAGCAAGGCATTTGTGTTGGATGTAGTCAACTTGGCAAGCCAATTGCAAATAGTCAATATCCAAACAGCAAGCCAGTTAACAATCTAGAATCTGTTTGAAACAAAGTAAACTTTCGAATTTCATGAAGAATGATGAGGATTTCATCTATGAATTAAATTGTAAGGATTACTTTATATAGTATGTTTTAATATATATATATATATATATATATATATATATATATATATATATATAAGCTCAATGCTTTTATTAAAATGTTTCTTTACTAACTTATATAGGAAGTAGTTGAGACTTTTTCAAACAACTACCTATATACGTCCTATATTGTATATTGTAGGAGAACTATTCTAAATAATTTTATACATCATTTCCTATAATCTGAACGTTGTTTTTGTTAAATTTTGAAGCCGAGGTTGTTTCTAAACGTTACTTCCTTTATTTCTTCAAACTAGCCGTTGTTATGTTAGCAATATATAACATTGGCCATAAGCTTTTCATATAGCTAATGAAAAACAATTTGCACTTATTTGTGAAAAGGTTTTGATACAATTCTCTTTGAGCTTACATATATGATCTTTACGTAACCTATAAAGAATTCATAGTTTGAGTTGTAAACTCTTTATTGCAAATTTGTATTGTTAGTTGTTGAATTAGTGGTAAGGGATTTCGGTGATGGTGGTGTATAGTGCTCAAGGGAACTCAGTGTTTTAGAAAATAAGTTGTTAAAGAAACTAAGGAATTCAAGGAGTGAGACTCGAGGAATTCGATGTTCACGGGAACAAGTTTGTTCGAAAGACTTTGAAGTTCAAGTTAGTTGTTTACTCAAGGGGATAGAGTTTTCAAACAAGTCATTTTCTGCAACTAGGTTTATTTAGCCTTGGTCATTTAAGGGTTGTTCTGCCCTAGTTCTTAAGATTGAGCTACCTTCTAGGGGCAATTTTCTAAGATTGCTCTTAGATATTTTTGCTCTTTTTTATTTATCCTTGTAGTCCCTTTTCTTTCTTTATAAAATTATCAGATTAAAAAAAAAAAAGGGATCTGGACGTAGACCATAGTGTATTAGGGATCGGACCTGACTAAAAGTCTTGTGTGTTCTTATTTAACTACACTACACATAGTCAAAATTAGCTTGCCATTTGTTTCTTCTTAAATCGAAATCTCGATAAAAGTTTATGATAGTTAACCTTATACAACTATTCACCCCTCTAAGCCTGTAGTTTCAAATATAAGTATCATAGAACATCAAACTGTTGGAGTTTTGTTTTATTGAACCAATAAAAGAAAAGATTTTTTTAGAATCTTATATATCTAAAGGAGAAGAGAAAAAAAGAAAAATAAATATATAATGTGTGTGAAACTCCTGGAAATTAATGGCTTCAAAATTAATTAAAGTGACAAGTAAAACTCCTAGAGTAAATGACTTCAAAATTAATTGAAGTGACAAATAAAACTCCTATAGTAAATGGTTTCAAACTAAATTAAAATAGTCATAAATTTATTAAATTGTGAATGAGTTAATTTGTTGAGAACACATTATATAGAGACCTATAATTTGTTATGCTTTGGTATGTAAGAGATACAGTATTCGTAGTTTTTCGAAATGAAAAACATATACACACTTAGTATATTTGTTCTTAAAGTAATTTAGGAAGGCTACCAATATTGCTAGTTGTCATCCTTCATGCTTTGTTGTATCATGTAGGAACAATTTCACCAGTAACCTTGTAGCAAATTGTTATACAATTGGGGCGGAATAAATCCTTAAATAAAGTGATCTTATCACGCCTCAAAGCAATTTGTATTTTAATTATTTTCACAAGTATTACAAAAGATTCCATCTCCATCTTCCAATTATTTTACCAACAATATTAAGGATTTATTCTCGCAAGTGATGGATATGGAGTCTCTCAAACTGATGAACCAAGACATGGTCAAACTTGATAGGTTTGATGGAAGCAACTTTTCGCGTTGGCAAGACAAGATGAAATTTCTTTTCACAACGTTGAAGATCTTCTATATTTTAGACCCGAATTTGCCAGCTATTCCTAAGGAGCCAAAACCAAGTGAAGATGGTACTGTTCCACATCAAGCCAAGGTTGATGAAGTACCGAAACAACACAAGGAAAGGGAGGAAGATGAACTCTTGTGTCGTGGACATATTCTCAATACTCTCTCTGATCGCCTCTATGATTATTTTCAACAAATGAAAATAGCAAAGGAGATTTGGGAGGCACTCCAATTAAATATCATGATGAAGAAGAAGTTACAAATAGATTTCTTATTGCTAAATATTTAAATTTTAAAATGGTTGATACAAAACTTTGTCGGTGCAAGTGCATGAATTACAAGTAATTGCAACTAAAATTATTTCTCTCAAAATTCAAATACCGGAAGCTTTTCAAGTTGGTGCAATTATAGCAAAATTACCACCATCATGGAAAGAATTCGGCAAGAAGTTGATAAGAAAAAGTGAGGATATTACTTTGGAACAATTGTAGAAAATTCTTTATATTGAAGAAGAATCTCTTAATAGAAATGTGGGAATTTTGTATCAATTTGATTCCAAAGTTAATGTCATTGAGGGAAATGATTTCAGAGAGAAAAATCTTTCTTTACAAACTAAAAAGAAAAATGGACAATTCAAAAAGAAGGGTACTACTTCTAAGAAAAAAGGATATTGTTTTATTTGTGGTAAGCCTGGGCATTTTGCAAGAGATTGTCGTTTTCGGAAAACTACAAAAAAGCTGTCGCAAATATTGTTGAGGAAGAGAATTTGGTTGCCATGATATCCGAAGTTAATTTAACTTCGATGAATCCCGGTTAGTGGCTCGATTCTGGAGCAACAGTTCATGTGTGCAAGGATAGGTCAATGTTCAAAACATTTGACGCAAACTCATTTGTTAGAGAGGTGCAAATGGGTAATAATGCATGTCTTAATGTTGCCGGCCAAGGAGTTGTGGAACTTGATTTTACATGTGGAAAAAAGTTGACTCTTCTTAATGTTTTGTTTGTTCCCGATTTGAGGAAGAATTTAGTTTATGTTGATTTACTTTGTAAGAAAAGATTTCGAGTTGTGTTTGAGAGTCGGAAGACTATCTTGTCAAAAGGTGGCATGTTTGTAGGAAAAGGTTATGCATGTGGTGGTAAGTATAAATTTTCTATTAACAATGAGATTGAATCTTCTACTTATATGGTTGAGTCCACCTCATTCGGGCATGATCGTCTAGCACATGTTAATTTTAATTCTTTAAAATTGATGAAGAAGTTGTGTTTAATAAATTTTAATAATGAACTAGGTAAATGTGAAACATGTGTAGAGTCTAAAATGGTGAAGAAACCTTTTACAAGTGTAAAAACGGATTCTAAAATTTTAGATTTACTCCATTCTGATATTTGTGAATTTAACGGCATGCTTACTCGTGCAGGAAAAAGATATTTTATCACTTTTATCGATGATTGTAGTAGATACTTGCATGTGTATTTGCTTAAAAAAATGAAGCATTTGAGATGTTTAAAATCTATAAAGCTGAGGTTGAGAATCAATTTGGCGAAAAAATTAAAATGTTGAGGTCTGACAGAGGTGGTGAATACTTTATGCATGAATTTGATACTTTTTGTGAAAAACATGGAATTATTCATCAATTTAGTGCACCTTATACTCCTCACAAAATGGACTTGCAGAAAGAAAAAATAGAATACTTGGAAAAATGGTTAATTGCATGCTTAGTAAATCAAAATTACCATTAAATTTGAGGGGTGAAGCATTATTGGCTCCATGTTATATACATAATGTAACAACTTTTGAGAGATTTATGGTGAGTTATATAGACTAACGATCAACTAATCTATGGAGAGCGTTTACAAGAATATCCAAAGTTTCCTTAAGGCTTGTGTCGTGTGTTCTCAAGAATCTCGTAGGTGTCTATTACGAGGCTTGTAAAACATGTTTTGCCTACGTACCCTTGTATATATAATTGCGGAAAAAAACAAATAAAAATAAGTAAGGCAACTGTAATTCCAAAAATAAGGAATATGAAAAAACATAAAAGTGTGAACAAAAGTACACACAGAGTACAAGAGCTCACAATTTTAGAAAATTGATATTACAATGAATTTAACGAATAATTAAATGCAGAGAAAATCATAAAGAATTTGTAATAGGATTTATAAGAAGAATACAATAGATCACAATTTATGAATTTACCTCGACAATGAACTTAGCGAATATAAATGAATTTAATTTAAAATAAAGGAATAAGAATTCGTACCTTGCTTATATGAAAATGAATAATAGAAAAATCAATCAATCTGAAAGCACACGATTACCGCTCACTATCCAAATCTTTAATCAAATGAACTACATAAGTTTGAGGACAAGATACTCGACAAATCTTATGTACTTTCTTTTATAATTCCATGCAAACATGTAAATAGAAGTGATTTACATTACTCCTGCATGACAAGCACAAACAACCAGAACTTTACAATCAAATCAAGCTTAGTTTGTTGACATAAATCGTACCAACGAGCGACTACTATGTTTGGATCTATGAACAAATTAACTCAACTAAAAAGAAATCATTTCAAGAAATTATATGATTTGATTTTAATATTAAATCATAAATCACACACATTTTTATATATAAGTACTTATTTGTGGGCATGTTAATAAAATATACCAAGTATTATCACACACATTCAGCACCATATTTAATTCAAATAAATTGACACTAAATCAATACATGCCTAATTCATTAATTAATACTCAATATTTTTACAAAAACTTGACCATGTAATTGTGATACAGAATCAACATATTAAATGAATCCATGATTAATCATTATACTAGATTAATTAATTATATTTATCTAATCAATGTTGCGACACCTAACAAAACTAAAATGACGTAAACAAAAGCCCACATACAGGGACATTGTCCATTATTATAGACAATTCCAATTTAATGCATGCCTCGTTTTCTTATTAATCAACAATCAATTACAGAAGTCTCTGTGTAATTATTACGAATAATTAAACATTAATTCACATAACTAGCATAATCAAATTGTATAAATGCTATTAATAAATGACAACCAATTAATGCCCAACACTATAAACCAAAGATATATAAAATCATGTTTTCATATATAAGAAAATTGCTTAAAAAGTTTAGTCAATAAAATTATATAAATTAAATATAAATAATAAATTAACTACAACATTTACATGGTTACACATAACTTTAAAACTTTCAAATGCATGAAACCCTGATTTTGAAATCCTTAATAATTTTCAAACAGAATGTAACATGAATACAATTAAATATTAATGAATGATAAAAAATATTGATGAATGATATTTTATTCAAATATACAAAAAAGAAAATATGCATATCACACTCACTCAAATCGAGTAATAATTATATCCTATATATATAATGGGTGTAAGGGAGTTCATGTGGTATGGTCGTCAGGGGTATAATCGTAATTTTAAAAATATTATTTTTATATTAGTAAATAATATTATATATAAATTAAAAATATTATTATATTTTACACCTTATTTTAAAATTTATGAATATGATTTTGAAACACTTCTAGCTCTAGTCATCTCTTAACAAAATTTCCCTTAATCTCAAGTTTCCTTGTATAATCACGTATACTCTAAGCCTTGCTTCCATTAGTAAAATCTTCTATATTCGAAACAATTGATAGAATTCAAGAAACTTTGATTTGAAACGAACCCATAAACAAGCAAGGGTCCCACAACAATTCATAAGATTAAGAGTTTTGGATAACCTTTATTTGAAACAAAAAGGATATCTGAGAAATCAAATATTATGGAAGAAACCCGTATGTCACACAAGTGAGGGCGTCCCCTCCGACTTTCTATCACACAGACAGATGGTCCTTTTGTATACATATAGGGTTGTTCCTCTTAGTTGGAGTAAGAATATAAAGAAAAATTTTAATCACGATGATAAATTTCGTCTTCCGAAAATAATCTTAGAGGAATATTTTAACTAAGATAGATCGAATAAAATTTTGAAATACATTCCAAGGGTACCAGAAAGTTTTGAAAAGATACAGGCCCCTTTTTGAATAAGAGGTGATAGATCACACCGGAATCACTCACCAGTGGAGGAAAATTTGAAACTCAATAATATATTTTAGCAGGGTTTTAAGAAATTTGAAAATAGGTACCGTTAATAGCCTCTGCCCAATTGAAAATCCCAATAATGGAAAGTTATCCTCAAATACCATTTATATCTTAGACTGCGTACTCTCCAAAATTTCTTAAATTTAGTACTCACCATTTAGCCTTAACCTATCGTCTGATATTCCCAATTATCATCATTTACCTAGTCATGACTTGGCTCGATACTTTCTGCCTTTATCCACAACCTTCTAATCGATATATTTACGTAATATTGATTGTCTTAGCCTAACACTTCTCCGGTATCAACGACCCTTCAAACTATACTTTATATTTGTATAATCCAACATACCCCGTATACTCCCAAGGTTATCTAACGTACACTTCCCGATACATCAAATATTCCCTTTTTTCATATCAATCCCCTGTGCTACATAAGCTTAACACTTTTGGCATAATAACCTTTTCATTTAAGTCAATCCCGAAACTGCTCAGTCCGTCTTGATCCTTAATTATATTTCGCCTTATCTACCTCAGTTTCACCATTTCATCTCCATAATCAATTGAAACAATCAGTATCTGTTCACCAATCGACTTACAATATTACCCTAAACTCCCTTAAACTCAAGAAGATTTGAAATACCCTTATCTTTGCCTCACCCATTTCCTTTCCCTATACTAAAACATAACCTTTTATTAGCAATAATCTAAAAAATTATAATCAATACTTAGAATAAATGCTACATTCGATATACCACCCTTGAACTCGATGTGAGTTCACCATTAATATTATTACTGATATATTTATTATTATCACTTTTGTTCCTGAGCATTATGACTCTAAGCTCTGATACCATACTGTGACGGCCCCAGATCCGGGGTCATGAATCCAGGCTGTCACGGACCCATCTCTACTTACTAAAGATATATCATTGACAGTTGAAATATAAATGCGTAATTAAATTCATACAATAGACCCCACCCTTAATAATAATACACACCAGTCATATGCTCAGAGAACAACATCATTGATATTTAAAAGTTAAAGTAATACAGTTATTACAAACCCAGAATCATACTTAAGTACATTGCTGAATACTACTTCTTCAGGAAGCATTTCAACAACTATAAGTCTATTACAAACCTTACTCGCTCAATATACAAACGTTTATTCATATCCTTACATCTACATAAGTTCCTTCAGGAATAGGTGCCGATACTCTCTCAAAAGATCTTCTTTCCCTAACCCTCTTGTGGGGTGTAACACGAAGTATTGGCATCTGACCTAGCTGTTATATACACGAGTAGCAAGAGTGAGCTATAATAGCTCAGCAAGATAAACTTTGTAAAATAACATCAATGAAAATTTATATTTTATTAAATAGAAAATCCAACATAATTCTTAAGAATTAAACTAATTCTCATTTATTAACTACCACATTCTTTTTCTTTATAAGGAAAGAAGTATAGAACAATATAATATCAGTTTTTCTTCTAATATAATATAATATCAGTTTTTCTTCAATATCAAGATAATAATTAGTAGATCATCTCAGTATAATATCTCAAGATAATATAACCTTTGAAGTAAATCCCTCAATATAATCTTTTCATTCTCTTTTATACGACAATAATATAAAATCATTTTCTCTTCAGTTAATAAAAACAATTCCACAATTTCATACCATTTTCCTTTTTCAGAAAACAAATCTGAAATCATTATCAATTCTTTCTTTACATGTTTTGGGGATCTCTGCTGTCGCCTGATGCGTTAGGACGATGATCTGTCGCCTAAGTACCCGCTCCTTTTTCTCTACTAGTAGAAGGAATGTTTCCATCCTTGGAGGAAGGCCCACAGCTACATCCTCCTTCGGCAACTCTTGGGCCGTAATAAAATTTGGTGCTGGACTGTGCCTCAACTCACACAGCCTCTTACGCTCAATGTTGCAATCCCCCTTATTGAAAAATCATTATTCCATTTATTCAAACAACATTTCACATTTCTCATTTTACATTACACTTCCATATTCCACTTTACACTTTCACTTTACACTTTCATATATCAATACCTTCAAAGTACATATATCATAATACTTTTAATACTTTGAATATAACTCAGTCTTCTCTTCTGTGTTTAATGAAGTCAAATACGCTTTTATATCCATAAAATATTCCATCTATTTTTAAGAGTATTAAAATAATAATCAATTAATCTTTATTAAAATACCAATGTTAAAGAGTACTTTCAATATAATATTATAACTCATATAACCCTCGATAACAACTGATACCATTCTTTCATATCCCTTTAATCATAGGGTATATTCTCTTTATCCATATTCAAAAATCTCAACAACCAGGGAACATATCCCTAACCATATCATCACATAAGATTCATATATTATATACTAAAATCATTTCTTTGTGAACATAAACATTTTATCAAATAAGGATAAAAGAAATCTTCCTCCCTTTAATCCATATCCATATACATACTCATATCTATACTCATATTCATATACATCTCCCTTTAATTTCCAAAATCAGGAAAGTAAATCCTTAACATTATAGTAATAATAGAATCACATATATATTCCATGAAATCATTTTTCCTTGAAGATAGATAATTTTTCAATGTAAAGATAAAAGAAATCTTTCCCTCAAAGTATATCATGTTATTCATACACTTATTCATAACCATATCACGTATATTATATCCATATTCACACCTACTCACAATCAACCATTTTACTTGAAAAAACAATTTATCAAATAAAGATAAAAGAAATTTTACCTCGATCTCTATATCCCAGAGGTATAGCCCGTGGTTCGTCCTGAGTTTCTATGAACACAGAAAGGATCATCATTAGCATATAATCCTTTGAACCTCCTAACCCCTATATAATAATACCCTTGACACATAACATATGTTTAACATACCCTTTACAGACCAAAAGTTCCAAGAATTTAACCATTTGTAGACTCGATCAATGTTTTAGTGATCTTCCACCATTTTCTTAACATTTACTCTCCACTGTAAATTTTTTATAAAATATTGGTTTTGAATTTTGACACAAGATCAACTGATCTTAACTCTTTATCTACCCTGTTATGTTGTCTCAAAATTTCATAACTTTTAAAGTTGTCTAAGCATGGTAGTTATAGCCTCAAAGTTAATACATTTCCATTTTCTCGGTTTCTGAATGACTTTCACTAAATCTCACTTTTCTCCTAAACCGTTCATCCGAATTTTACGAACTTTATATCAAAACGATCTATGAATCAAGACCTATCTTAACATGTTCATTACATATTCCCTACTGTCATCGTAACAGCTGGAAAGAGTTTCGGGAATCTTTCTTGAGGAGGTTCCGAGCCAACCGCACCCATGAATTGCATATGTGCCACTTGGAAACAATCCGACAGTATGACAACGAATCTCTCTCTACTTATATAAAGCGATTTCAAGAAGCCATCAATAAGATCTCAAGCCTCGATGAACGAGAAGCCCTCAGTATCTTCCGGAGAAATTTGGATCCGGAGCAAAATGAAAGATATGTTGTTGAACTGATAAACAAGGAACCACAGAGCTTGGCCGCTGCTTATGCTATGGCGGCCCGGTTTATCAAAGAAACCGACGTTCTACAGGCCATGAGGATTACTCGGCAAGGGTCTTCCTCGGTCCGGATTCAAGACAGACTGGTCGATAATCGCCGACGAGGCAATTACCAACAAGATAAGAGATTCAAACCAGACCGGCAAACCAATTTCATCCAAAACGCACAGCTATCCAACCCGGACAGGGTTACTGAGCCCGGCCCGAAACAAACTCCCGACCTCAAAGATCACCAAGACCTGAACCACGACCTGAGCCCGAGTGGACTTTGCTCAACCGACCCCGGGCTGAAATACTGAAGGAAGTCCGGGATAAACCGTATTTTTATCCACCCAAGCCAATGATTACAGCCTCGGAAAACCGACCTGCTCATAAACAGTGTGATTACCATGGCACCCATGGTCACACTACTGAAAATTGTCTCTCACTCAAACATTTTATTAAAGAATAGATCAAGAAGGGAAACATGGGGCAATATATCGCCCGAAGGACTGCTGAGAAAGGAGAGGGATCCGGACCAGGATCTGGATCCGGGAAAAAGCATGTTGTGAACGTGGTACTTGGGGGGTCCCGGTCTCCACCGCCTAGCCCGGGCTCTGGGGATGAAGTGATGCTGTTACAATCCTATCCCGAACAGATCATCTCCTTTAGCAATGCGGATTATGAGGGGATCAATCCCAACCACAACGAAGCACTTGTCGTTAGCCTGGAGATAGCTGACAATGAAGTCAGAAGAGTTCTTGTTGACAATGGATCCTCAGTGAACATCCTGTTTAAGCACACATTGGACAGAAAATGTAGCTAGGGAGCGTACGGATGAACGAATGCCGGGAAGACCCTCTCTACGGGTTTGGGAATAACTTGGTCCCGATTCAGGGCACTCTTTATCTACCAGTCTTATTTGGAACAAGTCCCAAGCAGGTAACCAACATAGTAAAATTTTATGTGATCAACACACCCTCTTCCTACAATGTGATCCTGGGCCGGCCAGCGTTGACCCAGCTCAGAGCTGTAACCTCTACCCCATATCTGAAATTCAAGTTTCCCATACCGAGAGGAGTTGGAGAAGTCAAAGGAGACTCGTGATACTCTTATAGTTTTGATGATCACCTTTCAGCAAGCTGTTTTCACATTCAGCAAGCTGTTTGTGTTTCAACAGTCCTTCAGCAAGCTATTTGTTTGTTTGATATAAAACATCGTGCTATATTGTATTGTACTAACTTGGTGTTGCAGAGTATATCAGCATACTGAATGTCTACTCAGAATATACAAACAGCAAGCCATTTGGTGCAACAGCAGAATCAGTCTGGCAAGCCATTTCTATCTGACAGTGCAAAACAGCAAGCCATTTGCAACTGCCAGAATTTCCAGAAGATAATGATCGAGATTTATTCACAAGGATTTAAATCAGGAAATATATTGTAAGAAATCTTTATTATATAATACGTATACAATATATTATAGAGCTCAAATCTTTATCAAATCATTATCTTTATCACTTTATAAAACTTATAGGAGTTTCCTTATTTAAAAGATTTCTTTCTCTCAAATCTCCTATACACGTTTTTATATCTATACAAATCAGAGGGTTTAAGTTTTCATCGATCCATCTCTTTCAAACTCTCTGCCAAACGTTCACAAGAACGTTGTAAATCTTTCTAATCAATTGAACGATTGGAAATTGATTTCTAAACGTTGGAAATTGATTTGGTTGATTTTCAAACGTTGCTGTGAAGCTTTATAAATTGTGTTCTTGTATTTGTTTAAACACACAACTGATACTAACCTTCAGAGATTTATTCAAGCACACCAAGAACACATACAACTCTATTTTTCATTGCAAAATCCTTTGATTCTCTCGAGCTCTTGATATATCATATACGTACTATATTCTAGAGAGTTCGTAGTTTGAGTTGTATTCATATATTCACTTTGTATTGTTCAATTTGTATTGAATAGTTGCTGTACAAGTTTGGCTTAAGGTTGTTGGTTGATCGAACTAGACTAGAGAAGGATACTTTGGAAGTATTGCTTAGAGAGTTAGTTCAGCACTGCAAACAGCAAGCCATTTGTCAGCAGGATTGGTAAGGATTAGTTGTTGGACAGATTGGCTGGGAATTAGGGTTTGGTGAACTTTGTTAGAGAAGTGTACTTGGGAAGTGCAGCTTAGAGGACAAGTTCAGAAACAGGAATTCAGCAAGCCATATTGTCAACAGCTGGGTATTAAGGGAGATATATTGTTGTTCTTGTAATCGGTTTATTTCAGTGATCAATAATATATTCTCTTACCAAGTTGGTAAGGGACCAGGACGTAGACCATAGGGGTTAGGGGTCGAACCTGGCTAAAAGTCTCTGTGTTCTTTATTTTCTGTCATTTATTTACTGCTTGCATTCAGCTTACTGTTTGTGCATTTTTCTGTACTGTTTGTTTGTGCAATCAGCATGCCATTTGTATCTGCCTAATCCGAAGCCAGCAAGCTGTTTTCAGTATTTTTTAAAATTAGTCATTGTTAATCATATATAGCCATTTACACCTATTCACCCCCCTCTAGGTGTGCATTATCATTTGGTATCAGAGATTTGGTATACTAATATTTCTGTGACAGGAAAAGTATTCGATCGAAATGGCTAACAATCTAAAAATGAAGGATATGGCTCTCCATTCCAGAAACAGCAAGCCATTTGTTTCTGATGGCGAATCTGAGTCTGATGAAGAACTTGCCCTCATTTCAAAGAAGATCAAAAGGCTGATAGAAAAGAAGAATATGATGAAAAGGGAAAGAAATGGCTCCTACAACAACAAGAAAGTATCAAAAGACTCAAAGGATCAAACATGCTTTGAGTGTGGCAAAACAGGTCATTACAAGAGAGATTGCTACAAGCTGAAATCAAAACAACCTGCTGTTTACAAAGAAAAGACAAAATCAAAAGCTCAACAAACTTGGAGTGATAATTACTCAGACTCCAATGATGATTCAAGTAAAGATATGATGAACTTAGCACTTGTTGGGATTGATGAAGAATCTGTTCAAAGAAATTCTGAAGGAGTTTATACCGAAACTGATTCTGAAGAAGATCAAAGTGAGGTAAATTCTTTTCGTAATTATGTATCTTCAGATGATACTATGTTAGATTCAATAACCATGCAGGAACAGAATAGTGCTACTATTAAAGAAAATATGGCTCTAAAGGACGAAATCAGCAAGCTGATTGATAAGAACGCCCATCTATCCAAAATATTAAAAGATTTGCTGCCAAAAATGGAAGAATGGGATTCAACATCATCCAGTAAAGCTACAGAAATCGAGGAGCTAAAAGTTAAAAATAGTCATTTGGAGACTAATGTCAAGTTACATGAAAAGAGAATCAAGACCTTGATGGAAGAACTCAAAGATCGAATGAAGGAAATCAAAGAGCTAAAATCTGATGCTAAAATGAAAGATAAAGCATTGGAATCATACAAATTGAAGGAATCTAGTCAAGCCGAGTCTTCAAAATCTGCTGAAAAGAGAATTCAGCAAGCTGAACTCAACAAACAGCAAGCTGAATTGATCATTTTGCTAGAAACAGAAGTCAAAGATCTCAAGAAGGGCATGGAAACTTTTGTTCAAGGAGAAGACAGCTTAAAGACAATAATGAAGAAGACAAAAGCACCCTTGGTCAGAGAAGGAGTTGGCTTAAACTTCAACAAAAAGGAAAATGTGCTCAAATATGAAGGAAGGAATGGCATACCTTATAATTATGCTATGCCTTGGAAGACATGTAACAAATGTGGTGGAAAGGGACATCTGGAAAGGAATTGTGTTGTCCAAGTTGATTATAGAAGACAAACAGCTTACCAGAATTGACCAGTCAGAAGACAAACAACATGCCAGAATGGACCAGTCAGGGAACAATCAGCTTACCAGAATGCAAATAGTAGAAGACAAACAGCTTACCATTATCAGTCTGGCAGAACACAAAGGACTAGAAATCAAGCACCAAAAGTGATACAACAGTGGATCAAGAAATCTGATCTACATGTTCTTTATGTCCTATCAACAAACCATGGTGGATCCAATAAAATTTGGGTACTCAAGTAGTAAGTATGTTATTTGTTCTCGTACAATTCTTTGAATATGATTATATTATATTTGTGGTACTAACGAGATTCCTCTAGTACATAGATGGGACAAATATTTGTATATGTATTGTATTATGCAGGAAACAAGAAAGAAGAATACTATTATGATCAGTTGGAATGTATATTGTCTAATCAGCAAGCCATTTTCAGTCCAGAAGAACAGTTGTTATCGATGAATATCCTGAACATGTGTTTTCAGCATGCTGGTTTGATTTATTCAAACTTTACAATTATAACTAGCTTTATGCTTGTTAAATGCTTTACCACATGTTTTATTCTTATATGCTTATCTTCTTGACCCTTTTCTGATGATGTCATAGGGGGAGAAGAACATGAATTCATGAGAATACATGAGGATAAAAAGGGGTATAATGTTATATTTTAGATTTATCTACTAATGTTTTATGCAGGGATGAGTCATGCTTATATCTTATTGCATATGATGAATTTTGCTAACCTGATTATATGATGAGATATTATGTTAATCAGGGGGAGCATTGTTTTAGGGGGAGCAACATAGTCTCTCCAATGTATTCTTGTATGTCATCATCAAAAAGGGGGAGATTGTTGGCGTGATGTTTTGATGATGAATACAAGTGTTGCATTGTAATACTTCACGTGTGTTTATCTAATCTTGTTTTGCAGGAAGTATTGATCAATGATTAAGGGGGAGCTTTTAGCTCAATCACTATTGGTATATAATCATCAAAAAGGGGGAGATTGTAACCCTAGTGTGTTTTGATGTTATATACAGCAAGCTGATTGCTTATCTTTGTACTAGTTCGACTATATCTAGCTTACCATTTTATGATTGAATCACTTGATATATCATATGCATATATGTGTGTTTGCTATGTATAAGTATACTCTCAGGTAACTTGGTTGAGGATATGGAAAGGCAAAGGTTTAAAGTCATCTATCTGTTCAGCTCGCCAGAACCAAAACAGCAAGCTGATATGAACTCGCCAGAACCAAAACAGCAAGCTGACTTGGACTCACCAGAATTTGTTCTAAGTCATGTGTACTGTGTACTGTGTAATCAGCAAGCTGATTTGCACAGAATGGGTAACGTTGGCTTACCACTTGTATATAAACTGTTTATATGCCATTACCATGAGTTATTTTATGTTTTCTCCAGATCTGGTCTAATGATCTTTTTGATGGATTAAGGGGGAGAAATTCAGAAGACATTATTCGTTTTGGCTATGAATATTTGAATCTGTTTTATATCAAAACTCTAATATGCAGGGATTTAGGGGGAGTTTCATTATTCTCCTAAATAGTGTGTAATCATAAAAAAGGGGGAGATTGATACTCTTATAGTTTTGATGATCACCTTTCAGCAAGCTGTTTTCACATTCAGCAAGCTGTTTGTGTTTCAACAATCCTTCAGCAAGCTATTTGTTTGTTTGATATAAAACATCGTGCTATATTGTATTGTACTAACTTGGTGTTGCAGAGTATATCAGCATACTGAATGTCTACTCAGAATATACAAACAGCAAGCCATTTGGTGCAACAGCAGAATCAGTCTGGCAAGCCATTTCTATCTGACAGTGCAAAACAGCAAGCCATTTGCAACTGCCAGAATTTCCAGAAGATAATGATCGAGATTTATTCACAAGGATTTAAATCAGGAAATATATTGTAAGAAATCTTTATTATATAATACGTATACAATATATTATAGAGCTCAAATCTTTATCAAATCATTATCTTTATCACTTTATAAAACTTATAGGAGTTTCCTTATTTAAAAGATTTCTTTCTCTCAAATCTCCTATACACGTTTTTATATCTATACAAATCAGAGGGTTTAAGTTTTCATCGATCCATCTCTTTCAAACTCTCTGCCAAACGTTCACAAGAACGTTGTAAATCTTTCTAATCAATTGAACGATTGGAAATTGATTTCTAAACGTTGGAAATTGATTTGGTTGATTTTCAAACGTTGCTGTGAAGCTTTATAAATTGTGTTCTTGTATTTGTTTAAACACACAACTGATACTAACCTTCAGAGATTTATTCAAGCACACCAAGAACATATACAACTCTATTTTTCATTGCAAAATCCTTTGATTCTCTCGAGCTCTTGATATATCATATACGTACTATATTCTAGAGAGTTCGTAGTTTGAGTTGTATCCATATATTCACTTTGTATTGTTCAATTTGTATTGAATAGTTGCTGTACAAGTTTGGCTTAAGGTTGTTGGTTGATCGAACTAGACTAGAGAAGGATACTTTGGAAGTATTGCTTAGAGAGTTAGTTCAGCACTGCAAACAGCAAGCCATTTGTCAGCAGGATTGGTAAGGATTAGTTGTTGGACAGATTGGCTGGGAATTAGGGTTTGGTGAACTTTGTTAGAGAAGTGTACTTGGGAAGTGCAGCTTAGAGGACAAGTTCAGAAACAGGAATTCAGCAAGCCATATTGTCAACAGCTGGGTATTAAGGGAGATATATTGTTGTTCTTGTAATCGGTTTATTTCAGTGATCAATAATATATTCTCTTACCAAGTTGGTAAGGGACCAGGACGTAGACCATAGGGGTTAGGGGTCGAACCTGGCTAAAAGTCTCTGTGTTCTTTATTTTCTGTCATTTATTTACTGCTTGCATTCAGCTTACTGTTTGTGCATTTTTCTGTACTGTTTGTTTGTGCAATCAGCATGCCATTTGTATCTGCCTAATCCGAAGCCAGCAAGCTGTTTTCAGTATTTTTTAAAATTAGTCATTGTTAATCATATATAGCCATTTACACCTATTCACCCCCCCTCTAGGTGTGCATTATCAACTCGGAGATGGCGGGACGATGTTATGGCCAAGCCTTAGTGATGGCAGAAACTGACCATGACAACAAAAGAAAAGCCTCTCTGTATCAAAAGAACTTGAGCCGAAAGAAGCATAGAATCCACACGAAGAAGACGCCCGGACAGGAAGTCCAGAATATTGAAAGCATGGAAGCTCACACAAAAGAAGCCCTGATTACAAAGGCAAGGGAATATATCCAATCCAATGCACAAGCTCGGATACAACAATTCACCTCAAAGAAGGAGCAAGGCAAAGTAGAACCGGCTGTCAAAACCGAACTAGTCGAGGTCGAAGAACACAACCCGGAGAAGAAAGTAAGGATCGGGTCCGGACTGGATCCGGTCTTCAGGGAAAATCTAATTTACTTACTCAGAAGTTATTCGGATGTGTTTGCTTGGAGCCCGGATGACATGCCCGGGATCCAGGAATCCGTGGCCGTTCACAGCCTCGATGTTAATCCGAACAAGAAGCCTGTCAAACAGAAGAGAAGAAATTTCGCACAAGAGAGACAAAAAGCCATAGATGAGGAGGTTGAAAGACTCCTGAAAGCTGGAATAATCTGCGAGATCAAGTACCCCGAATGGCTGGCCAATGTGGTCTTAGTCAGAAAAGCGAATGGTAAATGGAGAATGTGTGTTGATTACACAGACCTCAATGCGGCTTGCCCAAAAGATCCTTACCCACTACCCAGCATCAATCAGCTCATTGACGCCACGTCCGGACATGCCATGTTCAGCTTCATGGATGCCTTCTCCGGATACAACCAGATAAAAATGAATCCAGCCGATATCCCCAAGACCGCTTTTATAACACACCGGGCTGTGTATGCCTACAGGTACATGCCGTTCGGACTGATGAATGCAGGATCCACCTATCAGAGGGCCATGGTTGAAGTGTTTAAGGATCAGCTTGGTAGAAACCTCGAGTCTTATGTTGACGACATGATATCAAAGTCTAAAGCTGTTGAAGACCACATCTCCGATCTAAAAGAATGTTTTGACAACCTGAGAAAGCACAGCATGAAGCTGAACCCGGACAAATGTACGTTCGTGGTGGAGGCGGGAAAGTTCCTCGGGTTCATGATCAGTCATAGAGGAATTAAAGCCAATCCGGAGAAAATCAAAGCTATAACGGATATGGAGGCTCCCCAAACTTAGAAAAAAATACAGAAACTTGCCGGATCTCTAGCTGCTTTAAGAAGATTCATTCCGAAACTCGCAGAACGATGTCTGCCATTTTTTGAGCTGCTCAAAGGAGCGAAGAACAGAAGGGAGATAAGCTGGAGCCCGGATTGTCAGAAGGCATTTGAGTCCATTAAAGAGTACTTAACATCACCACCAACCTTGACAAAACCAGAGCCCGGAGAAGCTCTTTCACTATACCTATCTGCCGGTCCCCGGGCTGTTGGGGCGGCCTTAATCCGGGAGCACGAAGGACAACAGAAGCTGGTCTATTATGTCAGCCAAGTGCTGAAGGATGCTGAAACTCGTTATTCTAACCTCGAGAAATTTGCTTTTGCTTTGGTAACGGCGTCCCGAAAGCTGAGACACTACTTTTAGGGAAGAGAGATCAAAGTCGTCATGGACCAACCGTTGAGAAGAATTATCCATAGATCGGATGTATCCGGGAGACTAGTTAACTGGGCTGTTGAGCTCAGCCAATTCCAACTTACTTTCATTCCGAGAACAGAAATCAAAGCTCAGGTGTTAGCGAACTTCATCGTGGAATGCACTTTTCCCGAACCCCAGCCCGGGACAATGATGGTCGAGCAGGCCGAAGAGGACGATGCTGATCGGGACGCATGGACTTTATACGTGGATGGATCCTCAACAAGCGAAAGGTCTGGGGTAGGTCTTGTGATGAAAAGCCCGGACGGATTCCGAGTCCAACAAGCCATAACCTTTACATTCCCAGCAACAAATAACCAAGCAGAGTACGAGGCGCTTCTAGCCGGACTTCGATTAGCTGAGAACCAACAGCCTGAACATCTACAGCGATTCTCAGATAGTTGTGAAGCAGACCAAAGGAGAATACATTGCTAAAGACCCAAAACTTTCCCGGTACCAAGCTCTGGTCAAAAGCTACCTATCTACAATCCCGAGATTTCAAGTAAACCAGATCAGTAGAGAAGAGAATTCGGAAGCAGATGTGCTATCACGGTTGGTCTAGAATGCTGCTGAGCTGGACAATTCGGTATATTTTGAAGAGATTGATAAGCCATCCATTGAAAGGGAAGAAGTCATGGAAATTGATGATCAACCCAGCTGGATGACTCCTCTAATTCTGTACTTGGATAAAGGGGAGTTACCCGAAGACAGGAACAAAGCTCAGAGACTCAAGGCAAAAGCTGCCAAGTTTTTTCTGGAAGAAGGACAACTATATCGCCGGACGTTCTCCAGTCCGGTCTTGAAGTGCATAGGACCCGATGAAGCTGACTACTGTTTGTAAGAGGTGCATGAGGGAATTTGTGGAGATCATTTATCCGCAAAGGCCCTAGCCTACAAGATTATAAGACAAGGATACTATTGGCCAACCATCCACAACGATGCTGTTGAATTTGTGAAGAAGTGCAAAAACTACCAGCTGTTTAGCAACGTACAGAGACAAAGCCCGGTGCTACCCTCCTCGGTCTTATCCCCAGTACCCTTTGCAGTCTGGGGAATCGACATAATGGGTCCTTTTCCCCGGGCTAAGGGTGACTTGAGGTATTTGCTTGTGGCGATCGATTACATGACAAAGTGGGCGGAAGCCAAAGCCATGTGCACAATAAACCAACAAGACTGTGTTCGGTTTAATGGATAATATCGTGATGAGGTTCGGGCTACCTCAGGTGCTGGTATCGGACAATGGGCCACAGTTCGTGGGTTCAGAATTTGAAAACTACTTGAAAGATAGAGGAATCAAACACAAGAAATCCTCGGTCGCTTACCCCATGGGAAACGACCAGGTGGAGGTGACAAACAGAATCCTACTTAGGGGGATCGAAAAAAGACTTCGAGAGAGCAAGAATGAGTGGCCGGAAGAATTGCCCAATGTGCTGTGGGCATACAGGACCAGCCCAAGAACAAGTACCGGAGAAACTTCTTTTAAACTAGCCTACGGTACCGAAGCTATGCTACCTATTGAGGTGGGTTCCCCATCTCACAGGGCAATAAATTTTGAAGAAGTTGCTAACGAGGAAGGACTCCGGGTTAACCTTGACCTGTTGGAAGAGGTCAGGGATCAGGCTGTTGTAAAGATGGAAAAATACAAGGAAAAAACAAAAGAACACTTTGGGAAGAAGGCTAGGGTCAAGAACTTTCAAGTTGGAGACCTAGTCCTGCGAGATACTGAAGCCTCGGATCCAACAAACACCGGGAAGCTGATGCCCAAATGGGAAGGACCTTACAAAGTCAAAGAGGTCATAAGGCCGGGCACCTACAAGCTGAGCAACATGGATGAGTCCGAAGTCCCTAACACCTGACATAGTCTCCGGCTCAGAAAATTCTACCAGTAAAAGCAGGACGAGGTCCAATATCCAAATTAAGGTGCTCCATAAAGCCCAAAGTCTTCAACAATCAAAGCTAGCGTCTTCTAATGGTTTGTAAGGAAGCAGGAATAAGAAACATTGTATTACGAGATTTTTTATATAAATGAGACTGGATCTCGCCCTGTATTGCCAAATCTTTTCAATCTTTGTAGCAGTCTTTTTATTATTTGTAAAAAAGCAGAAAACACCCGGTCTAGCGCCATAAACAGCATGGAGACCGGGGCAAAAGAAATGTACTCGTGGAAAAATTTCCCGAAGCTAAAAACCACCACAGTCCGGGCTATCTCCTAGGAAGACAATCCGGACTGGGGGCCAAAATTCTAGAAAATTCTCTAAGTAATCCAAGGTTTGCAAACCTTGGACTTAGGGAAATTTTCAAAAACAACCAGCACAGTCCGGGCTATCTCCTATGAAGACAATCCGGACTGGGGGCCAAAATTCTAGAAAATTCTCCAAGTAACCCAAGGTTTGCAAACCTTGGACTTAAGGAAATTTTCAAAAACAACCACCACAGTCCGGGCTATCTCCTATGAAGACAATCCGGACTGGGGGCCAAAATTCTAGAAAATTCTCTAAGTAACCCAAGGTTTGCAAACCTTGGACTTAGGGAAATTTTCAAAAACAACCACCACAGTCCGGGCTATCTCCTATGAAGACAATCCGGACTGGGGGCCAAAATTCTAGAAAATTCTCTAAGTAACCCAAGGTTTGCAAACCTTGGACTTAGGGAAATGTTCAAAAACAACCACCACAGTCCGGGTTACCTCCTATGAAGGCGATTCGGATTGGGGGGCAACAACTATATATAAAAAAAAACTCATACGAACAATATAAACTAAACAAAGCAAAATAAATTACCAAAGGTATATTACAAAGCCCATCAGAATTCATCAAAAGATTATCAAAGTTCATCAAAATAACACAGAACGAATTTAGAATCAATTTTGGACTGGTTCATCCCCCTGGCCGGGCTGCTGGTTAGCAATTGGAACAACCGGAGGAATAATCAAACCGGGTCCCTCAAACGGTTCAGGCTCAATTCCAAGCTCCTCAAGGGCATCCTCAGCTTTGACGTACAAATCAGTAAATTTGTCCCAGGAGGAATCTGGATCGGTCTTTATATGCTTTTCAGCAACTATCCAGCACTGACGGATCTTCAGCGCAGCAGCACCGGCTAGAGCTATGGAGTATTCTTCGGAGTCCTTAAAATCAGCAATTACCTCCTCGGGAGATTTGCGGACCTTGAGCTCAGTCTCCAGCTCCTCAACCCGATTCCGAAGATTCCCAGATTCACCTTCAGCAACACTAGCCCGATCGGTGACCTTTTACAGATTAATCTCCAACGTAGAAACCTTATCTTGAGAGGCTGAGAGGGCTAACTCCAATTCAGCAATTTTTGCATCCCTATCTGCGATTTTCTCATCCATATCAACAACCTCTCTCGCCTTCTCAAAGAGCTCCTCGGACAGCCTACTGATTTCAGCCTTAGAGCTGGAGGCATTGGCAACGGACCCGGCAAGGAGGATACCGAGCTGCAGAACAAAGAAAGCAGAACAGAATGTAACAACGTGTTGGCTTATTGAAATCAAAATCAGAATGTAGCAAGGGAAAATATTACCTGACCCCAGATAGCAAGCTGCTTTTTGGTCATGCTGGTATGAGAAATGCGTTCCATAGCCTTCCAATCAAGGTCGTCTGGAATCGTACCGGCCATGTTTGCAAGGTCCTCAAGTCCGAGCCTCCCAATGCGGAAATCCCTTTTCCCCGAACTCGGTTTCTCAACGGGGGCAGTAACCTCTCAAGAGCCCGGCTCTGAATCACCTTCCTCAACCTGAACCCTCTGTCTTTTAAGGGGGGGCGGCTCTGGGCAGGAATAGTGTCATCGGCAACAGTCCGGTCAAGGTTCAACGAAGGGGATTCCCCTTCCGTCCGGGCGTTGGACCCTGCTCCGGTCCCAGAACCCGACTGGCTCAGATTGGCTGTCGTCTTAACCTGGTGAACCCCGGTTATCTTCTTCGGAATCCAGATGGAATACCGCCCGGACTGCGTCATCCATATCCAAATCTGACACTTGCCTCCACTTAAAAGACCTCTGATAAGGTTCTTTCTCGAGAACAGTACCAGCAAAAATGTCGTCCAAAGTAAGTTGATCGTATGGATCGGGAACCCCTTCAGGTTGCAGGTGAAGATACTCGTGACTGAGGTCACGGTAGAAGAAACTCTCATCTACGTCGTATTTCCTAACAAATAAGTACTTGGTATCTCCCCAGAAACCTTCAGGGCTCACAAAACTTTCACCGAGACCCCGGTTCTTGGTGACAATCCGGTTCACCACTTGTCGATTATCCCTCTTCTTTTTTGCCATGAAGCACCAATCTAAGTATATCACCACTACCGCAGGTTGGTTAACCGAGCTAGAGCTACTAGCACTACTGTCCGAGCTAATTACCACAACATTAGTAGGAGGCTTGGATTTAACTGCCCGTGTTTGACACGTACCATATAACCTGAAGAAATAACCAAAGTTAAGTTTCTCTCCTTTATCTCCAATCCGAATTCATATTTTATATTTCTTACAGCCCGGGCCAAGGGAAACACGCCCTTCGACCGGGCTGAGACCCAAGTTAACCTAATCTGGGCAATGTGCTATCCTAACTACTCTGGGTTAGCGTGACAATGTAGAGTTAGCCTAAACATTTTTTAGCCATTAGCCCGGATTAGGTACCACAACCTGTGGTTAAACACCTAGCCCGGGCTAAGCGAACCCCGCCCAGGCACAATCCATAACAAAACCCAAAAAACACAATTCTACCAAAATAAATACGCAAAAACAAATCAAACCATATATACACACATATATTAACAGATCTACAAACCCAGAAACTCAAGAACATCAAGAAACGAACCCCAAACCCAGATTCACAAAAACAAGCGAAACCCCAAATTTATATACATGCAACCAAAAACCAAACCCTCCCAAACTAATTACACATAAATATATATCCAAAGATATACAGATCGAAATAAAAGGGAGAAAAGGAGGCCAACAGTCAAGCTTTTTTCGAAGAAAAAGTTAAAGCAAAAAGAAGGTTTTGCAAAGAAACTAAAGCGAGAAATTGAAGAGAAACGGAAGAGAAGCTTACAGAGGGAAAGCTTTCCAAGCAACGAGCGGAGATCATGGTTCTGTGGCGACAAGTTCCGGAGGCGGGGGGAATTGAGAAGAAGAAGAAGTCGAGAAGATGAAAGTTCTAGATAGAAGTTGTTCTTATTTGGTAAAGTAAAGAAAAAGTACAAGGGGCTTGTATTTATAACCCCTAGAAAAGAAACGGCTCGAAGGCCACGTGGCGCCCACTTATTGAAGGAAAAATTATGGGGAAAATAAAAAGACAGCGGTCATAATGATTGACAGCTGTGGGGCACGTCTTTTGAGGAAAATTGGAGTAACTCGTAAATGGGGGGAAAAACCCCAAAATCGTTTGGAATTCTATCACAGCCCGGACTCCATCAAGACAACAACCCGGACACTGTCCCCCGGAAATGGAAAAAATTCAGCATCACCTCAATTCGGATTCATGCCCTTAGACATCAATCCGGATTAGGGGCAAAATTCAGCCAAATTTCTTCTAAGTAACCCAAAGACTTTCAATCTTTGGACTTGGAAAAAATTCAGCATCACCTCAATCCGGATTCATGCCCTTAGACATCAATCCGGATTAGGGGGCAAAATTCAGCAAATTTTTTCTAAGTAGCCCAAAGACTTTCAATCTTTGGACTTGGAAAAAATTCAGCATCACCTCAATCCGGATTCATGCCCTTAGACATCAATCCGGATTAGGGGCAAAATTCAGCCAAATTTCTTCTAACTAACCCAAAGACTTCCAATCTTTGGACTTCGAAAAAATTCAGCATCACCTCAATCCGGATTAGGGGGCAAAATTCAGCAAAATTTTTCTAAGTAGCCCAAATATTTTCAAACTTTGGACTTGGAAAAAATTCAGCACTATCTCAATCCGGACTTCTGCCTTAGGGCACCAATCCTGATTAGGGGGCAAAATTCAGCCAAATTTTTTCTTAGTAGCCCAAAGATTTTCAATCTTTGGACTTGGAAAAAATTCAGCATTACCTCAATCCGGACTTCAGCCTTAGGGCACCAATCCGGATTAGGGGGCAAATTCAGCAAATTTTTTTCAACATTACCCCTATGGCTCTTAGACTCTTACTCCCCCATCCGGAAAATCCGCATAAGGGAGTTGGGGGCAAATGATAGGATATGATCAATCCAGGTGGGCCTTGGCCCAGTTGGCCGCTAGGCCCGGTGTCCAGACCAAGAATACTTGACCAGGTGAAACCCAATCCCATCTGGACCCGACCCAGAGCACCCGCAGCCCGAGCCCAAGAGGCGTGAGAGCAATGCCACGTTAATAGCAAATGGGACGTACAGGTCACGGGGGAAGGCTCACGTGACAGTTATGGGAAAAGGAATCTAATGGTTGCCACAATCACGTCCCTATCAAACCACGTGATGGAAGGAGCATGGCTCACGCTACCACAATTTTCACCTGGACAGATGTCATCCATCCGTAATACCAGGTGTCCTTCCTACCCAAAAGGTGTATGCTCAGGATGGCAGGTACCAACCCCTGAACCCTAATCCTTGGCCTATAAATAGACCAGGTGAGGAAGGTTTTGGGGGTTACGTTCTTTTACACACTCATAGACACACACCCTCCACATTTTCGATACTCTAGTCCTTATCTTTTATCTTCCAAAACCTACTCTTATTCTCGCGCCGGAGGCACCGCGGGTCCAAACCCACCTCCCAGTGTTGTTTTGCAGAGACCCAACCACTAGCACACCTCTTTCGAGCGTGGGAACGGGCGAGGAGGCACCTGATCGTGATCTGGAGTTATCACCCACCACCACCACCTCCTCCTCCCTCCACTAGGGTCGCAGGCCAGAGCAATTATTTGAAAATATTGAACTGGGAAGAAATGGATGACGACCTGATCTTTCTTCTTTGATTGCTATGTTGTAGATGAGGTCCGGAGGCGATTCTGTTAACGGCGTTTGATTCGCCTTCCGACGACGGCGATTCGTTAAATACTTTCTCCATCGACGGTCGCGACGGCAGTTTGTTCTCCGATCTCTTGTAATATTCAGGAGATAACGGCCGGATCTGAGCATCGGTTGCCGCGCCTTCGTCGAAAATCACCAGCAATAGAAGGAAAATGAGTCGGTTGATATAATTGTATTTATTTTTGCAATTTTTAAAAAGAAATTGGTATAATTGCAATTAAAATAGTATTTTTGGAAATAGCTTTTCTTAACAAAAGTAAAATTGCAAAAAATTATTTTTTCCAATATATTTATCAAAAAAGCCCCAAGTAGTATTGCTCATAATTATTATATTAAATGATGAGATTAGTTGTAAAATCAAATATTGGAATTAGGAATGGAGGGGTAGATATGAAAAAATTGGTTAAAAATATATTGAAATAAGAGTAAGATAACTATTTAGGAACTATTTTTTTTTTCAAATATGATAACTAAAAAAGAACGAAGAGAGTATAAAATTAGACGAATAAATTAAATTTGTTCCTCGTCATTGAGGAGAGCTTTAAAGCTCTTAGAGCATCTCCAACCCAAAGAATCCTTACCTATATTTGTCCTAGGTGTAAATAATTTAGGGGTTCAGCCTTAAAAATGATGCTCCAATGGGGCTCCCTATCCCCTATAAATTTTAGGGGAGAGAAAATCAAATCCCATATTTAGGGGAGAGAAAATCAAACCCCTATAATGACACATCATCATTCTTTCCTTATAATATGTTATATATCTATACCAACACTCTCATTCCTTCTCTATATTACCTAAAATATTGATTAAATATTATATTTTAAGTTATAGGCAATGAATATAGGTAACACCATTGGAGAAAAAAACTTTTTGATTACCTATATTTTAAGTAATCTTTATTTTATTATATTTTAGGGGATGCAAATAGGGATTGCCCTTGGAGATGCTCTCAAGGTTACAAAGATAGTTTTTTTTATTATAATTTCTACAAAAACAAAAGATATTTTCAAGACGCGGGGGACCCAAAAGAGCGCGGAAATTTAGAAAAAGTGAAAGAATGTAGGATCCGGGTATGACTGTGGATAAGGCTTGAAGACCAAATTATTTTTACATTTTACTCCCTCCGTCCCAACGGATTCTTTATAGTTACTATTTTGGGACGTCCCACCATTTCTTTACATTACCAAAAATAGTAACTTTTAACAATAAAATACACTATTACACCCACTACTTCACTCCACTTTTCAACACTTTACACTATTACACCCACTACTTCACTTATTTTAACAATAAAATCACTATTACACCTACTACTTCACTTATTTTAACAATAAAATCACTATTACACCCACTACTTCACTATTACACCCATTATTTAAATTATATTTCTTGGTCTCCGTGTTCCAGCCGTCTGTAAAGAACAGGCTGGGACGGAGGGAGTACTAATTACTATTTTTTGAGCAATGCTACGTTCCCCAAAAAATTTCCCCAAATTTTCCCCAAGTGATGAGGTGGCTATTTTTGATTGGTTGGTTGTTGTAAATGCAGGAGGGTCCCATTTATATTAATGAAAGTTGACTGTTGAGCTAATTAAAACTTAACACATGGCATTTGGGGAAAGATTTGGGTTTTTATTTTGGGGTACTTAGTATTTTCCCTATTGTAGTTGGAATATAAATACACATTATTCTTAAATAAAGTACGTATTGATTGGTTGTAAAAATCGGTAATCGGTATAAATCGGTTGAGATATCGATTTAAGATTTAATCGGATAATCGGGGATTAATCGGAAGGAATAATCGAAGTATTAAACAGATATTATAATAATATTTAATATATTAGTTCAATTTATAATTAAACATATCATTTTAAATAAATTCACAGGATTAATCGAATTCCAAAAATCGAATCGCTTAGCTACTTTACAGAGGATTAATCGGGAATTAATCGACTAAATCGGAGATTTTTTGAACCATGTGTATTGTACGTAATTTTGTAGCTATAAACTTAATTTTAGTACATTGATTACTCCCTCTGTCCTGGTGGGTTCATCCCAATGGGTTCGGGCTAAAAAAATGTATAAAAAATGAGTAAAGTTAGATGAAAAGTGGGTAAAGTGGTGGGTAAAGTGGTGGGTGTAATAGTGTTTTATATAATAGATTTAAGATAGTGGAGGAAAGTTAGTGGGTGTAATAGTGTTTTTTATTATTAAAACATTATTATTTTTGGAATGGGTAGAAATGATGGGACATCCAAAATAGTAAGTGGCAGGAAATGAATGGGACAGGGGGAGTATTATTTAATTTTTTTTTATGTTTGGATAAGATTATCCGTACACAGAAAAGCTATTCACTTTGACTAACAAAACATAAGTTTAATATTTTTTCCTTTGACTTGTGTCTTACACCATTCCACGTGTTTGTAGATAAACACAAACCAAGTAAAAAACTCTTCTGCATCTAAACTTCTTCCCCTGTGTATCCGTCTGATTCTATTATGTATTATCCTACATGTATATATATATATAGACCCAGCTTCTTCATAATCATAACATTCATCCATTCATTTGCGTATCACTTATTCATTCTCATTCTTGCTTCAAATCTTGTTTTCTTTAGTTTGATAAATTTCTGGGTTTTCTTCTCCTTGGAATTGTGTTTAAGATCATTGAATTTCATTGATTTCTGATAAAAAAAAGATAGTCAGTCATGTTGGGAGTATTTAACAAGGAGCTGGTAAATGCACCAAAGGAGCTCAACAGCCCTGCACCACCAGCAGCTCATCCTCATAGGGCTGTCGAGAAGCCGAAACAGATAGTTCCTCAGGATTGTTTGAAGGGATTCTTGTCTAATCATCCCAATGCTTTCTCTCTTTCCTTCGCTGAGAATTCTGCTACTCTTGCTTTTGCCCCTCCTCCCACCCCTTACCCTGATCACAGGTCTGTCTTCTTCGGCTTCGTATATTTTTAATTTTATAGGATATCTGGATTCAAGAATCTAACAGAGTGAGTATTGTTTATCTAATGTTGCAGGTTGTTCTCTGGGGTTGATGACATCTACTGTACTTTCTTGGGTAATCTCAACAACTTGAGCAGCCTCAACAAGCAGTATGGGCTGTCCAAATGCGGGAACGAGGCCATGTTTGTGATCGAGGCCTACAGGACACTCCGCGACAGGGGTCCGTACCCTGCCCATCAGGTTCTTAGGGATCTTGATGGGAGTTTTGGATTTGTGCTCTATGATACCAAGGCTAAATCTGTGTTTGTGTCACTGAGTGCTGATGGGGGAGTCAAGCTCTTCTGGGGCATAGCTTCTGATGGTTCTGTCATGATTTCTGATAATTTGGACCTCATCAAAGCTGGTTGTGCTAAATCTTTCGCTCCCTTCCCCACCGGTGAGTAATAATTAAATTTGATTTTTCAATTTTCGCTATTTATCTTTGAAAAATTTACTGATCTGGATTGTGTTACTCAGGGTGCATGTATCACAGTGAGGGAGGATTGATGAGTTTCGAGCATCAAACAAACAAATTGAAGGCAATGCCAAGGGTAGATAGTGAAGGGTTCATGTGTGGATCTAACTTCAAAGTCGATTTTTACTCGGAGACCAAAACCAGCATGCCAAGGGTTGGTAGTGAAGCCAATTGGGCGGATATTTGGGGACAAGAAGCCTAGTAGAACTCCTTATTTCCATCGTCGTATTAAATCATCATCTTGCCGTGCTGATATGGGCTAAAAGTAAACCCTAAAAATACATTTAATGTGGTATTTAATAAGCCTAGATTGGTCCAAGGCTAAAGCCCTTTAGTGAGGCCCAAAACCTTATTTATGATAATAAATTCGTAATTAATAAATCAGCCAATTTTAGTCTACAAGATTGAGTCTGAAAAGGAAATTAAATCATACTAGGAGTAGCCTCCAAGGCATACACCTTCAAAACTTATCTCCTTATCTCTTGGAAGGCTCTAGAATTGGGCCAATTGAATAACTTGCCCACCAAGTCTCTTATTTCAACTCTAATTCTAGGGTTTTCAACACCTATATATAAGGACCTGTTCCTCCACATTCAGAACTACGTTTTTATTGGCTTGATTCTTGATATTTGCAAGATACGTAGGCATCTTGTGAGGACCCGAGTTAAGTCACGAAACACTTGATCAGCCATTGAAGCTCGAAGCTCACATACCTGTGCATCAAATTCACAAACCCTAGCCGCAACACTAGTAACCTAGTTTTTATTTCACAACATTTGGCGCCGTCTGTGGGAACTTCGGATATCAACCATGGTTACCACCCGGAGAACACCAACACTTTCTGAAACCATCACTAACACCACCACACCCCCGACTGGAGAGCAAGTGCCCCCAGGGGCGAATTCTCAACCACTAGTCACTCGACCACAAGGAACTGAAGCACAACCTCATGACTCGTTACCCCTGAGCACAAGTCCTACCACCCAAGGGACGAATCCCCTTCAGATGGTGGTCGCCCCTCTCGGAGGGCAGTCCGCTCCACCTATCGCTCAGATCTCTACAACAGTGATCCCCGCAAGCACGAACCCGTTATATGGGTTGCCTAATTATCCCCCGTACCAGGCCGGACCAAGTGGTCACGCCCTCCAGATACACGAGCCCTACAATCCACCTTACATCAGGGGTTTAGGACCCAATCAAGGCCAGCAATACTACGACTACTCAGGCCCGTACTCTGATGATTCATCCTCGGAAGAAGATAGGGACGAAGCCCCAAGAAGACGTCGTCCAAGTAAGGAACCCGTTGGACGCCGAAGAACTCATGACCGACCTCCCTTAACAGCTGCTGAAAAAATCAAGGCTCACGAGGCCAAGATCCAAAAATTAAAGGAGGACATAGAAAGGGAACAACGAAGACAGAATCAAAATCGACCCCCACCAATGACGAGAGAAGACATTCCTTTTGTTAATTTGGAAAGCACCCCAAGGAGAGAGAGAAGGATCGAAGTCCCTAGAGGTAAAACCACGATGGTCGAAATTCCCAGAGGCAATCCTGAAGACTTGATGCAGCTGGGAGATCCTGATGATCCAACCCCTCCATTCACTGAAGAGGTAATGAATGCGCACATATCACGGAAGTTCAAGATGCCTACCATAAAGGTTTACGATGGAACGGGAGATCCCGCTAATCATGTAAGGACGTTCTCTAACGCATTGCTGTTGCAACCCGCCAGTGATGCCTTGAAGTGTAGGGCGTTTCCCCAAACATTAGCTGGCATGGCGCAACGTTGGTACAGCCGCCTACCACCGAACTCCATTGCCTCCTTCAAAGAACTAAGTAATGCTTTCGTCAGCCAGTTCATAGGAGGAAGAATTCATGAGAAAGATTCCGCATCTCTCATGACTGTGATACAAGGAAAGAATGAAAACCTCAGAGACTATCTCAAGCGATTCACAAGGGAAACACTCAACATTACAAACCTGGAAAACAAGGTAGCCATGGTGGCATTGCAGAATGGAACTTCGAATGTTTATTTCAAAATGTCATTGGCTAAACATCCCCCTGAAAATATGGTTGAGCTCCAGCAAAGGGCGAGCAAGTACATCAAGGCGGAGGATAGCCTGAAGAAAGATCCAGGGATGGGGAACACCGGAAACGGTGACAACTCTAAGAAACGGAAATCGGAACAGGAATATGATGCTAAAGATAAGTACCCGCGCACGGGCAGAGATTCTGATTCAGCCCCTAAAAAGGGGAGTCCCGGGCAAAGGTTTACGGATTACGCCAGACTGAACACTCCAAGAAGTCAAATCCTGATGGAGATAGAAAAGGATAGGGATGTGAGATGGCCGAAGCCACTAAGGACTGATCCTGAGAAAAGAAATAAGAATCAGTATTGCCGTTTCCATAAAGATGTGGGACATGATACCGACGATTGTAGACAATTGAAAGATGAAATTGAGTTTTTGATCCGCAAGGGGAAATTGAATAAATTCTGTAAAGATGGAGATCGAGGAAATCCAAGGCGAGATTATGATAGGAAAGATGAGGATCGTAACCGCAATCAGCAGCCCCGGGGACCGGTGATCAACATGATCTTCGGTGGCCCCACAGCAGCTGGAACAAGTAGAAATTCCAGAAAAGCATATGCACGAGAAGTGATGCACATTGTAGGGGAAGCACCAAAACGTGCAAAGACGGAGGTCTCAATTGGATTCGATGATTCGGACCTCGAAGGGGTGAAGTTTCCCCATGATGACCCCCTGGTTATCTCACCTGTGATAGGCAACTCCCAAGTGAAGAGAGTCTTGATTGACAATGGAGCATCGGTGGACATTTTATTTCACGATGCCTTTTTAAAAATGGGGTATAATGAGTCTCAATTGACACCGTCAAACATGCCCATATATGGGTTCAACGGGGTGGAGTCAAAAGTTGAGGGAACAATTCAGCTACCCATGACTATAGGGCAGGAGCCACGGGAGGCAACTCAGATGTTAAATTTCCTGGTTATCAAAGCTACATCCACATATAATGCTATCTTAGGTAGGACGGGACTACATGCTTTCAAGGCGGTTGCCTCTACCTATCATTTAAAAGTCAAGTTCCCAACCAGAAACGGAGTAGGAGAAGAGAAAGGTGATCAAAGGATGGCAAGAAGTTGTTATGTGGCCGCACTAAAGCCGGATGGAACCGGGGGGCAGGTCCTCCCAATCGAGGATATGGATGTTCGGGAGAATGAAGAGCGGAGAGGAAAACCAGCAGAGGACTTGCTTCCCATACCTTTGGAGTTGGGAGATTCTGAGAAGGTTACTTACATCGGGGCATCTTTGAAAGACCCCTTGAAGGGCATATTGATCTCCTTTCTGCAAGACAATAGTGACGTCTTCGCGTGGACAGCGGCTGACATGCCAGGGATAGATCCCCAATTGATAACACACAGCCTGAATGTGGATCCAAACCGGAAGACAGTAAAACAAAAAAAGAGAAATTTCGCACCTGAGAGGCAAGAAGCCATAAAACAGGAAGTTGACAAACTCCTAGAGGCAGGGTTCATTGAGGAAATCCAGTTCCCGGAATGGTTGGCCAACCCTGTGATGGTCAAAAAGGCTAATGGAAAGTGGAGGATGTGTATAGACTTCACTGATCTAAACGACGCATGCCCAAAGGACTGTTTTCCCTTGCCAAGGATTGATACGTTGATAGATGCCACGGCTGGGCACGAGATGCTAAGCTTCATGGATGGCTTTAGTGGATATAACCAAATCAAGATGCATAAGGATGATATTCCTAAGGTATCGTTCATCACTGACTTCGGTGTGTATTGTTACCTAGTCATGGCTTTTGGCTTGAAAAATGCAGGAGCTACATATCAGAGGTTGGTAAACAAGATTTTTGCTCATCTCATTGGAAAGACTATGGAAGTCTATGTGGATGATATGCTGGTGAAAAGCCTATACAGGGCAGATCACATCAAACACCTAGGCGAGGCTTTCGAAGTGCTGAGGCACCATAAGATGATGTTGAATCCGGCCAAGTGCGCTTTTGGTGTTGGGTCTGGGAAATTTTTGGGTCTCATGGTCTCAAAACGGGGAATTGAGGCCAACCCCGACAAAATCAAGGCTATTTTGGACATGGAACCACCACGTTCTATAAGGGATGTACAGAAGTTAACCGGGAGGATAGCCGCGTTAGGGAGATTCATCTCCAAATCCGGGGACAAGTGTTTGCCCTTTTTTAAAATATTGAAGAAGGTAAAAAACTTTGAGTGGACTGAAGAAAGCCAAGAGGCCTTTGAGCAGTTGAAGAAGTACATGTCTGAGGCCCCGCTGTTGGCCAAACCAAGTACGGGAGAAATCCTTTATCTTTACTTGGCAATTTCATGTCAAGCTGTGAGTGCGGTGCTGGTAAAGGAGGAAAACAAGGTTCAGAAACCCGTATACTATGTGAGCAAAGTTTTACACGGAGCGGAGTTGAACTACTCCACCATTGAGAAGTTCGCCTTAGCATTGGTAACTGCCTCTAGGAAATTACGGCCCTATTTTCAAGCACATAAGATTGAGGTCCTTACGGGACAACCATTGAGGAATATTTTGCACAGCCCTAAAGCCAGTGGTAGGCTCATCAAGTGGGCAATTGAGTTGGGAGAATTCGATATTCATTATAGGCCAAGGATGGCCATCAAAGCTCAGGCACTTGCGGACTTCGTGGTTGAATGCACCATTGACAACCAAGAAGTCGGGGGGCAGGAGATACCTCAGGAAGGCAATAAGGAAGAAAAGGAACCCACAATAGAGGAGAAGGAATTCTGGATGCTCTATTTCGACGGGGCATCAAAAACAAAAGCGAGTGGCGCAGGTCTTGTCTTACAAAGTCCCGATGGATTCATAATCGAATACGCCTTGAAGTTAGACTTTCCAACAACCAATAATGAAGCAGAATATGAAGCTCTGATAGCCGGACTTGGCTTGGCAGGAGCCCTAAGAGTCAAAAATCTTAAAGTTTGTGGAGATTCAAGGCTAGTAGTGGCCCAAGTCAATGGAGAGTTTGAGGCAAGGGATGGAACCATGGCTAAATACTTAAGGCTTGTGAAGGCAATAATGACTCAATTTGATAAGTGCTACATTGAGCACATTCCAAGGGAGGAAAACACCAAGGCTGATGCCTTATCCCAGTACGCCTCATCTGAGATAGAAAATTACTCTGGGAGTGTCTACTTCCAAGTCCTGAGAACCCCTACCATCGATTCAAAGTTAGTCGCACCTATTGGGGTGAGGGAATGTTGGATAGATCCCATAAAAGCACACCTCGAGACTGGTTGGCTCCCGACTAACACCATGGAAGCACGAAAATTATCTGTGAGAGCGTTGAGGTATGCTCTGATTGAAGGGATACTCTACAAGAAATCTTTTGTGATTCCGTATCTAAAGTGTTTGAGGCCCGAAGAGGCCAAATCAGCTATTGAGGAGGTCCACGAGGGAATTTGCGGACAACACTTGGGGGGCAGGTCCCTAGCTCACAAGTTAGTCAGGCTTGGATTCTATTGGCCTGAGATGATGGCTGATGCCAAAGAGTACGTGAAAAAGTGTGATCGGTGCCAAAAACATGCACCAGTGGTTAGACAACCACCAGAGATGTTAACATCCGTTAGCTCTCCCATCCCGTTTGCTATGTGGGGGATGGACATTCTTGGGCCCTTTCCTATGGCCACTGCTCAAAGGAAGTTTCTAGTTGTAGCTATTGACTACTTTACAAAGTGGATTGAGGCCAAACCTTTGGCTAAAATCACAACCAAGCAAATCATGCAATTCTTCTGGGAGAATGTCATGTGCAGATACGGAATACCACGAGTCCTCGTTACGGACAATGGATTGCAATTTAATAACAAAGAATTCAAGGACTATTGTGAAGAGAATGGGATTGAGCTTCGATTCACCTCAGTTGCCCACCCTCAAGCTAATGGTCAAGCTGAGGTTGCCAACCGAATCATCCTTGATGGACTGAAGAAAAGAGTGGAACGCTCCAGAAATACTTGGGTGGATGAGTTACTACCCATACTCTGGGCATACCGAACCACATGCAAGGTGACTACTGGAGCTACTCCATTCATGTTAGCTTACGGGGCCGAAGCTGTGGTACCCGTGGAAATTATGCATGCATCTCCACGAGTGGAAGCCTTCGAACAAGACACAAACGAGGAGGGGATGAGATTAGCCCTCGATTTGATCGATGAAGTAAGAGATGAAGCCCATGCTAGGAATACTGAACATCAGAAGAAAGCTTCCTTCTATTACAATCTAAGGGTAAAGGAAAGGTTTTTCCGCCAGGGAGACCTAGTACTCAGAAAGATTGAAGCATCCGGAGTGGGACAAAGGGGGAAGTTGGCACCGAATTGGGAAGGCCCATATCGGGTCAAAAGTACGCTGGGACGAGGATCATACAAGTTGGAGACTTTGGAAGGAAACGAGGTGCCTCGCACTTGGCATGCATCTAATCTCAAGGTCTATTATGTTTAATTATCCTAAGTAGGACATAGCTTATAGGTAACTAGAAATAAGGTCGATGAAACCACATCAGAGTTTAAAAACTCCGAATAGGAAGTAGAGTATCTATGTAAGGGTTGACCCCTGTTTATTGACATTTTTCATCAGACTTATTAATGAAGTTTGTTTCTTGTTTTCAATTGAGTTATTCTTTTTGTTTTGTTATTATAGACACGTAAAGCAAATGTTGTACCAAAGCATGGGTATGTGTGAGCCATAAGGTCAAGTACTAAGAAAACTCTAAAAAGCATGATAAACAAACCATAAATAAAATCCCCGAAGGGTAAAAGTCTCAGATAAATAAAACCCTCGAAGGGTTAGTTCAATACACAAATAAGCCATACAAGGCATAAATTAGAGTTAAGTTAAAGATAAGATAAAATCCCCGAAGGGTAAAAGTCGCAGATAAATAAGTACAAAAGTAAGCCGTGCAAGGCTATCTAGATGTCAAGATCCTTGAGAGAGTCACCCACATCAGTGGAATGGGTGAAAGCAGGGTCATCCGCCACAGGGAAAGTTTCCAAGTCTTCAACCATAGGAGATAAAACTCCTTCCTGGGATGGCAAGGGCTGGGAATCGCTGGTTGGCTGAGTAGAGAACTGAGCAACTGTCTCGCAAACGGTCTCCTGGTTAGAACTAGAGGCGCCTGGAATGGCAGGTGCGGGGAACTTTGCTAAAGTGACCCCAGAAATCTTTTGTCCCAGCTCTTCAATGATTTTCTCCCAACACATGTTAAAAGTCGCTGGAAAGTTAGCGTCATATTCAGCATTAAGGAGCTCTTCAAACTCCCTAGAGGAACGGTACTCCTTCAAAATCTGCTCCTTACCCTTAGCAAGCTCTAGTTCCAATCTCCTAGACTTTTCCTTCTCCGCAGCAAGTTCCATTTCCACAGCTCGAAACCTCGCAAAGTTAGTATCTGCATCAGCTTGGTTTCTGTCACGATCCCTCTCTGCAATAGTCAGCTCCTGACGAACTTTCTTTAGGTTATGAAGCCCAGCCTGGAAGTAAGTGTTAATCTAAAAAAAAAAATGACACAAAACAAAGTGGTAAGAAATAATGGGATAAAGATATTATGGCAACGAGAAGGGAAAGGGAGATTAATACCGTCGCAATGCCATGAGCCCCAAGGTTCTCAACCTGGAGGTCATCAGAAGACTCCACCACATTAACCCGGTCACGAGGGGTAACTATGCTCCGAGACCATTCAGCCGCACGATGAGTATCACCAACAACTGTGTCCTTCTTCCGAAGTCCCCAACCAACTTCGAAAGAAGAGGGATCCTCAGAAACATCAATCCTATCAGAGTGAGTGAGAAATGCAGGAACTACCTCAGATCCATCAGCCTCAGTAGTAAGGCCTGTTTTGACCTTCTTGGATCGTTGTGTGTTCACTCCTGACCTTTGTTCAGCCATTCTCTCCCTCTTTTGGAAAACAGCATTAAGCGCAGTCAAGGCTGTTGTAAACATGAAAATTCATAAGACCACAAACAAAAATAAAGAGGTATAAAATTAAGTCAAAGGAAGGCATGTCTACCCTGTTCTCCCAAATCACTTAGCTTTGCTGCTTGAAGGGACCCCTCAGAGATTAATTGAGCACAATGATTTGTGCCATCAGTTGTAAGGATCTCAATAGCAGCTCGTTCGTCTACACCCAATTTAATGTCTCGCATGGACCCGTCTACGGCTTTGGAAAAATTAAGCCTAAAAAAGTCTCCCCAATTTGCCCCATCCATGAAAAGGTAAAAGAATTCTTTTTTCCAATTAGGAAGAGAGTCTGGGGAAGTACCAGGGATGAAACAAGTGCGAGAAAGGCTCCTATGAGAGATTTGAACCCAACCCGTGTTGTTTGGGGAATTCGTGAATTTAAAAAGATATCTAAATACAGAGACGCTAGGCTCAAGATTGTGTTTACGACATTGAACCATATAACAATATATGAATCTCCAAGCATTAGGGTATAGTTGAGTTGGACAAACTCTTACCTCAGCCAAGAGGCGAAAGATAAAGGGTGGAGGAGGCAACCTAAACCCAGCATAAAATGTCTCCTTAAAAATACAAATGGCACCCTCTTTAGGGTTACAGGCTCTATCAAATGGACTAGCAGCTACGGCCCTATAAGGGCTTACAATACCAAAAAGAGTGGATATTAAATCTACTTTTGATTGATCATATTTGCTAGGGATATTGTATGCATCAAGATGAGCAATATTGGGGAAAGCAGTAGAAAATTCCTCTAACAAGTCCCTAAGTGTAACAACATTGCTATGAACAAGAGAGATTTTGGTTTTACCTCTTGAAGATCTTGGAGGCTTAGTTGAAGCCACCGTTGGGTTGAGTTGAGATTGCTCGGATTGCTGGGAACTGCCGGAGTCTGCCATTGATAATGGTAGGATGAAGCTTTGAAACCCAGAAATCGATTAGTAGCAAACGGAAAAGATGAAGATTCTTTAAATCTTCAACCGGAAACTGGAAAAGCACGAGGGACGGTGATCGCCTTGGGTGGAACCCTAGAACAATGCTCTCAAAACCCCAAGAAAGAACCTTTGAAACTTCACTTAAATGAAAGAAATTTTAGAGATAAAATTTTTGAGAGAAGAATAGTGAGAAAAACAAGTGTCTCATCTCACTATTATATAGCTGCAAAACAGCCGGTTGATATCACCTGGTAACCGCCTGTACGCGGTAAAAAGCGAAAAGCCCATAAAATTTCAGGTTTACGGGCCAGCCCAAGTCAGAAACTTATTCTGGAAGCTTCTAACGGACATATTACCGTTAGAAATTTAAAATTCTAGGCAAATATATTGAAAGTCAGAGTAAAAAAGGTTCGTGGGCTTAAAAAGAACTAAATCTATATAGTATAAAGGCCTGGCCCAAAGAAAATTCCAAGAAAAGGTCTGAAACCCATTTGTTCTGAAGAAAAATTCCTCGTAAAAAATAGGAAGTTAATTATTTAATTATCTTCCAGAAGGATGCGTAAAAGTACAATAAAAAGACATAGTGAAAACAACAAGTAGAGCCGGGTTGCTCGTGGTTAACCCACGAGTACAATGCAGATAATGAGAAAATCTAATACTGGAAGGCATCAATCGTGTTCGTTGGTTTTTGCATGTCTCCTACTCGTGGTTGTGCAACGAGTAGCTTGTATTTTCAGATTGAGGAAAGATTTTATAATAATATTAATAATAATTATATTTAAGAGTATAACAAACTCTGTATAATAATTATTAAAGGCCAAGCCCAGGCCCAGGTTTTTGAGGAAATGTATTATACTTGCTCGTGGCAAAAATCATGTATTTTGCTCGTTATTAAACCACGAGCAAGTGGTATTTCCCTCTTTGCAACGAGTAGCAGGTGATATTCCTGCTCGTGGTTTGTAAATTGTCTCCTACTCGTGATTGTACAACGAGTAGGTTGATTAAGCATCTAAAGCCTGTTGGCAAATACTGAGTGTCTCCTGCTCGTGTTTGAACCACGAGTAGGTTGAATAAGCAGCTAAAGCCTGTTGGCAAATACTGAATGTCTCCTGCTCGTGTTTGAACCACGAGTAGGTTGATTAAGCATCTAAAGCCTGTTGGCAAATACTGAGTGTCTCCTGCTCGTGTTTGAACCACGAGTAGGTTGAATAAGCAGCTAAAGCCTGTTGGCAAATACTGAATGTCTCCTGCTCGTGTTTGAACCACGAGTAGGTTGATTAAGCAGCTAAAGCCTGTTGGCAAATACTGAGTGTCTCCTGCTCGTGTTTGAACCACGAGTAGGTTGAATAAGCAGCTAAAGCCTGTTGGCAAATACTGAATGTCTCCTGCTCGTGTTTTAAACCACGAGTAGGTTGAATATACGGTAGCAAAGTGTCTCCTGCTCGTACAAAGAGTATCTTTTCAAATTATTATTAATCAAAAGTAAGGAAATTGAGAATAATACTTACTCCTGAAGTTGGGAAAAATTGGAAATTCCATAAAAATAATTTTATGCTCGAAGCGCAATTTAATATTTTCGAGTTAGTGAAAATTAGTGCCGTTTAACGCCGTTTAGCGTCGTTTAACATCGTTTAAACGTCGTTTAAGGCTGTTTAGTGCCATTTAGTGCCGTTTAGCGCAGTTTAACGCCGTTTAGCGTCGTTTAACATCGTTTAAACGTTGTTTAAGGCTGTTTAGTAGCGTTTAGTGACGTTTAGTGCCGTCTAGCACCGTTCAATATTGTTGGTATAATCTAACATCGTTGTATACGCGTCGGTCGCTCCACGCTTTACATCAAAACGATATTAAAGATAAACCCTGACCCAAGTCTCGAACAAGGCCGTAATAACTTCAAGGAAAACCTGATCAGTTTTCCTAGAAGTTGGGGGGCAAATGATATGGGCTAAAAGTAAACCCTAAAAATACATTTAATGTGGTATTTAATAAGCCTAGATTGGTCCAAGGCTAAAGCCCTTTAGTGAGGCCCAAAACCTTATTTATGATAATAAATTCGTAATTAATAAATCAGCCAATTTTAGTCTACAAGATTGAGTCTGAAAAGGAAATTAAATCATACTAGGAGTAGCCTCCAAGGCATACACCTTCAAAACTTATCTCCTTATCTCTTGGAAGGCTCTAGAATTGGGCCAATTGAATAACTTGCCCACCAAGTCTCTTATTTCAACTCTAATTCTAGGGTTTTCAACACCTATATATAAGGACCTGTTCCTCCACATTCAGAACTACGTTTTTATTGGCTTGATTCTTGATATTTGCAAGATACGTAGGCATCTTGTGAGGACCCGAGTTAAGTCACGAAACACTTGATCAGCCATTGAAGCTCGAAGCTCACATACCTGTGCATCAAATTCACAAACCCTAGCCGCAACACTAGTAACCTAGTTTTTATTTCACAACACGTGCTAATGGATTTAACAGTCAAAGACCTTAACAGTTGTTAGTTAAATTAGTTAACGAGAAAATGTTGATTAAACTGTTTTTTTCTACTATTTGTTGCTTATGCTTTGCAAGTTATGTCCGTTTATTGGAGATGTTTTTGAAAAGACACAAGATGTCCAGCATGATATGCTTCGTTGATCCTGGGATGGTTGGCGCAAATGGTTGCGGTACTGTTACAGAGAGGGCTCGTGAATTATCTTTCAGATTCAGAAATGGAGAGCGAGGAGCCTATTTTCTAGTGCCATACAACGCCGCGTGAGTACTTATTTCTTTACTTTTACCATTTGTATTATTTATAAAAATACATGCTTTTTAATAAAAACTGATATAAAATTAACGAAATTAATCAGGAAAAACATTTAATATTTAGTCCTAAAATTTGAGAAATTAATCGGGTAAATCATTGTTAGAGTATTAATATTTAAGATATATGTCCTTAATTAGTCCTAACAAATAATTATCATCACATAATAACTTTTGTGTGAAGACTAATTTAATAATCATGTTATTTTCAATTTAAGTCACAGAGGCCCTTGTTATTAACAAAGATATATGCACTGGTGCTCTAATTATCAATATCCCTTCGTGTATAATTGATGATATTTTCAGTTGAAACTACATAATTGTTTTAGCCTGTAAACGTTAAGTAAATATTATTGTTCTTATTTTTCGGTGTCACTATTTACTAGGAACCACTGGTCGCTAACTGTTGTGCATCCTGAAACACAAGTGGTTTACCACATGGACCCTCTAAAGCGTAGATTAGCAAGTGCAGAATGGATTGAGGTGGTTGATGCGTGAGTACCTCTCAAAACTTAAAATTAATTTTTAATCTGCTTTAACAATTAATAAAAATGTATAGTAATTTGATTTATAATATATTGTCGTAGTGCGATCAAATTTTACAAGGAAAGTTCCAGGAAGTTGGTGAAGAAAATCACTTGGGAGAATCTGGCGGTAATAATTTGTACATTTATCATCGGTTTTCCTGATTTTCATGAGTTTCTTGTACGAATGTATAAATTCTTTTTTACTTGTTGATTAGGGTGTTCCTCTCCAAACTGGAACTAAGGACTGTGGCTTATTTGTGATGCGGTATATGAAAGAGATATGCACTGATAAGGAATTCAGTTTTCATATTAAGGTAAATTACACATATTTAACCCTGACTAATGTTCTTGTTTTTTGTATTGAAAGTATATAAATTATAATGTTGTTTTCCTGCTTTTCAGTGGCAACGGAGGGGAAACCTTGCTTACAACAACGATGACCTCAATGAGATAAGGATCGAATGGGCCAAGTATTTCATGAAGAACCATGCACGTTGAATAGTTTCAGTACTTCTTGTTATTTCAGAATGAACATTTTCAGTAAACTATGGTGGCCGTTAGTTTTATATTTTGTGGAATATGTTTATTCCGAAATAGGGGCCCAATGTCCGTACTTTTGATGGTATGTTTGTCTAACGGAGTAGATATGTTGGTATGAATGTTATGGTTGTATGGATTTGGATTTTATGGTTGGAATTTTATTAATGTTATTTACTAAAGGTTGTAGACAATGCCATTTAGTAATTTGTTTAGTTTGCACATTTAAATTATACCTTTGTCTAATGTACTTGTAGACAATACTATGAAAAACCAAAGTATTGTCAAAATAGAACCTAGACAACAAGAAAATGAATAGAAGTTTGTGTTACAGTTGTTCAGACAACACACAAATGTATACAATAAGATAAAAATACTTGTATTACAGTTACTCGCACAACACATAAATGATAACGCTAAAATAGAAAAACTTGTGTCAAAACAGCTCAGGCAACGAATCTAACAATTAAAACCCTTGTGAACGAAATATTCAGACAACACTTTATAAAACTCTTACATTGTCTAACAACAAAATCTACAATGGTTTCTGTTCAAGTAAACCGTTGTGTAACAAATATTCAGACAACACTTTTTAAAACAATTCCATCGTCTAACAAACGAAACAACAATGGTTTCTTTCTCTAAAACCATTGTGAGAAAGTATTTAACACAACATCACAGATATAGAAGACCATTGTCTATAAAACTATACTGCAACCCAACCAATTAATGTTGTGTTGGATGCAAACGAAATAGACAACACAACCAAAACAAGAAACCCTTGTCTAAACATGCCTAGAACAACGGTTTCTGAGTTAAGGACCATTGTTGTAATGTAGTTTGTACAATACTTTTTAAAAGCATAATGTTGTTGTTTCTGCTATTCACACAACGTTTCAGTAAATACTGACTGTTGTCGAAGAAGGCTCACACAACGGTTTTGGTACCGTTGTCTGATATAGGCATCAGACGGCGCCTCAATAGACAACAGGAAAACAGGGCATCAGACAACGGGCAAAACCCGTTGTCTGAGCCTGTTTTCCTTGTAGTGAGAGCAAGTATCTATAGATATATCATTTTTTTCACACCGCTTATTTGTCTCATTTTGATTATGAAGACGAGCGTGTCAATCTGTACTATGTTTGTTCGGTTCGATCATTCTTGTAGATGTCGTATGGCTATTATGTATCGAATTATCTCCTTTCATAAAAAGAAACAACAATTATATAATTTAGTTGATTGATTGATTGCCTAGTATTGTTACTAACAAGGATGGATGTTGATATATATGCTAATCGCCAAGTAAAAATGGTGGTTGGTGAATAAGGAGAACGTAAAGGCAATCACAATTCACATATGGTACTAGTAATGAATTGATTTAAAGGCAATTAAGGCAAATATAACATGGGAATTAATATAACATAACGTGGATGGAGTAAATACAAATTAAACCCTCTCATCTCCAAACCAGTTATCTTTCCATTTTGGGCCAACAGGTCCTTCCTCACCTAATACCTCACGAGGAAGGCTTCGTATAAAATCTCCGAGTACGGAGCTAATTGGTGCGGGTAAGTGTTGTTTTGCAAAAAATAACCACTTGCCAACGTCTAATAAACGTCTCGGACCCCATTCCCTAGCAAAATTCAACCATGGTACTTCATCTATGGGCATTCCCACTGTATAGTTTGCCGATAGCAACCAAAAATGTTCCGAAGTGTCCAGCTTTAGGTCACTTTTTGAGGTATCATTTTGTGCTCCAACTGTAATCTTAATCTCTTGAGCATCTCCATTAATGCTACTTAAAGAAATCGTCTTGTCTTGTATTATTATTGGATCATCAGCAGCAGTAGTTGTGTGGATATGCTCTCCGGCTTTAGGATACGATGCATGCCCACCCTTTGAGGCGTACACGACCGGCTTGTTGGAATTCTCCTCAAACTCAAGGTCCCAGGGACTCACCCAAATCCCATTACTATGCTGTGAATAATATACACTCCTCAACTCCCCATCCAAATTACTGATCCTTAGCGTCACGTGTTCCCAGTCAGAAACATGTTGCCCTATTTCTCCCAAGGGAATAGTGAAAGCCCCAATTCTAATTTGGCCAGGACCATTGAAAGGGTAGAATAACCACACTGCAATATCAGTAAACGTGCCTCCATTGTAAGGCTTAATGTGCATATAAGCTCTTGCAGATTGCAAGTTACCTTTCTTGAGATTCTCACTAGCAGTTGCATCATCTTTTGGGAGATCTATCCAACAGGTACCGTCATTGTAACCATTTTGAGGAAGGTTCGACCCATCCGCTTCAATCTCAGCTGGTTTATAATATTCTTGGTCTTGTGGATACAGTAGTGCTCCATTTTCGAAAAACCAATCTACACCAGAGGGTAAGTATTTCTCATCAGGATGAAAGTACACCACAGGAGCATAAGTTTGTAACAGTGCTTCAATTTGACCTATAATTGGCATGCTAGGATAAAAGTTGAAGTCTAAATTTGACAAGCAAGCCAGCTGAGACACTATCGTCCTATTTTTTGAACCAGCAATAAATGTCCCCAGAGCTACCCCTGAAGCTTGGGCTCCTCTATCTACTGGCCGAGAAGTATATAAATGGAACCCATAGGCCCCCCAGATCCAAGTGTCACTTTCAACACTCTCGGTTAATTCTGTTCGGACAACACGGATTTTATCAAGGGGAGGCTTCTGTGGCGAGGTCGTGACGACATGACCAACAGCCGTATAACCATCTGGTGGAACTGGAAGCCAAAAATAGCCAACGCCATCTTGCGTAATATTATGGGACTCACTGCTCCAAAGGAGAGTATAATCAGTTGGCAGCTGTAGCCCAGGTGGGTCCTTATCTGATGAGACGTCCTCAGCTACAAGAACCCAACCATGGAAAGGCTCGTTATTTGGTTGGCCATAGCAACCAAGCATGAACAGATCATCCTCTGGAATTGAAGTTGGTTCAAAAAATGTTGCACCAAGATTGCCTGGCCCATATTCATAGCTAGTCCAGACTTTTTTGAAAGATGTGATTTGATGAACTCGTAATTTCCCTAGACCAATTTCTTCTTTTGCAAAACTTGTACCTACATGTATAGCATTCAAAAGAGAATAAGAAAAGATCATTGAACTAAAACTGAGACCAAGTTAATTTGAGGTCCTTGGTCTTTTATTTGAAATTAAGAGTATATATATATATATACCTGGTGTAGGCAAATCAGGAACCGGTGCTGGAAGCTTAAATGATGTTTCAATGGGCAACTTACTGCTGTCTTTCTTGGGTGGAGTAGACTGAAAATAAGGTGCCTGGAGCCGGCAGTTCACTTTTGCGGATTCGATGAAACATACCCTTGAAAATTAATTAGCATATATATATCATTTTAGTATATAAAAACAAGTGGGAAAAAAAAACTAAACCATGAAAGTATATATACATTTAATCAAATTAACAAGCTGAATAATACTAATTATATACTTCTAAATAATGAGTTGAACAAAAATGAGTCAAATGACATGTTTATGCCGCTAAAAAAAAAAATTTGGAGTCTGCAGGTACCAGAAGAAGAGTATCCAAACGGAATTTGAACACAGCTTTGGAACCCTCCTCATGTAGCTAGTATTATGTACTTGATATGCAAAAGCCTGGAAGAAAGGAACATGCAACAGCCAGAAAGTTAGAAAGAAACAAGCTGCTTGGTTGTTAAGTGAAAGAAATGATCTTCAGTACTCTATATATATGCATGCAAGGGTAATGAATATAATATTCTTACTTTCAACAATATATATATATTGAGCATTTAGTTTATTCATTTTTTTTTATCCATATTGAGCATATAATACTATATTAAGGGTGTTTTCAATTTGGAATTTGAAGGATTATTTTCTATTTTAAGAATTCAAGGAAAGTTTTGTGATATACAATATAGAATTTGAAAAGTTTATTAAAATCTGGTGCAATCAAGATTTTTTTTTTTTGACGAACAGTGCAATCAAGATTTTAAAGTTATAAGGCAAGTTGAGGTAGCTCAGTTGGTTGAGCTTACCTCTAGTCGACCCAGAGGTTCTGGGTTCGATACTGGCTTACCACGAGATTTGTCAATGAACAGATACTCATTGTAAAATGCTATAAGCCAAAATATTCAAAAAAAAAAAATTAAAGTTATACTTTGAGGTATTTAATTTAGATTTTTTTAAAATGAATTAAAATCCGGAGGTATTCTATGACGAGCTACTTTTCCATATTGAGCATATAATTATATTCTGACGAGATACTTTTCCATATTGAGCATATAATTATATCCTTATATAGGATCTTATCCAAAATTCGGTCAATGTAATTTGGTCACTATACACTACCAAAAGAATCTCAACCGTCGAATCTAATATTTTTAAAAATAAACGATCAAGATTATATCTTATTAAAAAGAAAATTAATAATCTAAAAAGGATATAATGAAAAAGGGTAATATAATTAATAGATATTAATACCATATATCTTTTTTAATATAATGATCTTATCCATAATTTTGGTTTGGTCATTGTACTACCAAAATAATCTTAAAAATAAACGATCAAGATTATATAATATTAAATAGAAAATTATAATCTAAAAAGGATATAATTAAAAAATTTTGTATTAGAATTGAATTTTAAAAAGAAAAATTATAATATGAATAGGATATAATTAAAAAGGATACAATTGATTTTTTTATTAATATTAAAAAAGTTCATATTTACTATTTGGGCTCTATCTCAAAATTTAAAAATCTGATTTGGATGATTTTACAGCCCACACGAAACTCACAACATTATCTTTAATTTAGTGATGATTTACTAAACTCACAACACTTATGTTAAGATACAGCACAATCGAGTCTTTTTAATTTTTGATTATTTTTTCCCAACACTAGAATGAGTATCTATTAACATCCGTACGGTTCGATCTTCGAAGAAATCGTTTAAAAAAATCATTCAGTGAATCTGACACGCGCCCCATTACTGAAATCTGTACTATTACAACATTTTCGTGCGGCACAACCGAGCCTTTTTATTTTATGATTATTTTTTCCGAACAATAAAATGAGTATATATTAACATCCGTACAGTTCGATCGTCGAAGAAATTGTTTCAAAAAATCATTCAGTGAATCTAGCATGCGCCCCGTTACCGGAATCTGTACTATTACAACGTTTCCGTTAAGATGCGGCACAACCGAGCCTTTTTATTTTATAATTATTTTTTTACAACACTAGAATAAGTATATATTAATATCTGTATGGTTCGATCGTCGAAGAAATCATTTAAAAAAATTATTCAGTGAATCTGGCACGCGCCCCGTTACCGGAATTTGTACTATTACAACATTTTCGTTAAAATGCGGCACAATCGAGCCTTTTTATTTTATGATTATTTTTCCCGACCCTAGAATGAGTATCTATTAACATCTGTACGGTTCGATCGTCAAAGAAATCATTTTAAAAAATCATTCGGTGAATCTGACACGCGTCCCGTTACCGGTATATGTACTATTCCAACATTTCCGTTAAAATGCGGCACAACAGAGCTTTTTTTTTATGATTATTTTTTCCCAACACTAAAATGAGTATATATTATTTTAAATGGTATTCGTGGTGCTAACAACAATTAGATCATGTATGTTTTAGTATGAACGTTGATATAGTAGCATCTTTTAATTTAATTTATTTTATATTTGAAGAGTGACAGTTTTCTCTTGCTATAGATGATTGAAGGACATTGTTACAATTTCCCAATCAAAATTCAACCAAACAAGTCGACAAACGGTACAAAATTTGCTAATAAAAAAATTAGAAAAATTATCCAACCAAACTTAATGAATATTCTGAAATGTATTATCTGGAGGCAAGATGCCTTTGAAGAACTGTGATGTCTGATCATAACATGCCTCTGACCAATGATGATCCGACTTCAAACTCAACATCTGAGCCATGGCAGACAACTTAGAAGTTTCCCAACCTTCATATAACTCTCTCGGATGATTTTAAAATATCATACAACTTTTGCGCTTTTGCATTTGGCATCTCTAGATCAAAACTTGGACCAGCAGCATCCATCACCATATTGTACATTAGGTTCTCTTGATCTGTGCTGTCTTGGGTATTTGAGTAATGTGTGGAGGATTATTCACCACTTTGTCTAACAATATATGGCTCTCCATGTCGACTCCACACAAAATAATCATCTACAAACCCATTCTTCATCAAGTGCAATTTTACTATCTCCGCATTCCAGAATCCGCCGTGATTCTTACACTTTGAACACGGACATTGAATGTTTGTCCCATTCAAGGATGAAAGTCGAGATATAACATATTGCATAAAATTTTCCAATTCCTTTAGAAAAATAGGATTTAGGCATCTTTTATCATCTATTCTTTGATGCTTCTAAACTCGATCATTATTCATATTGAATTTTTTAGTCACCTACAAAAATTATAACATTCACAACTAAAATATACATATATATATATACATATATATATTGTTAACAAACAAATCATTTTATTTTTTGGAAAGCAAGAAAAAGATATATTAGATAATTGGGCCTAGCCCGCATTACAAACCACCACCTTACATATCTCAAAAACTAAAAACCAACCCATTAATTCAACAAGCTTATAGCCGAAGGCCCCTACATAACTAGCCCAATAATTTAACTAACCCAATAATTTGATTAGCCCAATACTAAATCAATCATCCAAAATAACAACAAACCAACAAGAAATTAAAATATGAATGTGGTTGGACTACGCCAATTTAAAATGGCATGGTCTTTCATATTGCAGTCTTTCATATTAAGAATTTGGTCCAAGTCCAAGCCTAATTCTTCAAGTACGCCTGTCTACAAACCTTAAACATTGAAGCATAACTTGTTTATTTGGGCCTACTGCACAGATGTCTTAGTTTAGTACAGAGTGAATCTCACATATTTAATTAATATAAAACATCTTTTTTTTTGGAAATTCAAGTATTTAATAATTGGATAGGAAAAGAAACATAACAAATCACTTCTCACTCTAAGTATCCTACTAACAAGTCAAAATTTTCTTTAACATACTTCCAAGGAAGACTGATATACCAAACATACTAGACAAAGAGTCGATACATCAAAATCATTTTATCCACTCCCAATTGTCAACCGATCACAAGTAACCAAGTTCACATGAAAAGCCAAATAAATTGAAAAAGAATCTCCGAGTTCCAATGCATATATTGTAGATCCGGATTAAAATTATTTATGGTTAATTACCAATTTGAGTGCAACAATATTTGTTTCCAGTGTGCAATCCTAAAGAAACAATTAAAACCTTTAAAAAACAAATCATTACATATTTATAGAACACAATTTAAAGCATATATATAAATTGCCTATAAAAAACATATGTAAATTATTGAAAATACAAAACTTGTCCTTAATTAAACTCACCTTAAAATGTTGAATGAACAAAGAACAAAGAAGAAGCTGAAGTGAAGATCGAACAAAATAGTGTGTTGGAAATGTTGGTGTAGAAGCTAGTGCTGCCGAAGAAAAAAGAGAAGATGCAGTGAAGAGAAGAAAACAATCTACATTCCACAAAGTGTTTAAAAAGATAAGGTAGTTGGCATTAAATTTTATGATTAATATTACCAACGGAATAGTAACGGATCTATCTCCTCTTACAACGGCTTAGTAACGGAATACATCTAACTCCCTTAGTGATCCGTTAGAGATCTGTTGACAAACTTTTTGTTTTTCAAATTTTTTGGATCCATTAGCAATCCGTTGCTAATTACCACAACACAATGATTTCCGTTAGTAAATTCCGTTGGTATAACTGGGAATTCTTGTAGTGAATGTTTGATTTTACAACTAATTAATCTTATCATTAATATAATAATTAGGGGCAATACATGGATATGTGTGTTTTTTTCCAAATGTGACAACTAAAAATGGGGACCGGGGGAGTACCATAGCAGTGTTCATTACTATTCAAATGATGCTGCGATCTTGTGATGCAGGATATTGGGAGACATATGTATGGTTTACTACCAGACCGTATTTGATCATGGTAATGCATGAGTTGGATTTGCAAGAGGAGCTTAAACGGATGTCCGTGCAGCACCTTGCTCCTGTTAGCAACTGGTTTTTAGTCTTTTTTTTTTAACATTTTATAGGCTCTATTTGTGTTAGCACACATGCATTGCAAAAAGCTTCTGCAAACCATGGGTACGAACATTTAAACATGACATGTATATAAATGAGCCATTTCTCTTTTCATCGCATCAAGATAAATATAGGTGGTTGTAAATAGTGTGTTACTTGGCCTGCTTGTTATCAAGTACAACATTCACTGAGCCAGCTTTTCATGCTGGTTCTTCTTAATCTGTTCCACAGCTCCAGACATGGTTTTGACCATTTAATATGAATTATCTAATAAAAAAGAACATGCATGAGATTCAAGGTAAGACTAGTTGATGCTTTATCAAGTCGATCCCTGTGACCCTGTGTAAAGTCACGGCAATCCAGCTCTGAAACCACCACCAACTTTGGCACCTCCATTGGTCAGACTGCCACCAATAGCAAAGCCACTTCCCCCAAGTCCTCCACCTCCGACTCCAAATCCTCCCCTAACCCCGACTCCAATACCAGCTGCTCCACCCCCAAGCCCCCCACCTAGGAGGCTTCCAAGTCCAGGGCCATCGATTCCACTTCCGATTGCACCAGCACCGAGCGCATCATCACTCCCAGTTGCACCAGAAAAAGGATCACTGAATATTGGTTCTGAATCATCAAATGAGGCCTTTTTACTTGTAATATCCCGAGCACGGGAAGTGCAAATAGATGCATTTACCAGCACCACCAGAAACAGAGCTTTTAATCTCATTGTTACAATTTTGGGTTATTGCAGTCACCCAAAACTTGCTCTGTTTATAGTTTGCAACGTTTGAGCATCGACGTTGATTAGTTGAATTCATGTCAAAGTTGGATGATGTTAAGGTGATGCATGTATTCAGAAACGTATTCAACAGCCGCGCCTATGCATGACTTCTGTGATAAACCTATTTCTACCTAATACCAAAACCTTGAACTTTTATTTGAATTTAGTTCCCTTATGTGTGTTGCACAATTTAAGTTTGGAATGGTAAGTGTAAGTCTTTAGTTTCGGAGTTGAAAAAACGTCATGTGACGTTAATTTTTGTTAAAAGATCTGCGAACAAGGTAGCTTATGGTATTTGGCGAGATACACTAGTTCTATAGCTGATCTTAGATGGAGCGAGGGAATACCCATCCAGAGCTCTGTAATGTGTTACTGAATGATTTGAAGTCGTAATGAAATTCTATTTTTATCGCAAAAAAAATAATAATTTACAGGGTCATTTTAACTGTACCAGTATTCTTTCAAAAAAAAAACTGTACCAGCATAAAAATATGCCCCCAGTAAACTTATTAGGCCATTCTTTCAAAAAAAAAAAAACTTCTTAGGCCCAGTAATAAAAAGGCAGGAAGAAATGATTACTGAAGCGGGTCCTTTAATTAATGGGCTTGTGATAGCCCGTTTGTAGCTTTAAAAATTTCCAGACCACTTTGTAAGTCCAAATGCGATATGAATGAAAATTGAAGTATACATTGGACAGATTTTAGTGTTTCTTTTTTTTCCAAGTGACAGATTTTAGTGTTAATAGAGTTTGTTTAGACTATTAGTATTCTTTGCCACAGGCTCCATCTCAATTCTCACCAGGATATTGTAAAACCCCATACTCAGAGAGAGAAAACAAGTAGAGGGAGAAGATAACAATATATTTCCATAATGACAAAATAGGATACAACTTTTGTTTTATAGTACAAGGTAGTCACATGATAAGCTCGTGACAAAATAACTAACTCCTATGAGCTGGCAATTGCAACATTATTTGAAATATTCTCTATATTATTCTCTACATCCCCCCTCAAGTTAGGAGTAGGAAACAAGTTGCAAACTCCTAACTTTGACAATAAGAAGAACAGATGAGCAGAAGCAAGAGATTTGGTGAATAAATCTGCTGGTTGTTGCTGAGTAGGGAGATAAGCAGTGATTATGATGTTCTTGAGGAGCTTTTCACGAACGAGATGGCAGTCAGAAACAGCCCACCATTTCACGATCATCTTCAGAAGCAGAGTATCGTGCCATGGCAGATACTACATGTGAAATAACCTGGCTCTGATACCATGTAAAACCCCATACTCAGAGAGAGAAAACAAGTAGAGGGAGAAGATAACAATATATTTCCATAATGACAAAATAGGATACAACTTTTGTTTTATAGTACAAGGTAGTCACATGATAAGCTCGTGACAAAATAACTAACTCCTATGAGCTGGCAATTGCAACATTATTTGAAATATTCTCTATATTATTCTCTACAGATATAGACACTATTGCGGGAGGATTTTAGCATAACAAAGGCCTTATTTGTTTCATAAATTTTGTAGTTATATCATAACTTAATTTTTTTTTTTTTTTGCTAACGTGGGAACCCGCAGCCGCTACCCTTTGGGTGCGCACTGGGTAAACCCCGGGTGAACCGGTTAAACCGCACAAGTGCGACAGGCTCTGCCCCAGGAGGCATAATCACAAAATTCTCCTCCCATTGGATTCGAACCTGTGACCAAGAGGTATGGTGTCCCTCTCTTTAACCAACTGAGACAATCCTTGCGGGCTATCATAACTTAAAATTTCTTGAAACTAGATTACAAGAGTATAGTTTCTGGGAAATAAAATATCATGTGTTTGATACATGAACGTTAGAATGTGTAACTGCAAGTTGCTTAAGTGATTGTTTTGTTTAATAATAAAAGTAATTTACATAAATAAATATATGAAAAAAGCATATCAAAATAAAACAAGATAAATTTTTGTATAACCTTCAAAACAAAAAGAACAAATACTAAGATAAAAAATAAAATAAAATTACTATTAAGATAGCTAATATATTAATTTAATATTACTAAATTTGACATAAAAAATCATACAAATAAATTTTATAATGCATTTTAATAAGATTGAATGTTAATTTAAAATAAAAGTAATTTTATTTAAAAACAATTTCTATGTTTAAATTTTCAAATAGTTTCATAATTAAATTTTATAATATATATACATATAACAAATGCAATATATATATATATATATATATATATATATATATATATATATAAAATTATTTTACATATAATATAATATTGCATTTGATGAAGATTATGCAATAAATAACTATGTAACCCATGGGAGGTTCCCGTGTTTTACGAGAATTACAAGTACCACGGAACTGTGAGTTTAATGAAACTAATATTAAATTCATACAACCAAACAATGTAACTAATATAGATTCTAAGGAAGTGTGCGTTGCGTTGGGTTACAATGAACCAAACGAGGCCAAAGGGGTGGTCATTGCATGATTTCGAAACGCTCCTAAATTAAAGAAGTGATTTTTTTTAATAATCGGTAAGTAAATATTATAAAAAATGTTATTTTTATAACATAATCATATTATTATTTATTTTAATAAATAGGATAACCAAATTAAAAATCAAAACTTTCAATGTTTCGGCTTTATTATAATAGTACTAGCTTATAACCTGTGCGACGCACGGGTTTCTTTGATATGTTATAAATTTTATTTTATGTTATAATTATGTTTTTATATAATCATTATTTTTAATCATTATTTTAATATTAATTTAATATAGTTTAATATAAATATATTTAATGGTATGCATGATTTAAAACGTATATGAAAATTTTTTAAGTTAAATATGTCATTGACGCGATTCGAACCTTGAATTTTTAGTAAAGTAATTTATTCATAAAATGTACCCTATAATTACATCTCTAACGGTTCTTATTAATTACTAAAATCAAATGTTAGTATTTTATAATATATTTTGGTATGCATTAATGATTGCAAAATTATATTTTAAAATAATAGGTAATGTATTTTATTTAGAAAAGAAATATTGATGATTGGAAGATAGGATACAATTGATGTTTTTAGGTGTTTGTAAAAGGCAATATCAACTAATTAAAAGTAAACATGAAAAAGATAATCGACTAATTACCATTAATTATATTATTCTATTATTTATTTTAAGAATTAGGATAACCAAACCGAAAACCAAAATAATTAGGATAACCAAACCGACAAAATTTCAATCTTTCAACATCGGCTTCTTTTGATATGTTATAAATTTTATTTTATGCTATAATTATATTTTATATAATCATTATTTTTAATAATTATTTTAATATTAATTTAATATAATTTAATATAAATCTAATTAATGATATGCATTATTTAAAACTCATATTATAAAATTTTAAGCTAAATTTGTCGTTGACGCAATTTGAATGCATTAATGATTGTAAAATTATATTTTAAATTAATAGATAATTTATTTTAATTAGAAAAGAAATATTGTTGATCAGATACAATTGATGTTTTTAGGTATTTATAAAATATTATAAGTTATGTCCGTTTATTGGAGATGTTTTTGAAAAGACACAAGATGTCCAGCATGATATGCTTCGTTGATCCTGAGATGGTTGGCGCAAATGGTTGCGGTACTGTTACAGAGAGGGCTCGTGAATTATCTTTCAGATTCAGAAATGGAGAGCGAGGAGCCTATTTTCTAGTGCCATACAATGCCGCGTGAGTACTTATTTCTTTACTTTTACCATTTGTATTATTTATAAAAATACATGCTTTTTAATAAAAACTGATATAAAATTAACGAAATTAATCAGGAAAAACATTTAATATTTAGTCCTAAAATTTGAGAAATTAATCGGGTAAATCATTGTTAGAGTATTAATATTTAAGATATATGTCCTTAATTAGTCCTAACAAATAATTATCATCACATAATAACTTTTGTGTGAAGACTAATTTAATAATCATGTTATTTTCAATTTAAGTCACAGAGGCCCTTGTTATTAACAAAGATATATGCACTGGTGCTCTAATTATCAATATCCCTTCGTGTATAATTGATGATATTTTCAGTTGAAACTACATAATTGTTTTAGCCTGTAAACGTTAAGTAAATATTATTGTTCTTATTTTTCGGTGTCACTATTTACTAGGAACCACTGGTCGCTAACTGTTGTGCATCCTGAAACACAAGTGGTTTACCACATGGACCCTCTGAAGCGTAGATTAGCAAGTGCAGAATGGATTGAGGTGGTTGATGCGTGAGTACCTCTCAAAACTTAAAATTAATTTTTAATCTGCTTTAACAATTAATAAAAATGTATAGTAATTTGATTTATAATATATTGTCGTAGTGCGATCAAATTTTACAAGGAAAGTTCCAGGAAGTTGGTGAAGAAAATCACTTGGGAGAATCTGGCGGTAATAATTTGTACATTTATCATCGGTTTTCCTGATTTTCATGAGTTTCTTGTACGAATGTATAAATTCTTTTTTACTTGTTGATTAGGGTGTTCCTCTCCAAACTGGAACTAAGGACTGTGGCTTATTTGTGATGCGGTATATGAAAGAGATATGCACTGATAAGGAATTCAGTTTTCATATTAAGGTAAATTACACATATTTAACCCTGACTAATGTTCTTGTTTTTTGTATTGAAAGTATATAAATTATAATGTTGTTTTCCTGCTTTTCAGTGGCAACGGAGGGGAAACCTTGCTTACAACAACGATGACCTCAATGAGATAAGGATCGAATGGGCCAAGTATTTCATGAAGAACCATGCACGTTGAATAGTTTCAGTACTTCTTGTTATTTCAGAATGAACATTTTCAGTAAACTATGGTGGCCGTTAGTTTTATATTTTGTGGAATATGTTTATTCTGAAATAGGGGCCCAATGTCCGTACTTTTGATGGTATGTTTGTCTAACGGAGTAGATATGTTGGTATGAATGTTATGGTTGTATGGATTTGGATTTTATGGTTGGAATTTTATTAATGTTATTTACTAAAGGTTGTAGACAATGCCATTTAGTAATTTGTTTAGTTTGCACATTTAAATTATACCTTTGTCTAATGTACTTGTAGACAATACTATGAAAAACCAAAGTATTGTCAAAATAGAACCTAGACAACAAGAAAATGAATAGAAGTTTGTGTTACAGTTGTTCAGACAACACACAAATGTATACAATAAGATAAAAATACTTGTATTACAGTTACTCGCACAACACATAAATGATAACGCTAAAATAGAAAAACTTGTGTCAAAACAGCTCAGGCAACGAATCTAACAATTAAAACCCTTGTGAACGAAATATTCAGACAACACTTTATAAAACTCTTACATTGTCTAACAACAAAATCTACAATGGTTTCTGTTCAAGTAAACCGTTGTGTAACAAATATTCAGACAACACTTTTTAAAACAATTCCATCGTCTAACAAACGAAACAACAATGGTTTCTTTCTCTAAAACCATTGTGAGAAAGTATTTAACACAACATCACAGATATAGAAGACCATTGTCTATAAAACTATACTGCAACCCAACCAATTAATGTTGTGTTGGATGCAAACGAAATAGACAACACAACCAAAACAAGAAACCCTTGTCTAAACATGCCTAGAACAACGGTTTCTGAGTTAAGGACCATTGTTGTAATGTAGTTTGTACAATACTTTTTAAAAGCATAATGTTGTTGTTTCTGCTATTCACACAACGTTTCAGTAAATACTGACTGTTGTCGAAGAAGGCTCACACAACGGTTTTGGTACCGTTGTCTGATATAGGCATCAGACGGCGCCTCAATAGACAACAGGAAAACAGGGCATCAGACAACGGGCAAAACCCGTTGTCTGAGCCTGTTTTCCTTGTAGTGAGAGCAAGTATCTATAGATATATCATTTTTTTTCACACCGCTTATTTGTCTCATTTTGATTATGAAGACGAGCGTGTCAATCTGTACTATGTTTGTTCGGTTCGATCATTCTTGTAGATGTCGTATGGCTATTATGTATCGAATTATCTCCTTTCATAAAAAGAAACAACAATTATATAATTTAGTTGATTGATTGATTGCCTAGTATTGTTACTAACAAGGATGGATGTTGATATATATGCTAATCGCCAAGTAAAAATGGTGGTTGGTGAATAAGGAGAACGTAAAGGCAATCACAATTCACATATGGTACTAGTAATGAATTGATTTAAAGGCAATTAAGGCAAATATAACATGGGAATTAATATAACATAACGTGGATGGAGTAAATACAAATTAAACCCTCTCATCTCCAAACCAGTTATCTTTCCATTTTGGGCCAACAGGTCCTTCCTCACCTAATACCTCACGAGGAAGGCTTCGTATAAAATCTCCGAGTACGGAGCTAATTGGTGCGGGTAAGTGTTGTTTTGCAAAAAATAACCACTTGCCAACGTCTAATAAACGTCTCGGACCCCATTCCCTAGCAAAATTCAACCATGGTACTTCATCTATGGGCATTCCCACTGTATAGTTTGCCGATAGCAACCAAAAATGTTCCGAAGTGTCCAGCTTTAGGTCACTTTTTGAGGTATCATTTTGTGCTCCAACTGTAATCTTAATCTCTTGAGCATCTCCATTAATGCTACTTAAAGAAATCGTCTTGTCTTGTATTATTATTGGATCATCAGCAGCAGTAGTTGTGTGGATATGCTCTCCGGCTTTAGGATACGATGCATGCCCACCCTTTGAGGCGTACACGACCGGCTTGTTGGAATTCTCCTCAAACTCAAGGTCCCAGGGACTCACCCAAATCCCATTACTATGCTGTGAATAATATACACTCCTCAACTCCCCATCCAAATTACTGATCCTTAGCGTCACGTGTTCCCAGTCAGAAACATGTTGCCCTATTTCTCCCAAGGGAATAGTGAAAGCCCCAATTCTAATTTGGCCAGGACCATTGAAAGGGTAGAATAACCACACTGCAATATCAGTAAACGTGCCTCCATTGTAAGGCTTAATGTGCATATAAGCTCTTGCAGATTGCAAGTTACCTTTCTTGAGATTCTCACTAGCAGTTGCATCATCTTTTGGGAGATCTATCCAACAGGTACCGTCATTGTAACCATTTTGAGGAAGGTTCGACCCATCCGCTTCAATCTCAGCTGGTTTATAATATTCTTGGTCTTGTGGATACAGTAGTGCTCCATTTTCGAAAAACCAATCTACACCAGAGGGTAAGTATTTCTCATCAGGATGAAAGTACACCACAGGAGCATAAGTTTGTAACAGTGCTTCAATTTGACCTATAATTGGCATGCTAGGATAAAAGTTGAAGTCTAAATTTGACAAGCAAGCCAGCTGAGACACTATCGTCCTATTTTTTGAACCAGCAATAAATGTCCCCAGAGCTACCCCTGAAGCTTGGGCTCCTCTATCTACTGGCCGAGAAGTATATAAATGGAACCCATAGGCCCCCCAGATCCAAGTGTCACTTTCAACACTCTCGGTTAATTCTGTTCGGACAACACGGATTTTATCAAGGGGAGGCTTCTGTGGCGAGGTCGTGACGACATGACCAACAGCCGTATAACCATCTGGTGGAACTGGAAGCCAAAAATAGCCAACGCCATCTTGCGTAATATTATGGGACTCACTGCTCCAAAGGAGAGTATAATCAGTTGGCAGCTGTAGCCCAGGTGGGTCCTTATCTGATGAGACGTCCTCAGCTACAAGAACCCAACCATGGAAAGGCTCGTTATTTGGTTGGCCATAGCAACCAAGCATGAACAGATCATCCTCTGGAATTGAAGTTGGTTCAAAAAATGTTGCACCAAGATTGCCTGGCCCATATTCATAGCTAGTCCAGACTTTTTTGAAAGATGTGATTTGATGAACTCGTAATTTCCCTAGACCAATTTCTTCTTTTGCAAAACTTGTACCTACATGTATAGCATTCAAAAGAGAATAAGAAAAGATCATTGAACTAAAACTGAGACCAAGTTAATTTGAGGTCCTTGGTCTTTTATTTGAAATTAAGAGTATATATATATATATACCTGGTGTAGGCAAATCAGGAACCGGTGCTGGAAGCTTAAATGATGTTTCAATGGGCAACTTACTGCTGTCTTTCTTGGGTGGAGTAGACTGAAAATAAGGTGCCTGGAGCCGGCAGTTCACTTTTGCGGATTCGATGAAACATACCCTTGAAAATTAATTAGCATATATATATCATTTTAGTATATAAAAACAAGTGGGAAAAAAAAACTAAACCATGAAAGTATATATACATTTAATCAAATTAACAAGCTGAATAATACTAATTATATACTTCTAAATAATGAGTTGAACAAAAATGAGTCAAATGACATGTTTATGCCGCTAAAAAAAAAAATTTGGAGTCTGCAGGTACCAGAAGAAGAGTATCCAAACGGAATTTGAACACAGCTTTGGAACCCTCCTCATGTAGCTAGTATTATGTACTTGATATGCAAAAGCCTGGAAGAAAGGAACATGCAACAGCCAGAAAGTTAGAAAGAAACAAGCTGCTTGGTTGTTAAGTGAAAGAAATGATCTTCAGTACTCTATATATATGCATGCAAGGGTAATGAATATAATATTCTTACTTTCAACAATATATATATATTGAGCATTTAGTTTATTCATTTTTTTTTATCCATATTGAGCATATAATACTATATTAAGGGTGTTTTCAATTTGGAATTTGAAGGATTATTTTCTATTTTAAGAATTCAAGGAAAGTTTTGTGATATACAATATAGAATTTGAAAAGTTTATTAAAATCTGGTGCAATCAAGATTTTTTTTTTTTGACGAACAGTGCAATCAAGATTTTAAAGTTATAAGGCAAGTTGAGGTAGCTCAGTTGGTTGAGCTTACCTCTAGTCGACCCAGAGGTTCTGGGTTCGATACTGGCTTACCACGAGATTTGTCAATGAACAGATACTCATTGTAAAATGCTATAAGCCAAAATATTCAAAAAAAAAAAAATTAAAGTTATACTTTGAGGTATTTAATTTAGATTTTTTTAAAATGAATTAAAATCCGGAGGTATTCTATGACGAGCTACTTTTCCATATTGAGCATATAATTATATTCTGACGAGATACTTTTCCGTATTGAGCATATAATTATATCCTTATATAGGATCTTATCCAAAATTCGGTCAATGTAATTTGGTCACTATACACTATCAAAAGAATCTCAACCGTCGAATCTAATATTTTTAAAAATAAACGATCAAGATTATATCTTATTAAAAAGAAAATTAATAATCTAAAAAGGATATAATGAAAAAGGGTAATATAATTAATAGATATTAATACCATATATCTTTTTTAATATAATGATCTTATCCATAATTTTGGTTTGGTCATTGTACTACCAAAATAATCTTAAAAATAAACGATCAAGATTATATAATATTAAATAGAAAATTATAATCTAAAAAGGATATAATTAAAAAATTTTGTATTAGAATTGAATTTTAAAAAGAAAAATTATAATATGAATAGGATATAATTAAAAAGGATACAATTGATTTTTTTATTAATATTAAAAAAGTTCATATTTACTATTTGGGCTCTATCTCAAAATTTAAAAATCTGATTTGGATGATTTTACAGCCCACACGAAACTCACAACATTATCTTTAATTTAGTGATGATTTACTAAACTCACAACACTTATGTTAAGATACAGCACAATCGAGTCTTTTTAATTTTTGATTATTTTTTCCCAACACTAGAATGAGTATCTATTAACATCCGTACGGTTCGATCTTCGAAGAAATCGTTTAAAAAAATCATTCAGTGAATCTGACACGCGCCCCATTACTGAAATCTGTACTATTACAACATTTTCGTGCGGCACAACCGAGCCTTTTTATTTTATGATTATTTTTTCCGAACAATAAAATGAGTATATATTAACATCCGTACAGTTCGATCGTCGAAGAAATTGTTTCAAAAAATCATTCAGTGAATCTAGCATGCGCCCCGTTACCGGAATCTGTACTATTACAACGTTTCCGTTAAGATGCGGCACAACCGAGCCTTTTTATTTTATAATTATTTTTTTACAACACTAGAATAAGTATATATTAATATCTGTATGGTTCGATCGTCGAAGAAATCATTTAAAAAAATTATTCAGTGAATCTGGCACGCGCCCCGTTACCGGAATTTGTACTATTACAACATTTTCGTTAAAATGCGGCACAATCGAGCCTTTTTATTTTATGATTATTTTTCCCGACCCTAGAATGAGTATCTATTAACATCTGTACGGTTCGATCGTCAAAGAAATCATTTTAAAAAATCATTCGGTGAATCTGACACGCGTCCCGTTACCGGTATATGTACTATTCCAACATTTCCGTTAAAATGCGGCACAACAGAGCTTTTTTTTATGATTATTTTTTCCCAACACTAAAATGAGTATATATTATTTTAAATGGTATTCGTGGTGCTAACAACAATTAGATCATGTATGTTTTAGTATGAACGTTGATATAGTAGCATCTTTTAATTTAATTTATTTTATATTTGAAGAGTGACAGTTTTCTCTTGCTATAGATGATTGAAGGACATTGTTACAATTTCCCAATCAAAATTCAACCAAACAAGTCGACAAACGGTACAAAATTTGCTAATAAAAAAATTAGAAAAATTATCCAACCAAACTTAATGAATATTCTGAAATGTATTATCTGGAGGCAAGATGCCTTTGAAGAACTGTGATGTCTGATCATAACATGCCTCTGACCAATGATGGTCCGACTTCAAACTCAACATCTGAGCCATGGCAGACAACTTAGAAGTTTCCCAACCTTCATATAACTCTCTCGGATGATTTTAAAATATCATACAACTTTTGCGCTTTTGCATTTGGCATCTCTAGATCAAAACTTGGACCAGCAGCATCCATCACCATATTGTACATTAGGTTCTCTTGATCTGTGCTGTCTTGGGTATTTGAGTAATGTGTGGAGGATTATTCACCACTTTGTCTAACAATATATGGCTCTCCATGTCGACTCCACACAAAATAATCATCTACAAACCCATTCTTCATCAAGTGCAATTTTACTATCTCCGCATTCCAGAATCCGCCGTGATTCTTACACTTTGAACACGGACATTGAATGTTTGTCCCATTCAAGGATGAAAGTCGAGATATAACATATTGCATAAAATTTTCCAATTCCTTTAGAAAAATAGGATTTAGGCATCTTTTATCATCTATTCTTTGATGCTTCTAAACTCGATCATTATTCATATTGAATTTTTTAGTCACCTACAAAAATTATAACATTCACAACTAAAATATACATATATATATATACATATATATATTGTTAACAAACAAATCATTTTATTTTTTGGAAAGCAAGAAAAAGATATATTAGATAATTGGGCCTAGCCCGCATTACAAACCACCACCTTACATATCTCAAAAACTAAAAACCAACCCATTAATTCAACAAGCTTATAGCCGAAGGCCCCTACATAACTAGCCCAATAATTTAACTAACCCAATAATTTGATTAGCCCAATACTAAATCAATCATCCAAAATAACAACAAACCAACAAGAAATTAAAATATGAATGTGGTTGGACTACGCCAATTTAAAATGGCATGGTCTTTCATATTGCAGTCTTTCATATTAAGAATTTGGTCCAAGTCCAAGCCTAATTCTTCAAGTACGCCTGTCTACAAACCTTAAACATTGAAGCATAACTTGTTTATTTGGGCCTACTGCACAGATGTCTTAGTTTAGTACAGAGTGAATCTCACATATTTAATTAATATAAAACATCTTTTTTTTTGGAAATTCAAGTATTTAATAATTGGATAGGAAAAGAAACATAACAAATCACTTCTCACTCTAAGTATCCTACTAACAAGTCAAAATTTTCTTTAACATACTTCCAAGGAAGACTGATATACCAAACATACTAGACAAAGAGTCGATACATCAAAATCATTTTATCCACTCCCAATTGTCAACCGATCACAAGTAACCAAGTTCACATGAAAAGCCAAATAAATTGAAAAAGAATCTCCGAGTTCCAATGCATATATTGTAGATCCGGATTAAAATTATTTATGGTTAATTACCAATTTGAGTGCAACAATATTTGTTTCCAGTGTGCAATCCTAAAGAAACAATTAAAACCTTTAAAAAACAAATCATTACATATTTATAGAACACAATTTAAAGCATATATATAAATTGCCTATAAAAAACATATGTAAATTATTGAAAATACAAAACTTGTCCTTAATTAAACTCACCTTAAAATGTTGAATGAACAAAGAACAAAGAAGAAGCTGAAGTGAAGATCGAACAAAATAGTGTGTTGGAAATGTTGGTGTAGAAGCTAGTGCTGCCGAAGAAAAAAGAGAAGATGCAGTGAAGAGAAGAAAACAATCTACATTCCACAAAGTGTTTAAAAAGATAAGGTAGTTGGCATTAAATTTTATGATTAATATTACCAACGGAATAGTAACGGATCTATCTCCTCTTACAACGGCTTAGTAACGGAATACATCTAACTCCCTTAGTGATCCGTTAGAGATCTGTTGACAAACTTTTTGTTTTTCAAATTTTTTGGATCCATTAGCAATCCGTTGCTAATTACCACAACACAATGATTTCCGTTAGTAAATTCCGTTGGTATAACTGGGAATTCTTGTAGTGAATGTTTGATTTTACAACTAATTAATCTTATCATTAATATAATAATTAGGGGCAATACATGGATATGTGTGTTTTTTTCCAAATGTGACAACTAAAAATGGGGACCGGGGGAGTACCATAGCAGTGTTCATTACTATTCAAATGATGCTGCGATCTTGTGATGCAGGATATTGGGAGACATATGTATGGTTTACTACCAGACCGTATTTGATCATGGTAATGCATGAGTTGGATTTGCAAGAGGAGCTTAAACGGATGTCCGTGCAGCACCTTGCTCCTGTTAGCAACTGGTTTTTAGTCTTTTTTTTTTAACATTTTATAGGCTCTATTTGTGTTAGCACACATGCATTGCAAAAAGCTTCTGCAAACCATGGGTACGAACATTTAAACATGACATGTATATAAATGAGCCATTTCTCTTTTCATCGCATCAAGATAAATATAGGTGGTTGTAAATAGTGTGTTACTTGGCCTGCTTGTTATCAAGTACAACATTCACTGAGCCAGCTTTTCATGCTGGTTCTTCTTAATCTGTTCCACAGCTCCAGACATGGTTTTGACCATTTAATATGAATTATCTAATAAAAAAGAACATGCATGAGATTCAAGGTAAGACTAGTTGATGCTTTATCAAGTCGATCCCTGTGACCCTGTGTAAAGTCACGGCAATCCAGCTCTGAAACCACCACCAACTTTGGCACCTCCATTGGTCAGACTGCCACCAATAGCAAAGCCACTTCCCCCAAGTCCTCCACCTCCGACTCCAAATCCTCCCCTAACCCCGACTCCAATACCAGCTGCTCCACCCCCAAGCCCCCCACCTAGGAGGCTTCCAAGTCCAGGGCCATCGATTCCACTTCCGATTGCACCAGCACCGAGCGCATCATCACTCCCAGTTGCACCAGAAAAAGGATCACTGAATATTGGTTCTGAATCATCAAATGAGGCCTTTTTACTTGTAATATCCCGAGCACGGGAAGTGCAAATAGATGCATTTACCAGCACCACCAGAAACAGAGCTTTTAATCTCATTGTTACAATTTTGGGTTATTGCAGTCACCCAAAACTTGCTCTGTTTATAGTTTGCAACGTTTGAGCATCGACGTTGATTAGTTGAATTCATGTCAAAGTTGGATGATGTTAAGGTGATGCATGTATTCAGAAACGTATTCAACAGCCGCGCCTATGCATGACTTCTGTGATAAACCTATTTCTACCTAATACCAAAACCTTGAACTTTTATTTGAATTTAGTTCCCTTATGTGTGTTGCACAATTTAAGTTTGGAATGGTAAGTGTAAGTCTTTAGTTTCGGAGTTGAAAAAACGTCATGTGACGTTAATTTTTGTTAAAAGATCTGCGAACAAGGTAGCTTATGGTATTTGGCGAGATACACTAGTTCTATAGCTGATCTTAGATGGAGCGAGGGAATACCCATCCAGAGCTCTGTAATGTGTTACTGAATGATTTGAAGTCGTAATGAAATTCTATTTTATCGCAAAAAAAATAATAATTTACAGGGTCATTTTAACTGTACCAGTATTCTTTCAAAAAAAAAACTGTACCAGCATAAAAATATGCCCCCAGTAAACTTATTAGGCCATTCTTTCAAAAAAAAAAAAACTTCTTAGGCCCAGTAATAAAAAGGCAGGAAGAAATGATTACTGAAGCGGGTCCTTTAATTAATGGGCTTGTGATAGCCCGTTTGTAGCTTTAAAAATTTCCAGACCACTTTGTAAGCCCAAATGCGATATGAATGAAAATTGAAGTATACATTGGACAGATTTTAGTGTTTCTTTTTTTTCCAAGTGACAGATTTTAGTGTTAATAGAGTTTGTTTAGACTATTAGTATTCTTTGCCACAGGCTCCATCTCAATTCTCACCAGGATATTGTAAAACCCCATACTCAGAGAGAGAAAACAAGTAGAGGGAGAAGATAACAATATATTTCCATAATGACAAAATAGGATACAACTTTTGTTTTATAGTACAAGGTAGTCACATGATAAGCTCGTGACAAAATAACTAACTCCTATGAGCTGGCAATTGCAACATTATTTGAAATATTCTCTATATTATTCTCTACATCCCCCCTCAAGTTAGGAGTAGGAAACAAGTTGCAAACTCCTAACTTGGACAATAAGAAGAACAGATGAGCAGAAGCAAGAGATTTGGTGAATAAATCTGCTGGTTGTTGCTGAGTAGGGAGATAAGCAGTGATTATGATGTTCTTGAGGAGCTTTTCACGAACGAGATGGCAGTCAGAAACAGCCCACCATTTCACGATCATCTTCAGAAGCAGAGTATCGTGCCATGGCAGATACTACATGTGAAATAACCTGGCTCTGATACCATGTAAAACCCCATACTCAGAGAGAGAAAACAAGTAGAGGGAGAAGATAACAATATATTTCCATAATGACAAAATAGGATACAACTTTTGTTTTATAGTACAAGGTAGTCACATGATAAGCTCGTGACAAAATAACTAACTCCTATGAGCTGGCAATTGCAACATTATTTGAAATATTCTCTATATTATTCTCTACAGATATAGACACTATTGCGGGAGGATTTTAGCATAACAAAGGCCTTATTTGTTTCATAAATTTTGTAGTTATATCATAACTTAATTTTTTTTTTTTTTTTTTTTGCTAACGTGGGAACCCGCAGCCGCTACCCTTTGGGTGCGCACTGGGTAAACCCCGGGTGAACCGGTTAAACCGCACAAGTGCGACAGGCTCTGCCCCAGAAGGCATAATCACAAAATTCTCCTCCCATTGGATTCGAACCTGTGACCAAGAGGTATGGTGTCCCTCTCTTTAACCAACTGAGACAACCCTTGCGGGCTATCATAACTTAAAATTTCTTGAAACTAGATTACAAGAGTATAGTTTCTTTCTGGGAAATAAAATATCATGTGTTTGATACATGAACGTTAGAATGTGTAACTGCAAGTTGCTTAAGTGATTGTTTTGTTTAATAATAAAAGTAATTTACATAAATAAATATATGAAAAAAGCATATCAAAATAAAACAAGATAAATTTTTGTATAACCTTCAAAACAAAAAGAACAAATACTAAGATAAAAAATAAAATAAAATTACTATTAAGATAGCTAATATATTAATTTAATATTACTAAATTTGACATAAAAAATCATACAAATAAATTTTATAATGCATTTTAATAAGATTGAATGTTAATTTAAAATAAAAGTAATTTTATTTAAAAACAATTTCTATGTTTAAATTTTCAAATAGTTTCATAATTAAATTTTATAATATATATACATATAACAAATGCAATATATATATATATATATAAAATTATTTTACATATAATATAATATTGCATTTGATGAAGATTATGCAATAAATAACTATGTAACCCATGGGAGGTTCCCGAGAATTACAAGTACCACGGAACTGTGAGTTTAATGAAACTAATATTAAATTCATACAACCAAACAATGTAACTAATATAGATTCTAAGGAAGTGTGCGTTGCGTTGGGTTACAATGAACCAAACGAGGCCAAAGGGGTGGTCATTGCATGATTTCGAAACGCTCCTAAATTAAAGAAGTGATTTTTTTTAATAATCGGTAAGTAAATATTATAAAAAATGTTATTTTTATAACATAATCATATTATTATTTATTTTAATAAATAGGATAACCAAATTAAAAATCAAAACTTTCAATGTTTCGGCTTTATTATAATAGTACTAGCTTATAACCTGTGCGACGCACGGGTGTTGTGGGATAAAAACTAGGTTGAAAATATTGCGGCTAGGGTTTGTATATTTAATGCTAAGGTTCGTGAGCTTCGTGCTTTAATGGCTGCTTCTGCGTTCGAGACTTAAACGGTCCTCACAGAATGCCTACGTATCTCTGTAAATTAGAGAATCAAGCCAATAAAACGTAGTTCTGAGATGAGGGGTCAGGCCCTTTATATAGGCTGAGAAGCCTTGGAATTATGGTAGGATTCGGAGACTTGATGGACAAGTCTTTGAGGAATGTTCTAGATCTATTCCTTGTAGGAATCAGTTTCCATATTGAATTGGATGCCTTATTGGATAAGTTTTGAAAGGGATATTATCCTTATCCAACTCTTATTTGCTGAGCTATTTATTACCCTTAATATTAATTACGAAATTAATATTATATTTAGGGTTTTGGGCCCAGCTGGTGGGCCCCACGTTTGGACTATTCTCGGCCTAATTAATGCCACATTAAATGTGTCTTTAGGGCTTATTTTCAGCCCATATCATTTGCCCCCCAACTTCTTAGGAAAACTGATCAGGTTTTCGTAGAAGTTATATTTGCCTTAATCGAGACTTGGGGTCGTTTTTATCCCTTACCTGGGACTTCTTAATTTTCCTACCCTTATATGGGAGTTTTGGTTTACACTAGTGTTTCACGAGTATCGTCTTGCTTGTAAAGTGTGGAGCGACCTACACATTTACGACGATTTGCCTTATTCGAGGCTTTAATTTGTGCTTGCTTTTAGCAATTTCGGCACTTTCATAGAGTTTTTATGCATTATTAGCATATATTATTGCTCAACTTGTCAAGAAAATATTTCTATAATTTTCCTCGTATTTTTCTGTACTTTTCCTAATATTTTAGGAATTTTTATGTACCAACAGGTATTTTTTGTAATTTTTCCTAATAATTTAGGAATTTTTATGTACCAACAGGTATTTTTTGTAATTTTTCCTAATAATTTAGGAATTTTTATGTACCAACAGGTATTTTTTGGGAATTATTTTTTAATTTCCCAACATTATTTAAAAATTTTTTAAAGTATTAACTTTTAAAAAAGTCACCTTGGCAAGAAATGCCTCCTGGGCGTGGGTACCCCCGCCAAGGAGACACCCTCCTTAGGCACGCCTAGGGGGTTTGGTCTCCTGGGCGTGGGTGACCTTTGTCCCTGGAAATGCTTCCTGGGCGTGGGTACCCCCGCCAAGGAGACACCCTCCTTAGGCACGCCTAGGGGGTTTGGTCTCCTGGGCGTGGGTGACCTTTGTCCCTGGAAATGCTTCCTGGGCGTGGGTACCCCCGCCAAGGAGACACCCTCCTTAGGCACGCCTAGGGGGTTTGGTCTCCTGGGCGTGGGTATAGCCTTCTTTAGAAAAGTTCGAGCTAGGCGTGGGTACCCCCGCCAAGGAGACACCTTCCTTAGGCACGCCTAGGAGGTTTGGTCTCCTGGGCGTGGGTATACCCTTCTTTAGAAAAAATCGAGCTAGGCGTGGGTACCCCCGCCAAGGAGACACCTTCCTTAGGCACGCCTAGGAGGTTTGGTCTCCTGGGCGTGGGTATACCCTTCTTTAGAGAAAATCGAGCTAGGCGTGGGTACCCCCGCCAAGGAGACACCTTCCTTAGGCACGCCTAGGAGGTTTGGTCTCCTGGGCGTGGGTATAGCCTTTTAATTGGGCTTCCTGCCTTTAAATTCTAACGGGATTTTATCCTATTTTCTAAAAATGTCGTAGAACATTCTAGAATTATTTCAAAATTTGAATTTCATGGGCTTCCCGCCTATTCAAAGGCCCAGTCACCTGTTGGCAGCCCATTTACTGGATATAACCGGTTGAATGTCCAACCATGAACTCTATAAAAGAGTAGTGTGCATCCCTCATTTCTCATTCCACTATTCAGCAAAAACTATCATTCCCTTATCACAAATATTTTTCAAAAAAGCTCTGCTAGGGTTCTGTCGTGAGGCGATTTCCGGCGTTTTTACTCCGCCTTACTTTCCAGTTTCCGTTTGAAGATCGTTGAATCTTCATCTTCTTCAACCCCTTTTTTCAACTTTTCTGGGTTTCAAGCCTTCAAGGGAAGCATACCAATGGAGGATTCTAGCTCTTCAGGCCAGTCACAGCTCGCTAACACTTCCACCACCGCTCCACGGCTTTCAAGGGGTAAGAACCCTAAAACATCTCTTGTCCATGCCAGTGTTTTTTCCCTTAGGGATCTTTTAAATGAGTTTGGTCAAGCTTTTCCAAACATGCTTCATTTAGATGCTTATGAATATAAATCGAAATATAAACAACATAGGGTAGACATTCTAGCCCAACTTTTTCATATTAATGGGCCTTATAGGGCCGTTGCTCCGGCCTCAAACGAAAGGGCTTGTCACCCAAAGCCTGGGGCCATTAGGATTTACAAAGAAACTTTTTATGCTGGTTTTCGCCTACCTCCTCCTCCTTTCGTTTACCGTCTTTTGGCCGAAGCCCGGGTTTGTCCAACCCAACTTATGCCAAATGCATGGCGTTTTATCTATTGTTTCTTAGTCCAATGTAAGAAACATGGGCTTGAGCCCAGCATCTCTGTTTTTCGATATCTATTCAAATTTGTCAATTCTTCTGATAATTCGGGCTGGGTCAAAATCCAACACCGTTCCTTGGCCCGTTCTTGTTTTGTTTCGGATTCCGCTCCTGATTCCCTTCCTAATTGGAAAAGGGAATGGTTTTATATCTTTTTGGATGGGGATGACTGGGACAACTATTTTCGGCCCACCTTCTGCAGAGCCGTTGATGGGCCTGTTAGGAGTTTAAAATTGGGCGTGGAAGAAGAGGCCGCCATAAATTTATTAACATCGGATAATTTGCATCAATGTGCAAATTTGATTTCTGAAGATTCGTTGCAGGCCTATGGGCTAAGCGATTTGGGCCCTGAGGGTAATTCTCACCTCTTACTTTGTTAATATTTCATGCTAGATATAATTATCTAACTCTCTTGTAATCATTTTGCAGCCAAAACTGCCCTGGGAGCAATTTTTAAACAGAGGGAGACTGCTGCCACTGCTAGGGTGGTAACAGAGAACCCGAGGGCCAAAAGGGCCAGGACAGATGAGGCCTCTGCCGCGGTGGAACGTGTTCCTGCTTTTCTTCAGGAAAAGCCAGTTCCTATTGAGGAAGACCTCACTCCCTTTACAGTGGGATGGGGTTTATGCAATAGGGACACAGCTGTAGGTGACTCCAGGGCTGCAGCTGAGTGGTCCAGGAGCGTGGTTACTCCACGGGACAGGGTCCACATTGTGGAGTCCTCTGATGATTTGCAGATTGAGCTTCTCGGGGCTCAAGCTGTTGCTTCGGTAATTTCTTATTCAACTTCTTTAATTTAATTGCATTTACTTTTCCCTTATTTACTTGTTTCCTTTGCAGATGAACGCCTACCTTCAGGCCGCTGTTCATAACCTGAAGGAGGTGCGTGCTGAAAAGACCATTGCTGAGAGGGATAGAGACAGATACTTTGATGCCTCCGAGGCAAACTTTGCTCGTTTCAGGGAGGTGGAGAAGGAGCTGGCTGCTGAGAAGGAGAAGAACAGGAAGCTTCAGCTGGAGGTGCAGCAGAACAGGGAACACATCATTGCTGATTACAAGGCTTCTAAGGACTTTCAAGATGTCCTGAATGCCGAGTATGATGCAAACTTTCCTGGCACCTTCAAGGAGTGTTGGGAAGGGATCATCGAGGAGCTGAGTGGGAAGATCGAGGGGGTATCCTTGGAGAAGTTCCCGGTACCTGCTATCCCTGGATTGACAGATACCTTGGAGATCGCTACAGAGACAGCAGTGGATGGGGACTCTCAGCCCACTCAGGATCCACCTTCTTCTCCTGGGGTAGAGACAGCAGATCCTTCTTCCACTCAGGGAGATGTAGTTATTGAGGACTTAGATGAGTAGATGGCCCTGCGTGGCTTATTTCTGTTTATCTTTATTTATTCTGAACTTTTGCCCTTCGGGGCTTATGACTTAACTTTATTTATGCAGTAGTTCCTTTTGTTTCCATGTTCTTATTTTTTGGTTATTGTTCGTTAAACTTTAGAATTTCTCAAGTACTTGGCCTCCTGGCTGGTACTAAACTCACAAGTTAGTTCAACGTTTGCCTTTCGTGTTTATTTTAACAAAGAGAAGTAACTCATAAAGAAAACAATATAAATTCCATTATGCTGTCAATGGATATCAATAGAATGGGTTCAACCCTTACATAAATACTCTATCTTCTACTGGGAGCAACATGCTCTAAAATGGTTTCATTCGAACCTTATTCCTAATAAATAGATAAAAGTCCAAGCCTTTGTCAAAAGAACTTAGATATAATAAACTTTGAGGTTCACAGCATGCCAAGTTCGGGGCACCTCAACCCCGTCCAAGGTTTCTAACTTGTAGGATCCTTGCCCTAACACCTTTCTGACTAGGTATGGTCCTTCCCAGTTTGGTGCTAACTTTCCTTTCTGGCCAACTCCTGAGGCTTCAATCTTCCTTAAAACCATGTCACCTTGTCGAAAGAATCTTTCTTTAACTCTCTGGTTGTAGTGAAAAGATGCTCTCTTCTGATATTCAGCATTCTTCGCATTAGCTCCATCTCTAACCTCATCAATTAGGTCAAGGGCGAGTCTCATTCCTTCGTCATTAGTTTCTGGCTCATATGCCTCAACTCGAGGTGATGCTTGCATGATCTCTAAAGGCACAACTGCCTCGGCTCCATAAGCCAGCAAAAATGGGGTTGCTCCAGTCGTTACCTTACAAGTGGTACGATATGCCCAAAGTATGGGCAACAACTCATCTACCCATGTATTCCTAGAGCGTTCGACCCTCTTTTTCAGTCCATCAAGGATAATTCGATTAGCTACCTCAGCTTGCCCATTGGCCTGAGGGTGTGCCACCGAGGTAAAACGGAGCTCAATTGCATTCTCTTCACAATACTTCTTAAACTCCTCATTGTTGAATTGTGTCCCATTGTCTGTCACAAGGATTCGTGGGATTCCGTATCTGCAGATGATGTTCTCCCAAAAGAACTGGGAAACTTGCTTGGTGGTTATCTTGGCCAGGGGTTTAGCCTCAATCCACTTAGTGAAATAATCAATTGCTACTATTAGGAATTTCCTCTGTGCTGAAGCCATGGGAAAGGGTCCAAGTATATCCATCCCCCACATTGCAAATGGAATGGGAGAGTTAATCGAGGTCAACATCTCAGGCGGTTGCCTCACAATTGGGGCATGCTTCTGGCATCTCTCACATCTCTTGACATAGTTTTGTGCATCAGCCAACATCTCCGGCCAATAAAACCCTAAACGAATTATCTTGTGAGCTAGGGCTCTGCCCCCCAAGTGTTGCCCACAGATCCCTTCATGAACTTCTTCCAATGCTTCTCTTGCCTCTTGAGGCCTTAAACATTTCAAGTATGGAATGACAAACGACCTCTTATACAAGATGCCTTCAATCAAAGTGTATCTCAATGCTCTTACTGAAAGTTTTCGTGCCTCCAAGGCATTGTCTGGGAGCCATCCGGTCTCAAGGTGTGCCTTGATAGGGTCTATCCAAGAGCCTCCTATATCGATTGGTGCCAATAACTTTGAATTAATGGTCGGGGCCTTCAAGACTTGAAAATAGACACTCCCAGCATAATTCTCTATCTCGGAAGAAGCAAATTTAGAAAGGGCATCGGCCTTAATGTTTTCCTCTCTTGGAATGTGCTCAACATAGCACTCCTCAAACTGGGACATAACAGCCTTTACTACTCTCAAGTATTTTGCCATAGTCTCATCCTTAGCCTCGAATTCACCATTTACTTGTGCTACCACAAGCCTTGAATCTCCACAAACTTTGAGATTCTTGACCCTCATAATTCTGGCCAAGCCCAAACCAGCTATCAATGCCTCATATTCCGCCTCGTTGTTGGTAGTAGGGAAATCCAACTTTAAAGCGTACTCAACTGTGAACCCATCGGGGCTTTGCAAAACCAAACCTGCACCACTAGATTTTGTTTTTGATGCTCCATCAAAATAGAGCACCCAATATTCCTTCAGATCGGGTGTAAGTTTCTCTTCTTTTTCCTCTTCCCCAGGGGTAGTCATTATCTCTTGCCCCCCGACTTCTTGGTTGTTAATAGTACATTCAACCACGAAGTCAGCTAATGCCTGAGCTTTGATAGCTGTACGAGGCTTGTATGTGATGTCAAACTCTCCTAACTCAATTGCCCATTTGATTAGCCTTCCACTGGCCTTAGGGCTATGCAATATGTTCCTCAATTACTGGTTTGTCAGAACTTGAATTTTATGTGCCTGAAAGTAAGGCCGCAGCTTTCTTGAGGCAGTTACTAATGCCAAAGCAAACTTTTCTATGGGTGAGTAATTCAACTCAGCCCCATGCAACACTTTGCTCACGTAATAGATAGGTTTCTGGACCTTTTCCTCTTCCCGAATAAGGACAGCACTCAGGGCTTGTTCGGATACCGCCAGGTATAAACTAAGAATCTCCCCAGGACTTGGTTTAGTCAATAACGGGGCTTCAACCATGTACTTCTTCAGTTGCTCAAAGGCCTCTTGGCTTTCAGGTGTCCACTCAAAATTTTTCACCTTTTTTAACGCTTGGAAGAAAGGCAAGCATTTGTCTCCAGACTTGGAGATGAATCTTCCTAAGGCTGCAACTCGACCTGTCAACCTCTGCACATCTCTTATAGAGCGTGGTGGCTCCATGTCTAAAATCGCCTTGATCTTGTCAGGATTGGCCTCAATGCCTCTTTTCGAAACCATCAGCCCTAAAAACTTCCCCGATCCAACGCCAAAAGCACACTTGGCGGGATTCAACATCATCTTGTGGTGCCTTAGCACTTCAAATGCCTCTCCGAGGTGCTTGATATGATCAGCCTTAAGTAGGCTCTTGACTAACATGTCATCAACATATACCTCCATGGTTCTTCCAATCAGATGGGCGAATATCTTATTCACCAATCGTTGGTAAGTAGCTCCTGCATTCTTTAGACCAAAAGCCATGACAAGATAACAAAAGACACCAAAGTCAGTTATGAAAGATACCTTAGGTATGTCATCCTTGTGCATCTTAATCTGATTATAGCCGCTGAATCCATCCATGAAGCTTAACATCTCATGTCCAGCTGTAGCATCTATCAACATATCAATCCTCGGCAGGGGAAAACAATCTTTTGGGCATGCATCATTCAGGTCAGTGAAGTCTATACACATTCTCCACTTCCCATTTGCTTTCTTGACCATGACTGGGTTCGCTAACCATTCAGGAAACTGAATCTCTTCAATAAAACCAGCTTCCAAGAGCTTATTCACTTCTTGCCTAATGGCCTCTTGCCTCTCCGGAGCAAAGTTTCTCTTCTTCTGCTTTATTGTCTTCCTTTTGGGGTCAACATTTAACCTATGAGTTATGAGTTGGGGGTCAATCCCTGGCATATCAGCTGCTGTCCAAGCGAACACGTCGCTATTCTTCTGTAAGAATTCTATTAACTTGCCCTTCAGGGGTTCTTTCAGAGATGCTCCAACATAAGTAACTTTTTCAGGATTATTAGGTTCTAGAGGTATGGGAATCAAATCCTCTGCTGGCTTCCCTCTATGCTCTTCATCATCACGGACATCCATGTCTTCAATCGGAAGGACCTGCCCCCCGGCTCCATCGGCCCTCAGTGCGGCCACATAACAACTTCTTGCCATCTTCTGATCACCCTTTTGTTCTCCGACACCATTCCGTGTCGGAAACTTAATTTTCATATGATAGGAAGAGGCCACAGCCTTAAACGCATGAAGTCCAGTCCTTCCAAGGATTGCGTTGTATGTTGATGCTGCCTTGATCACCAAGAAATTCAACATCTGAGTCGCCTCTTTAGGCTCCTGCCCAATAGTCACGGGTAGCTGAATAGTCCCTTCAACGTTGGACTCCACTCCGTTAAACCCATATATAGGCATGTTTGTAGGAGTCAGTTGAGAGTCGTTGTAACCCATCTTTACAAATGCATCATGAAATAAAATATCCACAGAAGCCCCATTGTCTATCAAGACTCGTTTTACTTCGGAGTTTCCAATCACGGGAGTTATGACCAGCGGGTCGTCATGGGGAAATTTCACCCCCTCCAAGTCTGAATCATCGAAACCAATTACCATCTCGGTTTTAGCACGCTTCGGGGCTTCTCCCACAATGTGCATTACTTCTCTAGCATAAGCTTTTCGAGAATTCTTAGTCGTGCCGGCTGCTGTCGGGCCTCCCCAGATCATATTGATAACTGCCCTTCGGGGCTGGGGATTGCGATCATGGTTGTCATCCCTCCTATTATTATCTCTCCTTTCATTGTCTCTTCTGTCATTGCCCCTTCTCTGGTTCCCACGGTCATCACCCTTGGTGAACTGACTTAGTTTTCCTCTTCGTATCAAGAACTCAATCTCATCCTTGAGTTGCCTACAATCGTCGGTGTCATGTCCCACATCTTTGTGGAACCTGCAGTATTGCTCCTTATTTCGCTTAGCTGGGTCTCCTCTAAGTGGCTTCGGCCATCGGAAATCCTTTTCCTTTTCAATGTCCAACAGGATCTGGCTTCTTGGAGCATTAAGTCTGGCATACTCTGAAAACCTTGGACCCGAGCTCTTTTTTGGAGCAGATTCAGAGTCTCTGCTAGCTCGGGGATACTTGTCCCTAGCATCGTACTCTTGTTCTTGCTTCCGCTTGTTCCCTCCATTGCCCAACGTGGCTTCTTTCTTGATGCTGTCCTCAGCTTTTATATACTTGTCCGCCCTTCGTTGAAGTTCATCCATGCTTTCAGGGGGGTGTTTTGCCAACGACCTCTTAAAAAAGAGATCCGTGGTTCCGTGCTGCAAGGCTACCATGGCCACCTTATTTTCCAAATCGGTTATATTCAGAGTTTCCTTAGTGAATCGCTTGATGTAATCTCTTAAGTTCTCATTCTTCCCCTGTGTCACATACATAAGAGATGCAGAGCTTTTCTCATGAATTCTTCCGCTAATGAATTGACTGACAAAAGCGGTACTCAACTCCTTGAAAGAGCTAATAGAGTTTGGAGGTAAACGACTATACCAACGTTGCGCCATGCCCGACAGGGTTTGGGGAAACGCCCTACACTTAAGGGCATCGTTGGCGGGCTGCAGTAACAAGGCGCTCGTAAACGTTCTCACATGAGTTGCGGGATCCCCCGTTCCATCGTAAGCTTTGATCGTGGGCATCTTAAACTTTCGGGAAATATGTGCATTCATTACCTCCTCAGTGAATGGAGGGGTCGGATCATCCAGATCTCCTTGTAGCATCAAATCTCTAGGATTATTCTTGGGGGGTTCCACCCTGGTAGTTCCTCTGGTTGGGACTTCAGCCCTTCGGTGTCTCCTTGAAGACCTCTCCAGATCTATGAAGGGAATCCCTCCTGGAGGAGGTCGAGTCTGATTAGGGTTCTGTCTCTCTAGTTCCCTTGCTTGGTCGTCCTTCAGCTTCTGAATCTCGGCTTCATAAGCCTTAATTTTCTCTGCGATTGTTAAAGGACCATCTCGGTTCGATGGATTCCTCCCTAGAGGTTCCTTACTAGCGCGTCGCCTCCTTGGGGCTTCGTCTCGATCATCGTCTTCAGACGACGAGTCTCCGGTATAAGGACCAGAGTAATCATAGTATCCTGGTTCAGGAGGAGCCGGGCCTCTAAGATAAGGGGATTGTTGTTGCCCATGGATCAACCGAGCATGACCGCTTGGTCCTGGATCCCTTGGATCTTGGGGGTAATTAGGTAGCCCATACATTGGGTTAGTGTTGACAGGGAGCGAAGAAGTGGAGAGACTGTGAAGCGGCGGGCGGCTACTCAGAGGGAGAGGAGAGACCACCATCTGGAGCGGGTTAGTCTCCTGTCCTAGAGGGACGATTTCAGGTTGAGATCTTTCAGCGGGGGGATCCGTCCCTTGTGGTTGAGAGGCCTGACTACGAGGGTTTGTTTCCGTCAATGGGGGTACAGACCCTGGCCCTGTACCAACAGGAGGAGCAGTGATTGGTGGAACGATGGTTCCGGAGGTAGCCTCGGTTGAGATCGGTGTTGTTCTTCGAGTGGTAACCATGGTTGATGTCTTGGTCCCACAGACGGCGCCAAATGTTGTGGGATAAAAACTAGGTTGAAAATATTGCGGCTAGGGTTTGTATATTTAATGCTAAGGTTCGTGAGCTTCGTGCTTTAATGGCTGCTTCTGCGTTCGAGACTTAAACGGTCCTCACAGAATGCCTACGTATCTCTGTAAATTAGAGAATCAAGCCAATAAAACGTAGTTCTGAGATGAGGGGTCAGGCCCTTTATATAGGCTGAGAAGCCTTGGAATTATGGTAGGATTCGGAGACTTGATGGACAAGTCTTTGAGGAATGTTCTAGATCTATTCCTTGTAGGAATCAGTTTCCATATTGAATTGGATGCCTTATTGGATAAGTTTTGAAAGGGATATTATCCTTATCCAACTCTTATTTGCTGAGCTATTTATTACCCTTAATATTAATTACGAAATTAATATTATATTTAGGGTTTTGGGCCCAGCTGGTGGGCCCCACGTTTGGACTATTCTCGGCCTAATTAATGCCACATTAAATGTGTCTTTAGGGCTTATTTTCAGCCCATATCAACGGGTTTCTTTGATATGTTATAAATTTTATTTTATGTTATAATTATGTTTTTATATAATCATTATTTTTAATCATTATTTTAATATTAATTTAATATAGTTTAATATAAATATATTTAATGGTATGCATGATTTAAAACGTATATGAAAATTTTTTAAGTTAAATATGTCATTGACGCGATTCGAACCTTGAATTTTTAGTAAAGTAATTTATTCATAAAATGTACCCTATAATTACATCTCTAACGGTTCTTATTAATTACTAAAATCAAATGTTAGTATTTTATAATATATTTTGGTATGCATTAATGATTGCAAAATTATATTTTAAAATAATAGGTAATGTATTTTATTTAGAAAAGAAATATTGATGATTGGAAGATAGGATACAATTGATGTTTTTAGGTGTTTGTAAAAGGCAATATCAACTAATTAAAAGTAAACATGAAAAAGATAATCGACTAATTACCATTAATTATATTATTCTATTATTTATTTTAAGAATTAGGATAACCAAACCGAAAACCAAAATAATTAGGATAACCAAACCGACAAAATTTCAATCTTTCAACATCGGCTTCTTTTGATATGTTATAAATTTTATTTTATGCTATAATTATATTTTATATAATCATTATTTTTAATAATTATTTTAATATTAATTTAATATAATTTAATATAAATCTAATTAATGATATGCATTATTTAAAACTCATATTATAAAATTTTAAGCTAAATTTGTCGTTGACGCAATTTGAATGCATTAATGATTGTAAAATTATATTTTAAATTAATAGATAATTTATTTTAATTAGAAAAGAAATATTGTTGATCAGATACAATTGATGTTTTTAGGTATTTATAAAATATTATATCAACTAAAATTAAACATGAAAAGGATATATATCCGTAAAACTAAAAATTTACTATTAATTATTACCTTATTGATTTATTATTGTGCCTAAATACGGATTCACTTGATTTTCTTGAAGTACTGTATTCATGTTCTATTAGAAATTCACGTAATTTGATATTTTTTCAAAAAAAAAAAATCGGTTTTAAAGAACATGACCGAATTGAACCGAAATTATTTCGGTTCGATACATAATATAAATTCGCTTTTCAGTTTATTAGGTTTGGTTCGGTCCAGTTTTGGACCCAACCCGCCGAATGCTTAACTGTAACACATGTCATCCGTGGAAAAGGTAAAGAAAATTACTTATATAAATTATGTTTAACTATTTTGCATTATCGTCGAGAACAACATAATTCTTAACACGTAATTCTTTTTATGATTTTGTAATATAATTTTATAAATATTTAATATTTTTTGAAATTTTGTTTTTTGTTTTTATATTATATAATATGTAATAATGTCGATATAATTATTTTATTACATTAAATAAATAGAGTATAATAATTTTATATTTTATCGGATAATACTGATAATGTTTCACTTAGTAATGGAATTGAAAAAAAAATTAAATTATTGATTACATACTAAAATGTAATATATATATTATAGAAATATATGCTAATATAATATGGGTTTCATGTGCTTGAGACCTCATAGGTTAAAACAATTTCTATACAAATTTAATAGTATTTATGTAAATTATTGAAAAAATTGATATTTACAAAAATGTCCATTCATTTATAGGTACAAATGTGTTATAACCTCAGGAGAGACAACCTCAGGCCGAGTTTTCTCATATAATATAATACAAAATTTAAGATCAATTAAATAAAAATTTATTGATAAATTAACATAAATCGTGGAGCCCGAGTAAATATTAGCATTAACATGTTACTAAACAAATGTAACAAATCTATACTATTATATAAAAGCCGAAACATTAAAAGTTTTGGTACCTGTTTTTTGGTACTTCGTGAATTTACTTATTTACCCTTCATTATAAAGAAAAAAATATACAATATCTATACTATTAAAACACATAAAATAATTTGATAATTGCATTTTCACATTAATTTGACAATTGTCTTTTTTACATTTACTTTTAGTTAAAGATATTACCTATTATGAACACCACCTAAAAACATCAATCATATCATATCTTCCAATCATTAATATTTTCTTTCGAATTAAAATATGTTACCTTTTATATTTAAAAGTAATCTTACAATCATTAATATATACCCGAAAATATCACACAATCACACCATATTTTTTTATTATTAATAAAATATATCTTGCATATAAATCGGGAATCGATACCCTTATCGGTGATGGAGGAATTACCGATCAATTTGAACATATAGTTATCTTTCAAAGACAAGGTTACACAAAAGATTTCACTAACTTAGGATCGACCCGTACTGTGCCAAGGATGGAATCTCGCATCGATATAAACCTTATAAATTTTTGTAGCATCACCGGATTGATTAAGGAGCTAGAAGCCCGTATGTGGAATGAAGGAAATTTTAAGGACGAAATGAGGTATTAATAACAACTTCGTTGTTAGTGATACTTGATGATAAAAAGGGCACTTTAAGGGTCATGATGTTTTAAAAAGTTTAGGAGGTGTGTTGAAGCAGAAGAAAGGGACGATTGCGTATGCGTCTAAAACAGTGTAAAGAATACGGGGTAGGATATCCTAATCGCGATTCGGAATTACCCATGATAGTGTTCACGCAGAAAATTGAGACGTTAACTTATGAGAAAAAGTGTTAAGATTTTTACCACGAGATCCATAAGTATATATTCATATTAGAAACTTATAAAGAAGAGAAGACAGTGGAAGTAAACAAGGAGCACGATGAAGAAATTTGTTAATACCTAGAAAAGGCCGAAGTAGTGGTCGATATCTATGAGAAGAATTATTCGGAATCGGGATTCAGTCAGAATTAACAAAGAAAATAGAGTATATGCACTAAAGAATAATAGTAAGAAGAAAAGAGCTAAATTATGGGGAAGGACAAAGATGTATAGAAGGTTAAGAGAATGTTTGGTAAACGGATATGAAGAATAGTATTGGCAAATTATTAAGCACGAACGCGACATGTTGAAAGCAAAATGACAGAGATCTAGTGGATTAATTCCGCCTGTAGAGAATCTTTAACGTGGATACAATTGTAATGAATTTCGTAAGCAGGTCACCGAAGACCGAGTCAAGGTATGGCATTAGTTGATTTCTAATTGTTAGACCAAGTTGACTTACTCATGAGAGATTTTCCATTTAGAAGATTATTGAATTATGTACGAAAGAGATGGTGGTGCAGTGTAAAACTTCTGCAGCGATTGCGTCAGATAGAGGCCTAAGGTTAAATTTCGGATACTGAAGGTGCTTTCAAGTAAATTTAACAAAGAGATTAAGCGTATGTAGTAATTTGATATGCGGTTGACGGACAAGGAAGAAGAATTATCCTGATGATCGAATTTATATTTAGCGTCCTGCCTTGGATTTCGCGCGACAGTCGAGAATAATCATTTATCCATGATAGGAATTTTGTTATCATGATAGTCACCATGCGAACGTGAGGACGTCTCTTGTGAAGCTTACTGCGAAAGAAGAAGTTCGATTTTCTTGCGTTACGAAGGAGTCAACGAACGAGAGATGCAGTTAGCCGAGCTGGTTCGACTATGCAGAAGACTATACCGTATCCAGAGCAAGTGGTGGCGGCTGACGGGAGGCAACACTTGTGTGCTGATCAAACCGAGGAATACGAAGAGTATCGTACGTATTGACATTATCTTAGATTATAAAACACGACCACAAAGAATTACATGCGCCAATGATACAAAGACTCAACACGGATACTATGAACACGGTAGAAGAGGAACGCATAAGTAGTGGGACAGGAATTGTCATTCATAGAACAACCTATAAGGAATACAGGTCGAGGAGGGCGTGCGTTGAGAAACAACATTAAAGCATTGGTGAAATCAAGGTGAGAGAACAAAAAGGATTGCAGTGTTAACTTGAGAGTTGGAAAGGGTAAAGTTGGTATCGTATCCACAACTATGTTCTTTAGGTTATCAAGACAGAATCCTTTTAAGGAGGGGAGACTATAATAAACCCTAATTTTTGTGAATATTTGAAACCTAGATGAATAGTGATTTTGTGGGCGGTCGAGAAAATTTTGCAACCATGTTATATGCGAACTATTAAATGAAGATTTCGAATTGATATTACGTCTTTACGGTGCAAATGAGTATATGTAAAAGTCGTTGGTTTGACGAAACTCATTATTTCGAATGGTCAAATTTTATGAGATGTCAAAGGAATATGAGGTGAGAGACATCGTGATGTTAAAGGTATTCCCATAGAAAGGATTGATGCGGGTTGATAAGAAAGGAAAGTTAAGTCTGAGACTCATAGGACCTTTTGAGATTTTGAGATGTGTTGGGAAGTTAGCCTACGAGTTAGCCTTACCCCCGGATTTGTAGTAATTTCATAATGTGTTTCGCGTGTCTATGCTACGACCTTACCATATCGACTTTCGACATGTGATAGAATATGACCAAGTAGATCTACGACCAGACTTGACCTACGTGGAACAACCTATAAAGATCATGGATAGAAAAGGACAAGTGTTGAGGAATAAGGTTGTCAAGTTAGTAAGAGTTTTGTGGAGAAACTAGAATGTCGAGGAATCAACTTGGGAGTTAGAGAGTGTAATGCGTGAGAAGCATCCCCAACTGTTTTCAACTTGATTCCGAGACGGAATCCTTTTAAGGAGGGGAGGCTGTAAGAACCCTGATTTTTGGGTACTATTGTAATAGACGGAATGAATAGTAACCTTGTTGTGTAAGAGAAGTGAATCCTACCCCATATATGAATGACGGATAAATAAAGATTTGAAGTTATATTATGTTTCCTTATGGAAAATGAGTGTATGTAAATGTCGACGGATTTCGTAAAATCATATTTTATTATTTTTGTACATTTCCGGGATATCGATAAATACGAATACTACGACAAGGTGATGGATTTATTTATTTGAAAACCCACGGACCCATATATATATTTGAAATTAGGAAGTTGGATTTTGGAAAGAATATTTGAAGGAAAAACCCCACCAAAATGTTAAAGGAATTAGCTAGAATATTATGGAATTTGGAAAATAATTACTAACCATGCAAAGGTGACAAGTATGTTAGTATAGCCATGCAACCCATGCAATTTCCATGCATCAACCAAGTCTAAGTTAGTAACCAAGTAGTTAGTAGATAGTTAGTAAGCAACCAAGTTAGTAGAGTCTAGTTAGTTGCTTTAGGAAACATGGTTCCCTAAAACATGGATCACCTAGTAAAAATCAAGAGACATGGCTTGCTAATTACCACAAGTTGAAAGCTTGGACAATATATAACCAAGCATACCAGCATTCATTTTATTACAAGACACAACACAAGAACAAAAAGAAAGAATGGGGAAAGAAAAATTCATAACTCAAGATCTACAGCTTCAAAAATCACAAACTTTTAACCACAGCTTCCTCACTTCATGGGTAAGGTTCGTACAAATTTTCATGTCTATCCAAGTAGTATAGCCTAGTCAAATCCATGCTCAAAGTTGAGGCTGAATTGTAGCTCCGAAAATTACTAACTTGTTTCTTGATTTCTTTTGCAATTTAAGGAGGATAAACATGGATCAAGGCTCCCTTAAGGTTTAGAAGCTCTTAATAGCATGTTTAAGGATTCAAGGAAGGTATAATCTCTCAACCCTAGTAGCCATGGCAAGAAATTAGCTTGGTATGGTGAGATCTAAAAGTTCTAGTACAAAAGTGTTAGTTTGAGTTTGAATTATCAAAAACCTTGGATGTTGATGAATATTGTTATGATGAAAATTATTTTTATGTTATATGAAGTCATATGAGTACATAAGATTTTATTTTGGTGGATTTGTGATGATATTGAAGTGGGTGGAAATTTTAGAAGGTGTATGACTTGTAGAAAGTGAGCTGTTGACAAATCTGCAATTAACCCTGTTTGAAACTGTATTTCGGAGGCCCAAATCTGATCCCCTGGAAACTTACCTGATATGGTTGGAAAGGTCTTGATCTTTAGTTTCTAGATATATAAAGTGCATTGTCAGAAGATTTGTGGATCTTGAGATATGATCGATTTAGTGAAGCGTGTTCTGAGTAGAAAACTGCTGAAAATTGTCCCCTTGTAAATTATGTTTGGACCCTTTAAAACTATGGTAAATTCGTGGTAAAAATTGGGAAGCAATTTTTTACAGTGGAGTAAATGACCTAAAAAGAATTGAGTGAAAATTCGAATTTCATATTTTTATAAAAATGCTAGAGCAAAATGCGCGCAAGTGGAAAATCGCGCGTAAGAGTAGTTTTTCGAGATTTTGACACGAACCTTAGCATAATTGGAATTTGGTAATTACTTCGAGTCGGATTATTAACGAACGTGACTTTATGATATTATGGACTTTTAGGAGGGTTAGTGGACTAAAGTGTGGAGTCACTAGGGTAGTCTCGTAATTATTTTGATAATTATTGTTTAGTGGCCTCGTTAAGTTACTAACGAACGTACCTTGGATATTTATAGATTACCGTACGACACCGAGAGCTTTACCACCCCTACCACACCAAGGCAAGTTCACTTTTCAAAAACTTATATATATGTTTTTAAACTGTTGTGTTTATAAGCTTATTGCGTAATACTTTCTTTATGTAATTGCGAACCTTATGTTGAGATTGATATACGTATAAGGGTATACTTATACTTAAACTATTGGAATAAAAGTGTTTTCTACGGACAACGACTCTAGCAATAGAGATCGTATTGGTCCAAATATATTATTGACAGGGGAGTAGTGTATTATTTTCTCATCATTAAGTTACGAAAACCCGAAGAGCTACTAGGGAAGTTTTGTACTCACATAAGTATTTATTAAGTATATGTTTCCAAAAATAATCAAAAATATTTATTTTGAGATTAAAGATTATTTTAATTGATTAATAATATGTTATTTATTTATTATTAAGTTATCAAAAACTTATTTTCGTAAAGCAAAAATTCGCTCCAAATACTTCAAAGGTTTTCAAACTCGGATTTCCTCGAACTCGAAATGTTTTCAAAAACCCCAGGTCAAGTTTTTCTAAATATAAGTACACACATAGAAAATATAAGTAGTTAAGTATTGATCATCAATCATCACTTTCGTTGTCCTCGTGATCATTTTCATCCTCGCGATCATCGACATCCTGATCACTGTCCTTTCCGACCAAAAAGTCCTGTAAAAAGAAATCCCAAGTTTCCTTGTCATCATCTAACCTGCCCAAAAGAATAATCAAATAGGGATATGTCAAAACTTGAACTATGAAACATTGATAATATAGAGTTTTCGTAAAGGGGTTAATAATCTAACCGGCCCAAGTTTCCTTGTCATCATCTAACCTGCCCAAAAGAATAATGACTATGGAACTACATGCTTCGGCTTGGTTGTGGTCATCTTGAACTTAGTGCTCTAACCATTTCTAATTTCACGAGTTCATATGCTAGTTTTATGAAATAAGGTCACAAAACCAACATAGCAGACTTAAGCTACGGACTGTCAAGCGTCCAGTAGAGTTCCAGACCTGGATTTTTTTTTGTTAAAAAAATTAAGATGTCCGATAACACTTCTGTAACAGTGGCGAATTTTGGAAAAGTGAATTTTATCCTTCGTTGGTTTTGCTCAGAAGCTATAATTGAAATATGGTACAGAGCCGTTTTTCTTCATTTTTGAACAATTAAATTATTTAGGCTGTATGTTTTTGCAGTCATATTATAATGGTAATCAAATTCCCTGATCAGGATATTTTATACAATCAGTATCAAAAGTTAAAGCAGCAAGCAACAACATATTTTATGATAATGGACACACTGACCAATATATACATCACTTTATTTAAAAGAAAGAAGATGATAGAGCATCAACACACCTTGCTAGGTTGATGTAATAATCTAATTTTTCTGGCATGCTGGATCTCCTCCATTAGTTCTGTCAGTTCCTAGAAGCGTTTCAAGTTTAGTCCAATTACAACCTCTTGCACACTGCAAACATAATGCGTTGGGATGTACCCCCATCGGAAGTTCTTGCAATAAACTCCAAAAAAAGTGTTAGAAGATTATTATAATCAAGAATGATAATGATCAAGGGAGCTAATACAGAAGTGTACCTTGAAATCGTGGTGAGAGAGGATGAAGATGTCGCGTAGCGGCCACTGGTGTTGGCCTTAAACAATGGAGCATTTGGGATTATAGCCCAAAAGCAGGTCCTGTGATCCTAAATGCTCCATTGTTTAAGGCCAATACAGGAACTTTCATCTCAGCTAATGTTATGCTATTGATGGACATGGAAGCTTTCAGTATTTGATTTGCACATTCCCGCTTGTTGTTTAACTGCTTCCTTGTGTCTTCTAGGAGACCACCTGAAGGAACGCGAGGCACTGGAAGCCACCATTTCTCCTCTTGGCGTTGCATTGATTTACTAAGAATGGTTGACCCATCAGCATCACTCGCTATGATCCCTTGATCGATGTACCAGAACTCTGTCTTGCTGAAGCTATCTAAGATTTCCTATAGTGACAGAACAGGGAATGAAACTATTAGCTTACTAGTAATTCCAAACAACAGATACAAAGAGGTATTTTAACCCTTACAATAAGCATGTTGTCTAGGTTCCGAAGAGCTGGAAGATTAATAAAAAGATCTGCCCGTGGTCTGCAAGTCATTACCTGCATAATCACAGCAAGGTAAAGAATACATCCAGGAATTAACATATCGCAAGAGTTTATCTCGAATGTGGACTTGGCCATTCAGTAATCTCACTCATTAAAAATAGTTAAATATCATGATTTGCAAGTGTCAACAACTACAGAAAGAGCATCATACTCATAGCTGAATGATTAAATCAACACTCAATGTCACTATAATTTGTACACTTTTATAAAACCTTTATAAAACCAAATTCTAATTTTCAAGCTCCAACTACTTCAAGGCTTACAACAGAGAGAAATAAATTTCAAATAAAAAGCAAATATATTACAGAATAGTTGATCAAATCTGAGTTGGAAACATAAATTACCTCCAGCTTACTTCCATCGGAAAATGTTTGCCAAGAAGGTATACTAGGATAGTCCGACCGAGGGACCTCATTCTATCTATGCAGCTTGTTTAACATGTGCAATTTCTAGTAAACACTCCACAGAGGTTATTATAACTGGTTGGGATCCCTGATCATTTAGGAAACTATTCTCAGATGCAAGAACAAAATCCGTAACCAATAAAACATAATGTTATTTCACATACCTATCTGTGTCACCATATAGAACCTTAGCTTTCCATTTCTCATGTGTGTCAACAAATAAAATAGCAGTTTCCAAAGTTCTACGGCCGCACTGAACAACGCTATCAGCAAGCTCTGCACATGGCATGCGACCACTAAACCCAGCAGCTGTATAGCCATATGTTACATTTGCTATTAGCTTCAGGGCAAGTTGTCTAGCATTAAATATCTGAAGGAAAAGAAAATTAATTATCAACTCAGTTACTCAGATTTTCTCTATAACTACAGGTTTGTATATGCTCATTTAACATAACTGACGATATCATTATTGTAATACCATCACTACTGTCATTTCATATCAATATGATAATATATTGAAAATTCGTAGAATTCTACTATAGACACAAATTTTACAAAAATACAATATGAAAATATAAAAAGGGAATACGGAAGCATGTCAAGTAAGTTCTTTGATAATTGATATATTCAATAAAATAACTTCAAATTATAAAAAATTGTGCTTACTAAAATTGTATCTAGAAAGATTGTACATATCAAGTACCTATAGTCACCCTACGAGACAAGCATGCTAACTGAATGAGCCATACTAAGGTAGAAAAAACAAGACCAGCCAATCTTCACTACAAGAAAAGAAGATTTAACTGCAAAAATAGCTTCAAGACCAACCTTAAATCTTTCGTATCAATATACTGAGCACGCAGAGTCAACGAATTCCCCCTTCTATGTTTCTTGTAAGAAGTTTTTTTTGGTGCCCCTAAATTAATGACAAGTTGAAATGTAACAATTGAGTGCCGAGTATTTTTATTTATTACAACGTTAAAATTAAGTAGGTTTTAAAGTTGCAACGTGGAATGATAATCTTGCTTGATAGGAAAAGAGTGATTGAAGCAGAACCTGAGGTTTGAAATCGGGACTCGGATAAGTTCCCCTGTCTTGTACGGGGGAGATCCTCAGCAGCATGTCGCGACATATCGTTGACGGAGCATGCTGGAAAACTATCACAAACAGAATACATAAATCATAAGATGATGCAAAGTATAATATATATAGGTTTGCAATATGAATTACCATCGTCCTCGCTCTCAGTTTCAGTGTCGACTTCATCTTCACTAAACTCATGCACCTTGGGTTTGATATTGAGCCATTTCTTCATCACGATCGAAGGCCAAAAGGCCTGCAGATAAATATAGTAAGATCAAAGTCAGCTGCTCTGTTCGGAGCAAGACAAGACAAATAGATAGCGATCATGGAGCATTAACTATTTCCATACCAGCTGTAACAGAACCACCAGGTGAACTAATGAACATTTTGATGTCTTTCTCTTGATCTTCGGCATCAAGGAGCAATAGCTGACTAATGATATAATCTGCTGACACATCATCAACATGCCCCATACAAATTAAGTTCCACAAAAATGGTATCAATAATACTAGTCAGCAGAGGTAAAAGGCAATAATATACCCAAATGAACAAAATCAAAAATAATCTAATAACACAATATATAAAAACCTCATTTACCAAAATTACCAAATGAATGCAATAATCCCATCAGAATAGTATCTTAATATCATTTCATACATGACTAATTGAGCAAATATATACCTCGGAACCCGAGAAAACGATACGCTGGCGAAGAAGCATAATATAATTATAGAAGGAGCTGTTGATGGGGTTGTGAAGGTTAGACATCCATTCTCCATTTTTGTTTCTGATTATAGAAGAAGCTGAAAGAAACGAACATCCCAACCCCACATAAAGAAACGAACAAAAGTTTGACATACTTAGTACAATAAGCCAATCCCTGCTTTGCCATGTCTTGGAAGGGAAAGAAACCAAAATTATTGAATCAACATTATACAACACCTCTGTCTCTGGCCCAGTAAAAATAACACATCCGACTATGTACTTTGTGCTCTTCAGACTGCATCCCTGAAGCTTTAATTGAATCTTTAACCTAATTGAAGCTTTAATTGAATCTTTGACCTAATTAAAGCTCCAATCAGTTTTGGGGTTTTAGGTGCTCTAATCGATTTTAGGGATTTGAGAGTGAGTGAGAGAGATTTGAGAATGAGTGAGAAAGATATGTGTGAGAGGAAGAGAGAGGTCGATAGAGAGAAGTGAGGTATGAGGGAGAGATGTGAGGCGAAGAATGGCGAGAGAGGGTGTGTTTTGTGTAATAAAAAATTTTTTTGTGTTAGAGGGAAAGTATTTTTATGTTTTGGTACCAATTTTTAGCCCGCTCAGCAAACTTAAACTCCCGCCTATAAATTTGGGTTAAGTTGATCAAAAGTGTAACATGTATTGTAACGCTTTTACTAAAGTATTGTAATTGTTATAAAATTTCAAAATGATCATTTTTCTTGCAACACTTTTCCCATTTATTGTAACATGTTTAAAAATATTGCAATAGACTACCAAGTTTTGTGTATATTGTAACACTTTTAGCTTAAAAATATATATTGGTGTTGCAATAGGCCATTTTTGGTGTAGTGTAAATTAATAAAAAGGATGCCAATATTATTAGTTTAGAATAATTGATTCTACATCTCTAAAAAAGAATAAAAGAATATTAGATACTAACTACACGTGGGTTATTTTTTTAAAAAAAATGTTACACAAGTGTAATGTGTATATTCTTAGTTTATGCAGTACAATTTTTTTTTAATGATAAGTACCCAAATACTCTTCTTTGCTGGCATTCCAAAATAATAAATACTTCTTTTATTCTGTATTCTCCGAATAAAATAAACAATATAATCTGAATTTGATAATAGCATGTATGTGATTTTGATTCGGAATATAATAAACTTGTTTGGATTGGACAGGGAAATGCTTGACGCAATCACCATGTACAAGACAGAGACATACCCACAGTACTTTTCACAGTGGGTTCTATTCAAAAGGCACAAGCAGTCCTTCCCACAGGCGGATTTCCATCCACATGGTTCATAATGATGACAAAGTTCACCCTCCTTCACAAAAATCCGACTTTGGAGTGAACTGTAACCAGAAGACTTCTTTGTGAATTTTGAGCCGCGCACTTTACCCCTCTTAGGTACAAATCTTTAATTTCCTCGTTGAGTACCCTGATACATTTTCACCACCAAAATCATTATGTCAAGACACCAATGTAAGATGAAGAAATCCATAACCATGCAGAGCATCAAGTTTGAGGTACTAACCATCTTTTGGCATCTCCTTCGGCACAGTTTTCAGATAGGGGATCTACACCTTTGTCTACCGCAAGGGCTAGCACATTCTCACTGCAATATAAAAACATAAATACTTCAGAGCTCGTCTTCATATTGTTTTTAAGATTTCGAGCCAGTGAAGAACTGCAACTTTGAACCTCATCAGGAAAACAAAAAAGAAACAAATGCACAGACAAAAAGTTTTACAAAGTCCCTTCTCACTGCAATATAACAATAGATAACGAGGTCGAAACTGTTACGGAATTGAACAAAAAGCTATTTAAAGTTCCTGACTTGTTTCTATCACAAATCTCCGTCGCTTTCTTTAAAAGGGATTTCTCTAAACTTGTCCCAGGTTCACATGATTTCTGCTCCTAGACTTCCAAGCTCATTGGACGTTGTTTCTCAGCCCAATTGTAGTGTTACATACAGTAAGGCCCTGAATAAAATATTTTTCTTAAAAAATTAATAGAATAAACTTACACAGAAGAGGACATCCTGTGTGCAACCATGTGATCTGCAACTGAAAAGCTGACAACAAATGAGAGGAATTAGTAAGTTGTAATAAAGGACTGCAGATGTTCTAAAAATTTATAGAATTAAAAACAATTATTTTGAAGAGCTTACTTAACATCGATGACAAAATAGAGTATAAAATGTATTCAGTGCTGCATTAGGATCTCTTTGAGAAAAGAACTTGATGTGGCACCACAATTATCCTCTCGGGAGACGATAACAAACCAGAAGAGAACTTATTTTAGTGGAATGAAATTAATGGAATGAAAATTTACCATTGCAGAAGTATCCACAACCATTGTCACACAAACGAGCAAAATCGACGACACGGGGAATGGGTTTATCAAATCTTACACCGATTTTAGACGAATGATTGTTTTCAAAGGGTAATAAAACCTTGCCTTTATATCCTCATGTTGGACGAGTGATAATTGATGACGATTAAAGCATGGTATTGCAGAGAATAGAAATGGTATATAGCTAGTCACAAAGTGCAAGGAATCGTTTAGAAAAAAAAAGTGTAAAGAATCACACAAAGATTACGTACAGGTAGCATACCTACAACAAACATTACCCAAATATACACAATGGTAGACACCAGTTGAATGTAAATATGAATTTCACTTACTAGCGAGCTAATTGTAGATACCAATTGAATCAAATGAACAAAATATAGTTGTATTTTGCATAATTAGCACCAATGAACTAACTTTAACTTCACATTTTTCATAATTGAAAATATTCATGAATTAGGGTTTGGATTTGTGTGTATCTCTCAAACTAAACTTTGAGTTCGGGAGTTTGATTATTATTAAAAATAAAATTGGGATTTTGAGAGAGATGGAGAGATGGTGAGGGAGAGAGACGAGAGATACATGGTTAGAGAGAGAACTCACCGATTTTAGACGAATGATTGTTTTCAAAGGGTAATAAAACCTTGCCTTTATATCCTCATGTTGGACGAGTGATAATTGATGACGATTAAAGCATGGTATTGCAGAGAATAGAAATGGTATATAGCTAGTCACAAAGTGCAAGGAATCGTTTAGAAAAAAAAGTGTAAAGAATCACACAAAGATTACGTACAGGTAGCATCCCTACAACAAACATTACCCAAATATACACAATGGTAGACACCAGTTGAATGTAAATATGAATTTCACTTACTAGCGAGCTAATTGTAGATACCAATTGAATCAAATGAACAAAATATAGTTGTATTTTGCATAATTAGCACCAATGAACTAACTTTAACTTCACATTTTTCATAATTGAAAATATTCATGAATTAGGGTTTGGATTTGTGTGTATCTCTCAAACTAAACTTTGAGTTCGGGAGTTTGATTATTATTAAAAATAAAATTGGGATTTTGAGAGAGATGGAGAGATGGTGAGGGAGAGAGACGAGAGATACATGGTTAGAGACAATCTAAGATAATTTGGGTTAAGGGGGAATAAAATTTCTTCGAGTTTTTAGAGAGAGATGGGAGATTAGAGAGACCCGAGTGGAGAGTAAAAAAGAGGGCAAACTCAAGTTATTTTCTTGCAATAATTTTGGGATGGGGGAAAACTGCGCCCTCACTTTTTTTTTCCAAATTTTCATCATAATTTTTTTTAATTTACATATAGACAAAAAAAAATGTCTAGATAATTTTGGTTGTAATTTTTTTAAAATAATTTGGGATTGTACTAATTCGTTTAGGGGAGAAAAAATATTTATTTGATTTGTTAATTTAACGGTCAACTAGTACTTTGATGGGTATCCATAAACAGGGTTTCGTCAAGGTTTTGATTTTTTTTAAAATACTCCATCATTTTTAATGTTATTCCAAAATTGGTACTAAGAAGACGATCGGTTTTCTGCGAAGCGAATGTTAAAAAAGGTCGGTTATGTTTAATTAATAAAAATGTTCGATCCATAGTTATTAATTAAACATTTATAAAAACATAAATCCATAATATCCAACATTTATAAATCCATAATATCCAACATTCAATAATCCATAAAATCCATCTACGGATAATCTTCATCTACACCAAATAATTTCCTTAAATCATAGTTGTCCATATGTGCCTCGTTCAACGCTTCCTCACCTTCCTCCAACTTCACCTCCAAATCAACTATCTTAAGCTTTATTTCAGTTTCCGCATCTTTTAATTTCTTTTCCAAAGTTGCCTTTGTTTCCTTCTTAGCATCCATATATACCCGAAAAAAACAACATATTACAAGATGCATTCATATAAATACATTACAAACTAATGCATAATTACATATTTAAATAAACACTACATATAAATATATATATATCTATATATATGCATAATTACCTCAAGTTAGGACAGAATAAAATTTTAAGTGAAATATATGAAATATACATTACACATGCATGATATATATTAGTATCCGGCACAGATTGCCACGTACATTGAACATCTAATTTTCAAAAACTAAAACGGACTGCATTGTATGAAGGGGTTGGTTTCGATGGTCGATTCATTCAACAGTCACACCTCTTAATTAATAACCACACAGAAAACTATAATTCGTTTTTTTGAATATTACGGTTAAAACCGACCCTGGTCGGTTTTGAAATATAAAAACATGTCATCAAAACGACGATTTTTTCTTCGTTCCGTCACGATGTAACCGACCGTCATGGGAGCGATCGTTTTAGGTGACGTGTCACAAGAGTCCCAGCCGTGAGTCAGCAAAACGGGCGCGGGTTCAGCACCAGTCGGTTTTTGTTGGTCGGTTTTATAATAAATTCGACCGACTAACGTAGGGTTCGGTGATAACCCTCGGTTTTGTGGCGGTCGGTTTTGTGGCGGTCGGTTATAAACAGTTTTCTTGTAGTGAATATTGTTTAATTCAAACAATATTAAAAACACAGAAACCCAAGTTTTATTTCACAAGTTTATTACCACTTTATTCATTTTATTAATCAATTATATTGGAAGCTCTAATTGATCGTGTGTTTAATTTTCAAGTAGAATAAATGTGTGTATTTTTCCATGGGTGAAAGATGAGATAATGGGATCTTTAATTTAATCTTTTGCTTATATTTTTTTTATCGTAAGTGACCTTTAAATGACCCAGTGATCTTGGGCTTCTAATACTTAATCTTATAATAAGCTAATTCATTAACTACTATACTTTTATAAAATAAAATAAATACTCCTTAAATAATTATTTTCTTAAAATATGTGAAACACACAATTTAAACCTAGTAATCAAATAAATAAAATCTAAGAAAATTATTCTCGGATCAACAAATTAAATTCGACAATCACCCTCATATTAACATCTGAAACATTGTAAAAAAAACTCACACAATAACAACAACAATAATAATAATAATTATAATAATAATAATAATAATAATAATAATAATAATAATAATAATAGTTGTAATAATAATAATAATAATAATAATAATAATAACAACAACAACAACAACAACAACAACAACAACAACAACAACAACAACAACAACAACAACAACAACAACAACAACAACAACAACAACAACAACAACAACAAGAATAATAATAATAATAATAATAATAATAATAATAATAATAATAATAATAATAATAATAATAATAATAATAATATTAATAATAATAATAATAATAATAATAATAATAATAATAATAATAATAATGATGATGATAATGAAACTAATTACTAATTAAGAGATAAAATTCCTTACATTTGCTCCTTCATGATTTTCGTATAAATATGAAAATTTCCGGTTCTATAGCTCCAAATGTTTGTCAAATTATTCTCCCCAAAATCGAAAATTTATTTTAATAAAACGCACTACTCCAAATTGTCTTGAATAACTATATTTTTCAATGTATATTGAATATCTATATATTTTTCAGATATTTTTTAGCGTGTAATTTACAATTAATAAAGTTAAAAGAAAAAAAAAGTTGAAGAACTAATTTGTGGACTATACCCATTATCTACGATGAATAATCCAACGCCCATGACCCATATACTACATGATCCATTCTCATTTTATCACCTCTAAAAATAGGCTATCTAATTGCTAGGCCCCCTATTAGCCCACCCAAAGCCCAATTACTATGATATAATTTAGGTTATAAATATATCACTTCACTAGGTCACCTTCTTACACCACAATAGCTGTGTTTCTCCAGCTGCAACGAAACTCACCTTCCAGCTACAATAAAATTCACCCTTCATATCGAACCCTTTCAATCCCTTCATATCTAGTGTTCGTAAACTCATCTTCTCAATCCATTCGTATATCTTGTCAAACCAGCACATCTAATCTTCTGAAACCCACCAGATCTCATTTGTCTGAGCAGTTCTTTTTTATTCTTCGAATGTTTGTAATGAAGTTAAAAACTTTTTTTTATTTATCACCCCAATTATACCTTAATAGCATTGTTGGTATGTACTACTGTGTTGTGGAATAAAAACTAGGCTACTAGTATTGCGGCTAGGGTTTATGTATTTAATGTAAGGGTGTGTGAGCTTCGTGCTTTAATGGCTGCTCTTGTGCTCTTGGCTAATTCTGCCTTCACAAGATGCCTACGTACTTTGATGAATATCAAAGATCAAGCCAAAAAACGTAGTTCTGAGATGAGGGGTCAGGCCCTTTATATAGGCTGAAGAGCCTTTAGAATTATGGTAGGAGTTAGAGACTTAGTAGAAAAGTCTTTGAGGAAAGTTCTAGAACTGATTCCTTATAGGAATCAGTTTCCATATGGAATTGGATGCCTTATAGGATAAGTCTGAAGGGGATATTATCCTTATCCAACTCTTATTTGCTGAGCTATTTATTTCCCCCAATATTAATTACGAAATTAATATTATAATAGGGGTTTTGGGCCCATCTGGTGGGCCCCACGTTTGGACCATTCAGGGTCTAATTAATGTCATATTAAATGTGTCTTTAGGGCTCATTTTCAGCCCATATCATTTGCCCCCCAACTTCTAGGAAAACTGATCAGGTTTTCCTTGAAGTTTTATCTGTCTTTCGTGAGACTTGGGTCCGGGCTTTGTACACTAGTGTTTCACGAATGTCGTCTTGATGTAAAGTGTGGAGCGACCGACACGTTTACGACGATATGCCTTATTCGAGGCTAAGCAATTTCCATAACTTTAGTTACAGAGCCTTTTTTTTCTTCAAGGAATTATCTATGAAATTCCTCGTATTTCCATTTTTATCCTATTATGGTACCTACAGGTATTAAAATTCCATGTCCGTGAAGATTAGCTGTCAGAAAATCAATTTTTATAGCAAATTTCGACCAGGACTGAGTATTTTCGATCAGAAATTCGACCAGGAATTCGACCAGGATTCTGGTCGAATTAAGGCCTTCTTTTTCTTCCTGATCGAAGAGATTTTCGACCAGGATTCCTGGTCGTTTCGACCAGGATTCTGGTCGAAATAAGGGTCCAATTTTGCTCTGGTCGAAGGGTTTTTCGACCAGGATTCTTGGTCGTTTCGACCAGGATTCTGGTCGGATTAAGGGCGTTTCCAACGCTTTGGCTTTGGGCCTATTCTTATGGGGCCTGGTACTTTTCTTTTCAAAAATGGGCTTATCCTCATAGTTGTTACTGGGCCCATCCGTGCTATTTGGATTCAAATTCAGGATTTATTGTCTATTATATATATTTTTTTTAAAAAATACCCATAATTTTCTTCAAAATATCTAAGATATTTTCAAAGATATTTTCTTAAGAATGTCCTAGAATCGGGCCTTAATTTGGGCCGGTTTTATGGGCTTTTCTGACCTGTTACTGTAGGTTTTCTGACCGTTTGGAGGAATTTCAACCGGCTGAAAAGTTATATATAAGAGTGAGAGTGGAGAGTTCACTTTCTCATTCTCACTTTTACTCAAACACTTCACTAGAAATTCTCTCTATAGTTCTCTTTATTTCAAGGCGATTTCCGGCGAGAGTTTATCGAAGCTCCTCCCCTTCACGGTGGTTTCTGGGTTTCTCCTTGAAGATTTCTTCATATCTTCATAGCTTCTGGGTTTTCTTTGAAGATTTCTTCAAATCTTCATATTTTCTGGGTTTTTCAAGAGCTTCGAACCTTTCTTCAAGAGCATCAATGGAAGACAAAGCTAAGTCTCGCCTTGCAAAGATGAATTCTGCCTCCTCCAAAGGTACAATCACCATTCGCTCTTCTTACACATCTCTAGTAGATATGTTAAATCAACGTGGAGATGATTACCCCTCTTTGTCAGAATTAGATGCATATGACTGTTGTAGCTCTTATCATGATGTTGGTGAAATCACTAGATATAACAAGCTTTTCAAAATTAAATCACCTTATAAACTTGTCCCAGCCGAGCCAGGTGACAGACCTTGTCACTGGAAACCCAATTCTTTGTGTGTTTATAGGGAGAGTCTAGTGGCTGGCCTTCGTTTTCCATTTCATGAATTCATTCCTAGACTCTTAGCTGATGTGCAAATTAGTCCATGTCAACTCCCACCAAACGCGTGGAGAATTATATTATGTTTTATGGTTTTGTGTCTTCGACAACAACTCCCTTTATCAGTTGCTCTTTTTCGCAAACTTTTTCAATTTTACAATAGTCCTGCCACGAACCCTGGCTGGGTATATGTTAAGCTCCGTCCTAGAGTCCCCCCAATCTTTAATGGCAAGTCGATTCCTGATAATAATGCGGGCTGGAAAAATGAGTTCGCATACTTAGAATGGGATGGAGGTGATTGGGGCACTCTCTTTAGGCAGACATTCTCGAGAGTCTCAGATGGAAGTGCTAAGGGAATCGTCCTTAGTACCGAGGAACAGGCCGCTTATAATACTTTGACCGAGGCAGACGGTAGTTCTATTACCTGCCTAAGTCTTTTAAATGAGGAGTCTCTAAGGGGAGTAGGCCTTTCCAGAGTTTCTGAGCGGGGTAACTTTCTTACTGGTCTTTGCCATTTACTTTTTAATACTGAATTTATTCCAACTCTCTTTTTGGTCGTTCTTGCAGTTGCGAAATTGATTGTGGAGGCTGCGCCCTCTCCTGATGAAGAGACAGCCAGGATGGTTCGAGCTAAGAGGGCTGCTGACCCTCGAGGGAAAAACACGGAGCCTCCTTTCTTGCGCCCCCACAAGGTCCAAAAAGGGGAGTTGAGGTATGGTGATATAGCTGGACTGGAGGGGAGCTCCCAGGTTAATGTCCAGTCGACGGTTTTCAGGCCTCCTTGGGGCTTTAGGAAGCAGGATTCTGTGGTGGGCTCTACGAAGCACTCCATGGATTGGTCTTTAAACTCGATCACCACCCCTGATTATAAGGACATGGTCCTTGGTGGAGGTATTGGGGAGTCAGAGGCACTTGGTGCTCAGGCTCTTGCTGTGGTAAGTCTCAAACTTTTATCTTTCAATACCTTAACGGCTTTTAAGTTCAATACTTGATTTCAATGCTAACCTTTTATGCAGGCTAACGTCCATTTCCAAAGCTTGGTTCATAAAGCCAAAGCTTGGAAAGAGAAGTCTAAAGCTTTTGAGTCTGAGTCCCAGAAGAAGACTCTCCATATTAACCGTTTGGAAGAGCAAATAAAGAAGAAAGATGAAGAGATGGTAGGGATGCATGCGGAGTTGGTCGCCCTGAGGGATGACAAGGAGAAGCATATTGATGAATATCTGGATTCGGAGGAGTACAAGACCCTCATGGATCAGCATGATGAGATGCTCTTTCCTAGTCAGTTTTCTGACGGGTGGACCAAGGCCCTTGAAGCAGTTCTGAGGCAGCATCCAGGGTTATTCTTGCCTTCTGCTTTTCCTAGCCCTCACCTTCCCCATGCCTTGACACAGGGGCCTGGTTCCAGTGAAGAGCTGTTTGGGGAGGATGACACTTTGGTTAAGGAGCATGCTGCTGCCACTTCTTCAGCTTTGGATCCCGAGCCTACTCTAGCTCAGCCTGGTGCTGCTGTCTCTGCCGACGAGGGGTCTACTACTGAGACTAGCTCTGAGGATGCTTCTCCTGCTAAGGAGGCCCCTAAGGCCCCTTAGACTTTATTTATTTATTTATCATTTGCCTTTCTGAACTTTGGGTTTCAACCATTTGACTTAATAGCCTTCGGGCCTTTGTAATTTCTAACTTAACTATTTATGCAGTTTATTTCCGCTCATTTTTCTTGCCTTTGCTCATGGTTTGTTAATACTTTAGAATTTTTGAGTACTTGGCCTCCTGGCTGGTACTTAAACTTATAAGTCGGTCCAACATTCGTCTTTCGTTTATTTTAGCAAGGAAAGATAACCAATAGAGAAAACAGATTAAATCCCATTATGCTGTCAAAGGACATTAATAAAATGGGTTCAACCCTTACATAGATACTTTATCAACTACTGGGAGCAACATGCTCTATAATGGTTTCATTCGAACCTTATTCCTAATAAATAGATAAAAGTTAGGTCTTTATTAAAAGACCTCAAACATAATAAACTTTGAGGTTCACAGCATGCCAAGTCCGGGGCACCTCAACCCCATCCAAGGTTTCTAACTTGTAAGATCCTCGTCCTAACACCTTCCTGACCAGATACGGTCCTTCCCAGTTTGGTGCTAACTTTCCTTTTTGGCCAACTCCTGAGGCTTCAATCTTCCTTAGGACCATGTCGCCTTGTCGAAAAAATCTTTCTTTAACTCTTTGGTTGTAATGAAAAGAGGCTCTCTTCTGATACTCAGCATTCCTAGCATTAGCTTCATCTCTAACCTCGTCAATTAAATCCAGGGCAAGTCTCATCCCTTCTTCGTTAGTTTCTGGCTCATATGCCTCGATTCGAGGTGATGCCTGCATGATCTCCAAGGGCACAACAGCCTCGGCTCCATAAGCCAGCAAAAACGGGGTTGCTCCAGTTGTTACCTTACAAGTGGTACGATACGCCCAGAGTATGGGCAGCAGTTCATCTACCCAAGTGTTCCTAGAGCGCTCGACCCTCTTCTTCAGTCCATCAAGGATAATTCGATTAGCTACCTCAGCTTGCCCATTGGCTTGTGGATGTGCCACTGAGGTAAAGCGGAGCTCAATCGCATTCTCTTCACAATACTTCTTAAACTCCTCATTATTGAACTGTGTCCCATTGTCTGTCACAAGGATTCGTGGGATTCCGTATCTGCAAATGATGTTCTCCCAGAAAAACTGGGAAACTTGCTTGGTGGTTATCTTGGCCAGGGGTTTAGCCTCAATCCACTTAGTGAAGTAATCAATGGCCACTATCAGGAATTTCCTCTGTGCTGAAGCCATGGGAAAGGGTCCAAGTATGTCCATCCCCCACATTGCAAACGGAATGGGAGAGTTGATGGAGGTCAACATCTCAGGCGGTTGCCTCACAATTGGGGCATGCTTCTGGCATCTCTCACATCTCTTGACATAGTTTTGTGCATCAGCCAACATCTCCGGCCAATAAAACCCTAAACGAATTATCTTGTGAGCTAGGGCTCTGCCCCCCAAATGTTGCCCACAGATCCCTTCATGAACTTCCTCTAATGCTTCCCTTGCCTCTAAAGGCCTTAGACATTTCAAGTACGGGATGACAAACGACCTTTTGTACAGAATACCCTCAATCAAAGTATATCTCAACGCTCTTACTGAGAGTTTTCGTGCCTCCATGGCATTGTCTGGGAGCCAACCGGTCTCCAGGTGTGCCTTGATAGGATCTATCCAAGAGCCTCCTATATCAATTGGTGCCATTAGCTTTGCATTAATGGTTGGAGCCTTCAGGACCTGAAAGTAGACACTCCCAGCATAATTTTCTATCTCAGAAGAAGCAAACTTAGACAGGGCATCGGCCTTAACGTTTTCTTCTCTCGGGATGTGCTCAACATGACATTCCTCAAACTGAGACATAACAGCCTTCACCACTCTCAGGTATTTCGCCATAGCCTCATCCTTAGCTTCGAACTCACCGTTTACTTGGGATATCACAAGTCGTGAATCTCCACAAACTTTAAGGTTTTTGACCCGCATGATTCTAGCTAAACCCAAACCAGCTATTAATGCCTCATACTCTGCCTCATTGTTAGTAGTAGGAAAATCCAGCTTTAATGCATACTCAACTATGAACCCATCAGGGCTTTGCAAAACCAAACCTGCACCACTAGAATTTGTTTTTGATGCTCCATCAAAATAGAGCACCCAATATTCCTTTAGATCGGGTGTAAGTTCCTCTTCTTTTTTCTCTTGCCCCGGGGTAGTCATTATCTCTTGCCCCCCGACTTCTTGGTTGTTAATAGTACATTCAACCACGAAGTCAGCCAATGCCTGAGCCTTGATGGCTGTCCGAGGCTTGTATGTGATATCGAATTCTCCTAACTCAATCGCCCATTTAATTAGCCTTCCACTGGCCTTTGGGTTATGCAATATGTTCCTCAACTGTTGGTTCGTCAGAACTTGAATCTTGTGTGCCTGAAAGTAAGGTCGCAATTTCCTTGAGGCAGTTACTAAAGCCAAAGCAAACTTTTCTATGGGTGAGTAATTCAACTCAGCCCCATGCAACACTTTGCTTACATAGTAGATAGGTTTCTGGACTTTCTCCTCTTCCCGAATAAGGACAGCACTCAGGGCTTGCTCAGATACCGCCAGGTATAGATAAAGAGTCTCTCCAGGACTTGGTTTGGTCAATAATGGGGCTTCAACCATGTATTTCTTCAATTGCTCGAAGGCCTCTTGGCTCTCAGGAGTCCACTCAAAATTTTTCACTTTCTTCAGTGCTTGAAAGAAAGGCAAGCACTTGTCACCAGACTTGGAGATGAATCTTCCTAAAGCCGCTACCCGGCCCGTCAACTTCTGCACGTCCCTTATAGAGCGCGGTGGTTCCATGTCTAAGATTGCCTTGATCTTGTCGGGGTTGGCCTCTATGCCTCTTTTAGAAACCATCAGACCCAAAAATTTGCCTGATCCAACGCCAAAGGCACACTTGGCTGGATTCAACATCATCTTGTGGTGCCTTAGCACTTCAAATGCCTCTCTGAGGTGCTTGATATGATCTGTCTTGACCAAGCTTTTAACCAGCATATCATCGACATAAACCTCCATGGTTTTTCCAATCAGATGGGCAAATATCTTATTCACCAATCGTTGGTAAGTAGCTCCTGCATTCTTTAAGCCAAACGCCATAACAAGATAGCAGAAAACACCAAAGTCGGTTATGAAAGATACCTTAGGGATGTCATCCTTGTGCATCTTAATCTGATTATAGCCGCTGAACCCATCCATGAAGCTAAGCATCTCATGTCCAGCTGTGGCATCTATCAACATATCTATCCTTGGCAGAGGGAAACAATCCTTTGGGCATGCATCATTTAGGTCAGTGAAGTCTATACACATCCTCCACTTCCCATTCGCTTTCTTGACCATCACTGGGTTTGCTAACCATTCGGGAAACTGAATTTCCTCAATAAAACCAGCCTCCAAGAGCTTATCCACTTCTTGCTTAATGGCTTCTTGCCTTTCCGGAGCAAAATTTCTCTTCTTCTGCTGTACTATCTTCCGATTAGGGTCAACATTCAATCTATGAGTTATAAGTTGAGGATCAATCCCTGGCATGTCAGCTGCTGTCCAAGCAAAAACGTCACTATTCCTTTGTAAGAACTCTATTAATTTCCCCTTCAGGGGTTCTTTCAAAGAGGCTCCAATATAAGTAACCTTCTCAGGGTCGCCTAGCTCCAGAGGGATAGGTATTAAGTTCTCCGCTGGCTTTCCCCGGTGTTCATCATCACGGACATCCATGTCCTCAATCGGGAGTACCTGCCCCCCGGTTCCGTCAGCTCTCAAAGCAGCCACATAGCAACTCCTGGCCATTTTTTGATCTCCTTTTTGTTCCCCAACACCATTCCTGGTTGGAAATTTGACCTTCATGTGATAAGTAGAGGCAACAGCCTTGAATGCATGAAGTCCGGTCCTCCCTAAGATTGCATTGTACGTCGAGGCAGCCTTAATTACTAAGAAGTTTAGCATCTGGGTGGCCTCCTTAGGTTCTTGCCCTATTGTCATAGGCAGATGAATGGTCCCTTCAACCTTGGACTCAACTCCATTAAATCCGTAGATTGGCATGTTAGTCGGGGTTAGTTGAGAGTCAGTATACCCCATCCTCATAAAAGCATCATGAAACAAGATATCGACGGAAGCTCCATTGTCTATTAGGACTCGCTTCACTTCCGAGTTTCCAATTACTGGAGTTATGACCAACGGGTCATCATGGGGGAATTTCACCCCTTCAAGATCTGAATCATCAAAACCAATCACTGCCTCAGTCTTAGCACGCTTCGGGGCTTCTCCTGTGATGTGCATCACTTCCCTGGCATAAGCCTTTCGAGAGTTTCGGGTAGTGCCGGCCGCTGTTGGTCCTCCCCAAATCATATTAATTACTGGCCCTCGAGGCTGCGGGTTACGATTGCGATCGTTATCCCTCCTATCATTGTCTCTTCTTTCATAATCCCTCTTCTGGGTTCCACGGTCTTCACCTTTAGTGAACTTGTTTAACTTTCCCTTCCGGATTAAAAACTCAATTTCATCCTTCAACTGTCTGCAGTCATCTGTGTCATGCCCCACATCCTTATGGAACCTACAGTACAGATCTTTGTTTCTCTTTTCGGGATCACCCCTGAGCGGTTTAGGCCAGCGGAAGTCCTTATCCTTCTCAATGTCCAACAAAATTTGGCTCCTAGGAGCGTTCAACCTTGCGTAATCAGAAAACCTTGACCCAAAACCCTTCTTAGGTGATGAATCAGAGTCCTTGCCAGTCCGGGGATACTTGTCCCTAGCGTCGTACTCTTGTTCTGATTTTCTTTTCTTCGAATCATTAGAGCCCTTGCCATTACCTACTGTGGTTTCCTTCTTAATGCTGTCCTCGGCCTTGATATATTTATCGGCTCTTCTTTGGAGTTCGGCCATGTTCTCAGGAGGATGTTTTGCCAAAGACCTTTTGAAGAAGAGGTCAGTGGTTCCGTGTTCCAGGGCTACCATGGCCACCTTATTTTCCAAATCGGTGATATTTAGCGTCTCCTTGGTGAATCGCTTGAGATAATCCCTTAAGTTCTCATTCTTCCCTTGCACCACATACATAAGGGACGCAGAACTTTTCTCATGAATTCTCCCACTGATGAACTGGCTGACGAAAGCAGCGCTTAACTCCTTAAAAGAGCCAATCGAATTTGCAGGTAGACGGCTATACCATCTTTGAGCCATTCCTGACAGAGTTTGAGGGAACGCCCTACACTTTAAGGCATCACTAGCAGGCTGTAGCAGCAGTGCGTTCGAGAAAGTCCTGACATGATTTGCGGGATCGCCCGTTCCATCATAGGCCTTAATGGTTGGCATCTTAAACTTCCTTGAGATGTGGGCATTCATCACCTCCTCAGTAAACGGAGGTGTGGGATCGTCAGGGTCCCCAAGTGGCATCAGGTCTTTGGGGTTACCCCTGGGGGTTTCCACCCTCATAGCTTCTCTTGTTGGGACATCAGCCCTCTTTTGTCTTCTTGAAGACCTCTCCAAATCTATAACAGGAATCCTTTCTGAGATTGGAGGGGGTTGAATCAGACTCTGTCTTGCCTGTTCCCTTGCTATATCATCCTTCAACCTTTGGATCTCAGCCTCATGAGCCTTAATCCTCTCCTCAATCGTTTGTGGAGGCCCATCATGGATTCTCCGTATTCTTCTTAGGGGTTCCTTGCTAGCTCGTCGCCTTCTTGGAGCTTCATCTCGATCATCATCCTCAGATGATGATGAATCATCAGTATAGGGACCCGAGTAGTCATCATATTCTCGATCCCGGATCTGTAAGGCGTGTCCGCTCGGTCCAGGTTCCCTTCGTCGAGGGGGATAGTTAGGTAGCCCATACATAGGGTTGGTGTTCAAAGGGAGATCCGTAGTGTGGATCTGTACCCCCGTGCGATCAACGTTACCAAGAGGAGAAACCACCATCTGGAGAGGGTTGGTTTCTTGGCCTTGATGGACGATCACTGAGTGAGTCCCCTCTACATGGGGAGTCGTCCCTGGGGGTTGAGTGGGCAGAGGTTGAACGACCGTCCCTGTCGATGGGAGTATTTGTCCTTCCTCAATGACGATCAGCGAATCTGAAGTGGCTGGTTGAGCAGAGTTAAGGGGCACGGCCTCGGTTGACGTTGTCCTTCGTGTTTGAACCATGGTTGATGTTGTCGTCCCACAGACGGCGCCAAATGTTGTGGAATAAAAACTAGGCTACTAGTATTGCGGCTAGGGTTTATGTATTTAATGTAAGGGTGTGTGAGCTTCGTGCTTTAATGGCTGCTCTTGTGCTCTTGGCTAATTCTGCCTTCACAAGATGCCTACGTACTTTGATGAATATCAAAGATCAAGCCAAAAAACGTAGTTCTGAGATGAGGGGTCAGGCCCTTTATATAGGCTGAAGAGCCTTTAGAATTATGGTAGGAGTTAGAGACTTAGTAGAAAAGTCTTTGAGGAAAGTTCTAGAACTGATTCCTTATAGGAATCAGTTTCCATATGGAATTGGATGCCTTATAGGATAAGTCTGAAGGGGATATTATCCTTATCCAACTCTTATTTGCTGAGCTATTTATTTCCCCCAATATTAATTACGAAATTAATATTATAATAGGGGTTTTGGGCCCATCTGGTGGGCCCCACGTTTGGACCATTCAGGGTCTAATTAATGTCATATTAAATGTGTCTTTAGGGCTCATTTTCAGCCCATATCATACTGTATCATGATTCAAGCACACGGAAAGGTAATTTATCCACTAATGTGTTTAATACATCAGGGTGTTTTTGTATAATTATTTATGTTCTTTGTTGATTGATGTAATTAAATGTCTGTATTCAATGTGTTTTTTCATGTTGGTTGTATGTTAATTTTATTTTGTCTAATTTTATTTAATTTCCTTTAGAAAAGCTATGTCAACAAAACGGACAGTGGCACAAAGGTAGACAATGAAGAAAATGCTCCAAAGATTTTTACGCAAGGCTGTTCCTTTTGCTGGTAATATTCTTTTACCTTCATCATATTTATGCAAAACATTTAATTCATATTTCATTATTTGGAGGTATTAGTAAAATAACTAAAGTATGTTATATAATAAATAGGTCCTCTCAAGTTAGTATTATTAGAAATGTATCCTTAGATTGCACGCCGCTGTTAATAAAAAAAATTCATTGTATTGTGTTCTTAGATTATACATCTAGGTTTTTGGAACCTCCTATAATTGAAATATTAGTCTAAATCATATAGACAACTGTTGTGTGATATTTGTTTCATTATATTCTTTCCAAATTTAAAAATTATTGTGTTATATAATCAAATGTTATTTTAAAGACACTTTCTTGTCTCCCTATTCACCGCCCATTTAGCAAAAAAAAGTCTTTCCACAGAAATTAATTGTGTCTCACCTACTACCAATGGAGGCTTGATCCAATGGGATGTTTAGTTGTGCCTCCTATTTCCAAAATCCTTGGTGGGGGGCAAAGTCTTGGATATGAAGTCTTCAAATGAAATATGTGCAAAATTTAGAGAATCTTGCATTGTGGATTTTATATGCATATTGGTAAAAAAGATTTTTTCCTAATCCTATGGATTTTTCACTATAATGTGTAAATTATCAGGTACATGTCACATCGTACATGTCACATAGGCCAATATTTTATACGAACATGTTTTTCATATTGACAATGATTATTGGTACATTTGTTTTGTTTATGACTGTCAATAAAATAAGGTGTATTAGTAAAACTTATGACTTAAGGAAAGGACATGGAAAATCAATAAAACCTTTATAAATTAATAAAAAGGACGCCAATATTATTAGATTAGAATAATTGATACCACATCTCTAAAAAAGAATAAAAGAATATTATATACTAAGTACACGTGGGTTATTTTTTTAAAAAAAATGTTACACAAGTGTAATGGGTATATTATTACTTTATGCAGTACAATTTTTTTTTTAATGATAAGTATCCAAATACTCTTCTTTGCTGGCATTTCAAAATAATAAATACTTCTTTTATTTTGTATTCTCTGAATAAAATAAACAATATAATCTGAATTTGATAATAGCATGTATGTGATTTTGATTCGGAATATAATAAACTTGTTTGGATTGGACAGGGAAATGCTTGACGCAATCACCATGTACAATACAGAGACATACCCACAGTACTTTTCACAGCGGGTTCTATTCAAAAGGCACAAGCAGTCCTTCCCACAGGCGGATTTCCATCCACATGGTTCATAATGATGATAAAGTTCACCTTCCTTCACAAAAATCCGACTTTGGAGTGAACTGTAACCAGAAGACTTCTTTGTGAATTTTGAGCCGCGCACTTTACCCCTCTTAGGTACAAATCTTGAATTTCCTCGTTGAGTACCCTGATACATTTTCACCACCAAAATCATTATGTAAGGACATCAATGTAAGATGAAGAAATCCATAACCATGCAGAGCATCAAGTTTGACGTACTAACCATCTTTTGGCATCTCCTTCGGCACAGTTTTCAGATAGGGGATCTACACCTTTGTCTACCTCAAGGGCTAGTACATTCTCACTGCAATATAAAAACATAAATACTTCAGAGCTCGTCTTCATATTGTTTTTAAGATTTCGAGCCAGTGAAGAAGTGCAACTTTGACCCTCATCAGGAAAACAAAAAAGAAACAAATGCACAGACAAAAAGTTTTACAAAATCCCTTCTCACTGCAATATAACAATAGATAACGAGGTCGAAACTGTTACGGAATTGAACAAAAAGCTATTTAAAGTTCCTGACTTGTTTCTGTCACAAATCTCTGTCGCTTTCTTTAAAAGGGATTTCTCTAAACTTGTCCCAGGTTCACATGATTTCTGTATCCTTAGATTGTATGTCGCGCTGTTAATAAAAAAATTCATTGTATTGTGTTCTTAGATTATACATCTAGGTTTTTGGAGCCTCCTATAATTGAAATATTACTCTAAATCATATACACAAACTGTTGTGTGATATTTGCGTCATGATATTCTTTCCAAATTTAAAAATGATTGTGTTATATAATCAAATTTTATAATAAAGACACTTTCAAGTCTCCCTATTCACCACCCATTTACCAAAAAAAGCCTTTCCGCTCAAATTAATTGTGTCTCACCTCCTACCAATGGAGGCTTGATCCAATGGGATGTATTAGTAAAGCTTATGACTTAAGGAAAGGACTTGAAAAATAAATAAAACCTTTATAAATTAATAAAAAGGATGCCAATATTATTAGATTAGAATAATTGATACTACATCTCTAAAAAAGAATAAAAGAATATTAGATACTAACTACACATGGGTTATTTTTTTTTTAAAATGTTACACAAGTGTAATGGGTATATTCTTACTTTATACAGTATAATTTTTTTTTGAATGATAAGTACCAAAATACTCTTCTTTGTTGGCATTTCAAAATAAAAAACACTTCTTTTATTTTGTATTCTCCGAATAAAATAAACATTAAAATCTGAATTTGATAATAGCATTTATGTGATTTTGATTCGGAATATAATCAACTAGTTTGGATTGGACAAGGAAATGCTTGACCCAATCATCATGTACAAGGCATAGACATACCCACAATACTTTTCACAATGGGTTCTATTTAAAAGGCACAAGCATTACTCCACATGGTTCATAATGATGATAAAGTTCACCCTCCTTCACAGAAATCCGACTTTTGAGTGAACCGTAATGAGAAGACTTCTTTTTGAATTTTGAGCAGCGCACTTTACCCCTCTTACGTACAAATATTGATTTTCCTCTTTGAGTACCCTGATACATTTTCACAACAGAAATCATTATCTAAAGACAGCAATGTAAGATGAAGAAATCCATAACCATGCAGAGCATCAAGTTTGAGGTACTAACCATCTTTTGGCCATCTCCTTCGGCACAGTTTTTAGACAGAGGATCTACACCTTTGTCTGCCTCAAGGGCTAGCACATTCTCAATGCAATATAAAAACATAAATAATTCAGAGCTTGTCTTCATATTGTTTTTAAGATTTCGAGCTAGTGAAGAACTGCAACTTTGACCCTCGTCAGGAAAACAAAAAAGAAACAAATGCGTAGACAAAAGGTTTTACAAAGTTCCTTCTCACTGTAATATAACAATAGATAATGAGGTTGTAACTGTTACGGAATTAAAAAAAAGCAATTTAAAGTTCCTGACTTATTTCTATCACAAATCTCAGGCGCTTTCTTTAAAAGGGATTTCTCTAAAGTTGTCCCGCGTTCACATGATTTCTGCTCCTCGACTTGCAAGCTCATTGGACGTTGTTTCTCAGCCCAATTGTAGTATTACATACAGTAAGGCCCTATATAAAATATTTTTCTTAAAAAATTAATAGAATAATGACATCCTGTGTGCAACCATGTGACCTGCAACTGAAAAGCTAACAACAAATGAGAGGAATTAGTAAGTTGTAATAAAGGACTGCAGATGTTCTAAAAAATTATAGAATTAAAAACAATTATTTTGAAGAGCTTACTTAGTGTGCGTTTGGGGTATCTTAAAATAAGTAACTTATGACTTATAATCACTTATGTCATATAAGTGATAAGTAGAGCAGATCTTATAAGTCAGTAGAGTGTTTGGTAAATCAGAACTTAAAGCAGTAGAGTGTTTGGTAAAGCAGAACTTATAAGTTAACTTATTTTTTATTATTTTCAAAATATTTATTTTTTTATATATATCAATGGATCTCAATGGATAGATCTCGATGAGTAGAGAAATTTGATATATACATTTCAATTTTCTAATGAACGGATCAAAAGATATATGATTTTAAAGATTATATATTACGTGTATCGAGAAATAAGTTATAAGCTGAAAGTTGAATGTTAGGATTTCCTAACATTCAACTTATCCCTTTTAAGTTGCCATAAGTTGGTTTCTCTTATTTTGGCAAACACCCCCCATAAGGACTTATGGCCTTATAAGCCATAAGTTGGGTAGGAAATGAATTCCCAAACAGGCCCTTAACATCGATGACAAAATAGAGTATAAAATGTATTCAGTGCTGCATTAGGATCTCTTTGAGAAAAGAACTTGATGTGGCACCACAATTATCCTCTTGGGAGACGATAGCAAACCAGAAGAGAACTTATTTTAGTGGAATGAAATTAATGGAATGAATGAAAATTTACCATTGCAGAAGTATCCACAACCATTGTCACACAAACGAGCAAAATCGACGACATGGGGAATGGGTTTATCAAATCTTACACCGATTTTAGACGAATGATTGTTTTCAAAGGGTAATAAAACCTTGCCTTTATATCCTCATGTTGGACCACTGATAATTGATGACGATTAAAGCATGGTATTGCAGAGAATAGAAATGGTATATATACTAGTCACAAAGTGCAAGGAATCGTTTAGAAAAAAAAAAGTGTAAAGAATCACACAAAGACTACCTACAGGTAGCATACCTACAACAAACATTACCCAAATATACACAATGGTAGACACCAATTGAATGTAAATATGAATTTCACTTACTAGCGAGCTAATTGCAGATACCAATTGAATCAAATGAACAAAATATAGTTGTATTTCGCATAATTAGCACCAATGAACTAACTTCAACTTCAGATTTTTCATAATTGAAAATATTCATGAATTTGGGTTTGGATTTGTGTGTATCTCTCAAACTGAACTTTGAGTTCGGGAGTTTGATTATTATTAAAGATAAAATTGGGTTTTTGAGAGAGAGGGATAGATGGTGAGGGAGAGAGACGAGAGATACATGGTTAGAGACAGAGAACTCACCAATAGAGAGAATCTAAGATAATTTTGGTTAAGGGGGGATAAAATTTCTTCGAGTTTTTAGAGAGAGATGGGAGATTAGAGAGACGCGAGTGGAGAGTAAAAAAGAGGGCAAACTGCGCCCTCACTTTTTTTTTCCAAATTTTGGGATGGGGGAAAACTGCGCCCTCACTTTTTTTTTCCAAATTTTCATCATATTTTTTTTTTAATTTACATATAGACAAAAAAATGTTTAGATAATTTTGGTTGTAATTTTTTCAAAATAATTTGGGATTGTACTAATTCGTTTAGGGGAGAAAAAATATTTATTTGATTTGTTAATTTAACGGTCAACTAGTACTTTGATGGGTATCCATAAACAGGGTTTCGTCAATATTTTGATTTTTTTAAAAATATTTCTCAACAACCTGACCGTACGGGCATCAAGATCCAAACTTTTTAATGTTATTCCCAAAATTTCGGGAAAAAAAATTTGATTTCGAAATCAACTAGTACTTTGACCGGTACCCCTAAATAGGGTTTCGTCAAGGATTAAAGTTTCAATTTTTTAAAAAATATTTCTGGACGATCCAACCGTATGGGCATCAAGATCCATCCTTTTTAATGTTATTCCAAAATTGGTACTAAGAAGATGGTCGGTTTTCTGCGAAGGGAATGTTAAAAAAGGTCGGTTATGTTTAATTAATAACAATGTTCGATCTATAGTTATTAATTAAACATTTATAAATACATAAATCCATAATATCCAACATTTATAAATCCATAATATCCAACATTCATAAATCCATAAAATCCCTCTACGGATAATCTTCATCTACACCAAATAATTTCCTTAAATCATAGTTGTCCGTATGTGCCTCGTTCAACGCTTCCTCACCTTCCTCCAACTTCACCTCCAAATCAACTATCTTAAGCTTTATTTCAGTTTCTGCATCTTTTAATTTCTTTTCCAAAGTTGCCTTTGTTTCCTTCTTAGCATCCATATATACGGGAAAAAAACAACATATTACAATATGCATTCATATAAATACATTACAAACTAATGCATAATTACATATTTAAATAAACACTACATATATATATATATATATATATATATATATGCATAATTACCTCAAGCTAGGACATAATAAAATTTTAAGTGAAATATATGAAATATACATTACACATGCATGATATATATTAGTATTGGGCACAGATTGCCACGTACATTGAACATCTAATTTTCAAAAACTAAAACGGACTGCATTGTATGAAGAGGTCGGTTTTGAGGGTCGATTCACTCAACAGTCACACCTCTTAATTAATAACCACACAGAAAACTGTAAGTCGTTTTTTTGAATATTACGGTTAAAACCGACCCTGGTCGGTTTTGAAATATAAAAACATGTCATCAAAACGACGATTTTTTCTTCGTTCCGTCACGATGTAACCGACCGCCATGGCAGCGATCGTTTTAGGTGACGTGTCACAAGAGTCCCAACTGTGAGTCAGCAAAACGGGCGCGGGTTCAGCACCAGCCGATTTTTGTTGGTCGGTTTTATCATAAATCCGACCGACTAACGTAGGGTTCGGTGATAACCCTCGGTTTTGTGGCTGTCAGTTTTGTGGCGGTCGGTTATAAACAGTTTTCTTGTAGTGAATATTGTTTAATTCAAACAATATTAAAAACACACAAACCCAAGTTTTATTTCACAAGTTTATTACCACTTTATTCATTTTATTAATCAATTATATTGGAAGCTCTCTAATTGATTGTGTGTTTAATTTTCAAGTAGAACAAATGTGTGTATTTTTTCATGGGTGAAAGATGAGATAATGGGATCTTTAATTTAATCTTTTGCTTATATTTTTTTTTATCGTAAGTGGCCTTTAAATGACCCAGTGATCATGGGCTTCTAATACTTAATCTTATAATAAGCTAATTCATTAACTACTATACTTTTATTAAATAAAATAAATACTCCTTAAATAATTATTTTCTTAAAATATGTGAAACACATAATTTAAACCTAGTAATCAAATAAATAAAATCTAAGAAAATTATTCTCGGATCAACAAATTAAATTCGACAATCACCCTCATATTAACATCTGAAACATTGTAAAAAAAACTCACACAATAATTACAATAATAATAATAATAATAATAATAATAATAATAATAATAATAATAATAATAGTACTAATAATAATAATAATAGTACTAATAATAATAATAATAACAAACATGAGTCGGGTGAACAAGTATACACATTCAAAACATCTTCAAAAAATCACTTGGTTGCCTCCAAGAAAAAAGGATTCAACAGCGATATGCTTACGCGTTTGTTCAATTTCGATTGTATTGATAGATGTCGTATGGCTTTTGATTAATGAATTGATTCCCCTTTTTTCAAAAAAAAAGTAAATTTAAAAATCTGGCATTGATTTTAAAGTTTTATTTTAGCATCAGGAAATAGTTTCTGCTGCCAAAATAGCAATGGTTATAAAAAAATTGGATCTTGCATTAGACTTGCTCTAACAAAGTTACAAAACTAATATAAACATTATAAAGTGTCTTAAAATAAGCTCAACAATCACTATCAATACTATCAAAAACAGACAAATTTAAGTTACAAATGAGAGTCTACGGATTTTGCCCTTTTCTTTCTTCCCTCTCCCACTTTCTTCTCCTTCCTCGTCTTTCCCAAACCCTAGCCACCCTCTTTCTTCTTCATCTTTTTCACCTTGTCCTACTTCTACTTACCATTTGTTGGTTTCTTCCTTGATTTCGATGGCTACCCGTTTAATGGGTTTCTTGTCCATCGCTCGATTGTTTTGGGTTTGTACTCAATGGACTTGGATTGTGTTAATGGTTACTATTATCATTCTACATATGGATCTGCTCCGGGAAACTCTTGAAAACTTTCTTAGATAGATTGGGTAAATTGTGCTAGTGATAGTGGAAGAACTTGAAACTCTTGAAAACTTTCTTAGACAGATTGGGGAAATTGTGCTACTGATAATGGAAGAACTATTGATGAATTAGTTCAATCAACTTGGGATTTTTAAGGATTGAGAGGTCTGAGTATCTCTAAAGTAATGGATAAACAAGTTTTATCTTTATGCTTTACTCTTCAAGTCACTGATTTTATCAAGGACTCCTATGTTATGAATGTTCTCTTTATTAGCTTCAAAAGGGTTTATCTATTGTAGATGATGGGTATATCTTGATTAATGTTAATGTGAATTTCTCCCAAGAACTTGTTTACACTTCGCAATTTTTGATGAGTTTGCTTAACCTTTTTAAGCACATGCATAATTCTAAAATGGGATTGTATGAACTTGGGTTTGGTTTGTTGGTTATTTGTGGACCAGATTTCTGGATATCTCCAACTAAATTTTGTGTATAGACTTGTTAAGGCACATTAATAGGAATTTAATGATGTTCATTGGTAAGATTTTAGACAACTACCTTGACCTTATCTTATAAATCGTAAGATTCTCAAACTAGTGGATTGTGGATATACTTCCTTGGAAGGATGTGTTTATGTGGTTTTTATGATCAATACATGAGATATAGTCTCTTTGATTGTGGTTTCATTATCATTAGTCTTGACCTTTCTATGGATATTTTAACTAAGCTTAGTGAAATAGAGAAAATTTAATTACGTGAGTTATTCCATGATTTACTCCGGAACCAAAACATGTTTTGGTGCAGTTTTTAATGAATATGGTCAGGGGCTTTGCCTTCATATGTAAGTCAGCCAACTACAATCACCATTGGGAGCTAGGAGTTAAGGCATCAATAGACTTGCTTATTTCTTTTGAATCAACTTATTTTCTACAGGAATCATTTCTTATTGCGTTTGTTGCCTCCCTAGTTTCTCGACATTACTAGAAACGGATGATGTGGACCATATGGATTAGAATTGAGTAGATCTTATAACAGTAGGATTTTCTAATTTGCAGGATGATGGTGATATAGTCCCTCTATTGATAGACAGAAGGGACATTAAGTCTAATTGTGAATATTCATGGGAAGGTTGAAGGATTAGAACACAATGTGATGCAAGCTGTTTTAAAGTACCCAATTGAAGAGCTTGTAGATACCAACGGGGATAATGATACCAACTAAGTTTATGAAGCTGTTGGGGTGGATGGTTCATGAGGATTGCTTATAGTTGTTTCGATAATTAACTATCTTGTTAACTTGTTAGTTTTAGAATTTGTACTTGTAGGGTCGTCTCTTGGAGGCCCTAGTTTTCTTATACCAAAATTTTTTTAAGACATCAAATTTCACGAATTAAAACCACACAAAAAAATTACAATACGACTTTAATCCAGTAATAACAAAAAATATAAAATAACAAGAGGCAAGTTAAGTTAGACTCAGAAGTTATTCTCCAACTAGTGCAAAATCTCTAATCAGATTACTATAATATAATTTATCTAACATTTTTTTCTCAATAGATAATATAGCCAAATCGTTGAGTCTCTCTTGTGACATGGTTGATCGTAGATAATTCTTTATCAGCTTCAATTTGGAGAAACTTATTTTCGCACTAGCTAGTGTAACTGGTACAGTTAATATAATTCTATAAGCAACCCATGTATTAGGAAAAGCAAAACGCATTTTTTTGATATAGGGGGTGTTTGGGGAGGTTATTTTCAGAATAAGTCAACTTATTTTCAGATAAAGTTAGAGATTCTTAACATTCCAATTTATTTTTGCAACTTATGAAATCTCAAACATACATTAAATACAAACATAAAAACAAATTATCAAAATATGAAATCTTTAACCGAAAATAAGTCAATAAGTTGACTTATTTTCCTTTGCCAAACAACCCCATAGTCTAACACTTCAACTGATTTTGTCAAGTTTTCGGGTAAAGATTTTCTTAACAACTGCAAAGAGTTCTCGAGTGTAGTACAAGCATTTTTCATGCTCTCATATCGTCCATATTTTTTAACATGTCTAAGTGAAATAAGAATCCAAAAATATCATCATATTTTTTAAATTTCTCAAATCTTGAATTGAGTGAAGATATAGTAGTATCAACAATGTGTAAAAAATAGTTTACTTGAAAAGAATCTTCAGCAACTTGAATTGATTCATCGCTTGTACTCTCATTAAAGCTGGTTCTATCCCCATTTCTAAAGCAATCTTTGCAACTTCACCTTTTGCATTTTCATATCCATTATTCCTGTACTCCTCAAAAAAAAAGTATGAGACCTACTAATAGATTAATGCATGCTTCAATATCCATATCCTTACTTTGGAGAAATTACTGACCTTATTCATTTTTTTTAGAATCTCAAACCAAATAATCATACTAACAAGGAAGTCAAAGTTTGAAGGTCAAAATTAACTAAAGAACTTGCATCACTTATGATGGTTGCATCAACACTATGTTCAACTAGATCTTATTCGAGGAGTTTGGAATCTTATTTCCTTAATACCAAAAACACGACTTTCCCAACGTGTATAGACCATGACTTTAATGTAAGTCCTTTCCCATCTTTGTCTTCTACATAATATTTAAGAACCTCCCATCATTTTATTGAACCGGAGAACAATTTATAAATTCTTTGTACCACCCCAAAAAACAATTTAGCCTTAATAGAACTCATATCCATATCACAAATTGCTAGATTAAGAGAGTGACAACCACAAGGTAAGTAAAATGCTCTACGATATTCTTTTAGTACCCTACTACTTACACCTTTATATTGTCCTTTCAAATTTGAACCCTTATCATAACCTTGTCCTCTTATGTCACTAAGATCAAGTTTCAAAATTGTAAGAGAATCTTTAAGTTTAACAAAATGTGCATCTCCTATTGTTTCAATAAATTTCAAAAATTCAATAAAAAAAACTCTTTCACAATTACAAACGCTTCTCAATATAAGACTCATTTGTTCTTCATGCTAATATCAGGAGTACAATCAAGAATTAAAGAATAATACTTTACCTCCTTAACAATAGAAATTTTGTTTCTCATGAGTTCACTCGCCAACAAAAAGTATTAGTTCATTCTGAATATTATGACCAAGATAATATTCTGAATATTTATACTCATGTAATTGAATGATATGAAAATGCCAATGATGATTTATTAAAAAAGAAAAATGATGTGCTTAGCAAAAAAATTGATATGTTATGTGGAACATGTAAAATATAACTGAATAGGAAGCATTGATAGAATATATTTTTACATATATTTTAGATGATTTGATTCTCATATTTTTTGTGTTTTGCATTGTTTTGGGTATTTATTTAATAGATTTGATTGTTTTATTCTAGGAAATAAGGAATTCATAACTTGGAAGGGTTTAAAGCAAAAAGATCTATTTTGGAGTTTAAATAGAAGAAAATTCGTAGTATTGGGCTACACGGGTTATCTACACTGTTTGGGCCATACGTGGAGTTGATTTGGACGTTCATACAATCCACGCAAAGCAAAGCTTACAGTATAAGATTAATTACTTAAATCAAAAGTACTGCAAATTGAAGATGTCAATCCTTTTCTTTCAAAACGGTAGATGCATTTCTCTCTTTCAAACCAGGTTTGAGTTATGGTTGTGTTGTAAGGAACATACATTAAGAAATTCGTATAAAATCCTTTAGGTTGACATTAAAAACTCGTACAACGTATGAAATATGTAATTAGGGATGATTTGGATAACTTGAGAAGTTTCAATTCTAGTTTCATCTAATTCTAAAATATCATACTCGAGTTGTGACAAAAGACGGATAAAGATAACTATCGTGTCCTTCAAGGTGTAAGTAACATCTAAATTCTAAAGGGTAAAAGAAATGACGGGATAGTACCGGTCGAATTGGCAGCCCAAAGAAATTAAACTTTAAAACTGGAGCCTCCTCAGTTTTCCGTCCACTCTGATTGTATCTGAAAGCTTTTCCATGCTTGTAGCCTTCGGGTGTTAAATAGTACTAAACGACAAAGCAAGCAAAAATATGAAGACGGTAAATATAAAGTAGACAAGTTATGTTATATACACACACACTATATCTATTAAATATCACATTTAGCAAATATTAGAGAAAAACCTACCTTTTAGCCGATACTAACTTGATCACATTTTCTTAACTTACTGGATTTTAAACTCTTACAAACATAATCCATTATCATTGTTCAGAAGAGCAATGAAGTGGCTTCGAAAGTTAATTAAACACCTCGGAGAGAATGAAGAAAAATTGAATATCATTTAAGGTTCTAACTTGTTTAAAATGCTTGAATGTTAACGCACAAAAATATCTTACATCCAAATAGACATTAAACTTCTGCTCTCTTTGTGATCACCAATAAGTATATTGTCGGCATATAAATACAAGGGGATCGGAAATGTATGTTCTAAAATTATAGGTGCAACTAACTTTTTTGTAGAATAAATCAATGCACAGAGAGTACAAAGATATGAATGCAGTATATGGACTAAAAGTCCAACAAGATGCATATTGTCCTGAAGCAGTGTTTATGAACCGAACTCAGAGATGTGATAGATCAAAGGTTGTTAACTTATTTAGCTTAATGTACATATCAAAAACCATTAAAAAGGCTTTTCGTTACTCTAATCTAGTACACTTCTTCTGTGACATTACTTAGGGTAATTGTCATGAAAATTCAAGAAAGCTTATATGGTTGTCGTAGAAAATGGCATTTTTAAAATTTTCTTATCTTCTAAGATGGAATTAATTCTTGTGAATTCACGTAAGTGACTTTCAGGACATGTCAAGAATATGCTTCGCCCTCTGATACACGTATAAAGGACAAGCATAACCTCATTCACCTCTATTAGACATGACAAGTAGACTTATCACAACAAGAAGTGACAAGTCTAAGTAAGTTAATCAATGAAAGCTTGGTTTTATTGCAAAGATTATAAACCTCAAAGATTATAAACCTAGTTTTATTTTTCTAATTGAAACTATCACTTTTGAAAATAAAATAGAAGAACTCAGAGTTCATTTTGGTTTTGATCAATGTTTCTCAGTGGATAGAGTTGGACGGAGTGGTGGACTAGCAGTACTTTGGAAACGACATGTTCAGTGCCAGATTACAAGTTATTCACAAAATCATATTGATGTTGTCTTTTCGGAAAATAGTAATATGGCTTGGCGTCTCTCTTGTTTTTATGGTTACCCTGAAAGAAGTAGAAGGAAAGACTCTTAGGAGTTAATTCGAAAATTGAAAACACTTTCTAGCTTAGAAAGGTAACATTCCTCACCCTCGAAATTTGTTGGAGGGTTTTTGTAGTACTATTATGGATTGTCATCTCTCAGAAATTGATTTAAGTGGCGTAAAATTCACCTGGGAAAAGAGTAGAGGCACTGATGCTTGGGTCAGAGAAAGAATAAACAAGGCTTTTGCAACGACGAGCTGGTGGACCAAATTACCACTATGTAATCTATCAGTTCTTCATGCATCTCGATCGGATCACGAACCTAATATACTGGAGCTGATTCATACAGAAATTTCCAATAAGAAGTTCAGATTTTGCTTCGAAAATATATGGCTTAAGGAGGAAAATTTTAAAAAAGAAGTAACTGAAGCATGGGTCAATCTACCTCCCATTCATCTTCTTCCTAAGCTACTGGTTATGTCCTCTTTTATGGCGAGGTGGGGCAGGACTTTCTTTCATAAGTTTCATGAAAAGTTGAAGGTGCACAAAATGAATCTTGCTCGATCGGTTGACTGTACGGACGAAGCTATTGTTAAAGAATATTTACTTGAAAGAGAAAAGCAAAATAATCTGCTGAATCAGAGGAGACGTATTGGAAACAAAGAGTAAAATTATTCTAGCTCACTAAGGAGATGAGAATACTAAGTTTTTTCATGCTAGTGCTTCAACAAGAAATAAAGCGAATCACATAGCATATTCAATCAAAGATGATGGGGTACGTATCGAAGATCATGATGGCATGTGTGACATTGCTAAGGATTATTTCACTGATCTGTTTGAAGGAGAGGTCAAAAGCACAGTTAATAAACAGATGAATAGTCACATGTCTATCACGGTGGAGCAAAATACGAAGCAAGTGGAGGAGCTGTCTTATGAGGAATTTACTCTTGCAATCAAGCAGATGCATCCCGATAAAACTTCGGGTCCGGATGGATAAAACCGGCATTCTTTCAAAATTTCTGGTGTTTAAATATTGTAAAAGCTGGTTGTGCAGTAATTCATTTCCAAATGAGCTCAATAACACAAATGTGGTACTTGTCCCCAAGAAGGAGAATGCCTCGTGTATGAAAGATCTCAGGCCCATAGCATTATATAATGTCATGTATAAAATCCTTGCTAAAGTTTTGGCTAATAGAATTAAGAGGTTCTCCTTGAGGTCATTTGAGAAAATCAATCCGCTTTCATACAAGGAAAGAGTATTACGGACAATGTGTTAGTTTCCTTTGAAGTGATTCACCATATGAGGGGGAAATAGAGGAAGGGAAGGTGAAGTGGCCCTCAAACTTGATATTAGTAAAGCTTATGATCGTGTTAGTTAGAGCTATTTTAGGCCAAGGATGAAAATGATGGATTTTTGTGATAAATGGATAGAGTGGATGATGCTATGTGTCAAAACAGATTCCTATAATTTCTGTTTGAATGGGACGTTTGTACGACCTGTTCTTCAGAGAGGGTTGAGACAAGGAGATCTGCTTCCCCCTATATGTTTCTTCTCTACCTTGACGGACTATCCAATGCCATTGATAATGCTACAAGAACTGGTGTCATTCATGGATGTCGAATATCTCACCTTTTATTCGCAAACGACAGCTTCTTGTTCTTTCAAGGAACAACTAATTAAAGAAGCAAATGCGATTAAAGCTCTGTTGATTGATTATGAGAAATGCCATCAAAAATTTAGAAGTTTAGTCATAAGATGCTTTCTTTAAAACTAAAATATAAATTTGTAATTTTGATATGCATTGTCAGGATTTAAATCTTAATTTTTTTGGTAAATTTAGTTGAAATATTGAATATCTTTTAATATTAAATGTAAATATTTTCATTCATTAATTAAACATCTAATCGTCCTTATTTTTCTGATGATCGATTACAAATAATTATTCCATAATTATCTTATTATAATTTAGTACACAATAATGTAGTACAGCTAAATAGAAACACATTAACAAGTTATTAGTTATAAAATTGTAAATTTTATGTAACATGATCATCGAACCAAGAACCTTTGGTCTACTAGGTCGTCTAATAAATTTGTTTATAATTTGTACCATTTTATACCCACAGAACTACAAAATTAATGTATGATCATTTTTACAATTTGTTTTTGACAATAACTACTTTAGTAGATTTTCAATCACATATTGAGAGGGTCTAGACTATTACCTCATACAATAAATATGTTCACATTTTATATCGAATCACGTAAAACCCATCGCCTAAGCATCGTTTAGAATTCGAACCCTATATAAGCTCACTCACTCTCTCAGTTACAACCCCTCTATTTATCTGAGCAAACATGATCGAGTGAGAAAATACATCAGAATGAGCCCAATTTGAAGGAAAAAAAAATGAAGAGTCTATATGGTAGCCTTAATTTTTAAAGATTGAAATTTAGATTTTGCAACTGCAAGATTATCATATCTACAAAAGATATATTTAATGTGATCCTAACCTACAAATGTATCTGACGGAGAAATTTAGCTAGGAAGCCAGTTAAACGACACTCCTTTTCATCAATCTGGATGCTCCTACTATGAAGAAGAGGGTATGTGTTTGTTAGGGCAAGAAAGCCAATATTTGTCGGGATTCAAACCTAAGGCGGTTTGACAAATAGTGGGTTCCCCAATGCACGAATATAGAGCTAAATCGATTGGATGCACTAAATTAAGATAACATTAGAATGAAAATTGGCATGGCTTAATTAAAGCAACTAATCTGGCTTATGCAATAATCATTCTAAAGCCTTGTCAGTTTTCTTTCTACTATGATTATAACTACAAGCTTTTCCATGCTTGCAGCCTTAGGAGATGTTAAATAGTACTACAAGACAAAACAAGCAAAATTAGGGCATTTAATAAAAGTAAAATAAATTATCCGAAAATCAGACACTTATGTCTGTACAGGAGAAATGTGAACAAGTTATGAGATACGCCCTACATATATATATTACATGTTACATTTATTAGACACTAGAGAAAAAACTTTTAGGAGAAACTAACTAGTTCACATTTTCTTAACTTACTTGAATATTACTTCATATAAACTAAAAATGAATATCATAAAACATTCTTACTTGTTAAAAATGCTTCAAGATTAACATAGAAAAATATCTTATAACCAAATAGATATTAAACTCGTGCTCTATTTGTCACGTGCCATCAGAATAAGTATATCTTATGCATTCAAAGACAAGGGAATTATATATATTCTCAAATTACGGGTACAACTAACCTTTTTCGAGAAAAAATCAAATGGCGGGGAGTATATTACCTCATGCCACTACCATACAAAGATATGAATGACGTCTAACAATTCAACAAGGTGCATATTGTCCTAAAAGCAGTGTTTATATGTACTCAATTTATAGATATAATAGATCTAAGGTTAAGGTTGGTCACGAATTAAACTTGTAGGTGAGACTAATGACTTACGACATAGTACATATATATGAAAGCAACGAGATCATATACACATATTAGTTAATACTAGATACCCGTGCAATGGAGGGATGCTTTATAAATATGATGCTTTATAAATATGATTAATAAATTTTTATATCAAATTTTTATTTTTTGAATTTTTGTTGGAAAAATTGCAAAATAATGTCTACAAACTGCATTAAATATTGATGACAGTTATTTTATGATTTTTTCCAAAAATACTCATGTTGCAATTTTTTTAAAAAAAATACGGTGTTTGCAACTTGAAATTCAACTATTTCCAACTTACTTTACAATCTCGTACAAAAGTTTGAAACATAGGTATTTTTGATAATTTTCTTATATTTTATTAACATTAATTTGTATCATTTTAGTTGTTATTATATTTTTTTACCCGAAATTCATATTTTCTAATTTTCTAATTTTTAAATTATTAAATGTTAATATTTTCTTCAGTCAATAACTTTATTATACTCTATAGAATTAATTTTGATTTTTCTTCGAAAAAATTCAAAATCATACATATAAATCTTATTTTTCTTTTTCAAAATAAGGTGTACAATTTAACAATATTTTCAATTTTTACTTGATATTATTTAAAATATAATTATCATTAGTATTTCTTAAATTACACATCTACCCTTAACTATCAAATCACGTAACTCATACACCTATTAACTTTAATTTTTTTATTTTAGTTGTTAATATATTTTTTACCTAAAATTTCATGTTTTTCTAATTTGAAAATTATTAAATATTATTTACGTATTTTTTCACTCAAAATCTTTATTATATTCTATATAATTAATTTTGTTTTTCTCTTAAAATTTTCAAAATAATACATATATGTGCTATTCATAATTTTTGAATTAATCTTTACAATTTAATAATATTTTAAATTTTTACTTAATATTATTTAAAAATACAATTATTATTAATACTTCTTAAATAACACATCAAATACGATCAAATCACATTAAACTCCCTTACAAAAAAATTATATTTGTTTATGTTTTTATATTGTATTTAGTTACAAATCAAACTCTTTCACTCCCCTTTTGTGAATTGTAATGTTTAATTTATATACTCATATTCTAACGTACCGCAAAATGAGATTTTTGTAGATTATAAAAACAAATCATAATAAGATACTGAATGAAAAGAATTAATAATCATATCTTGTACGTCTTACTTTTTTTGTAGAATTAGTAGAGCACCAACTCGAATCCAAACTTTATAAGAATATTATTGTAAACAGGATACTTGGTCGAACAAATAGATTAATCTTAATATTTCAAATATTTATTTTGGCTATCTCATGCTTGGATCGTAAGTTTTGTTTTTGCTGTATTACAGTGATCGAACCAAATTATGGATACGGTCTCTCTTACGCTTATTATATATAAGGATACTCCCTCCGTCTCTAAATATGTTTCCTCTTTTGACCGGACACGTTTGCGAACACACACTTTTAATCATTAATATCTTGAATTTCGTATTAGTATTAAATATAAAAACTTCACTGTATTAAAGTACTCATAAATACGAATCCAACAAGATCACTCATGACTATATTTGGTCTTATAGATTAGACGTAAATTAGTAATTTGTCTCATGTTATGAACAGTCCCGACATTTCAAACGAGAAACTCAATAAGAGATAGAGGGAGTATAATGGAAGAAAAATGTAAAATCAAATACTTGAAAACAACATATCTCAATCTTGAATTAATAAAGAAGCAAAAGAGAAATTTGGTCAAACCCCATGTGAATTAAAATAATTTTTAATATTTCAAAAAATTAAAATAATTACATACAACAAATAATTTTTTTAGTTGGTTTTAACTAAATTTGGAAATGATTAACTAAATCTATATACAATTAAAGTAAGTAAAATTAATATACTTCGGACTATACATATATCATATCATCTTCATTCGCTGCACCATTGACATCTGTTCACCCTTCACATGACATGTTGACCTTTTTCTTTTTCGTGGCAACTCTAAAGTTATTTTCATTAATTCATTTTACATATCACAAATTATAAATTTATTAGGGGCATGTAAGTGATTTTTTGACATATATATATATATATATATATATATATATATATATATATATATATATATATATATATAGAGTTGCACTCTGAGATTAATCTAAACTATTCAAATAATAATATCGTTACTCTCCACGTTAGCAGTGGGAGAATAGGTCTTTCATTCAGTTGAGTGAGTTTAGGAGTAGTTTTATTATAGGTGGGGTAGTGGAAAAGAGTAATGCTAGACAACTAGAAAAGTTTCCCAAAAAAATCTCCAAAAAGAGGTGATATTGCTTATGTGTTAAATTGAAAAATTTTGATTGGGTGTTTGATGTGAATGCAAGGGGGACCATCATATTTGTAAACCAATTATAGAAAGACACATAATTTTGGAGAAAAAGTTTAGGAACAGATTATATTGTTAGACATGGCGGTGGCAAGACGTACAAATTTGAAGGGTGCAGTAAAAGTGCACAAGGTAGTACTGACTTTTGAAAGGCTCGTGATGGAGGGATCGGAAAAGATGCTCTTGGGGTGTCATCACGGTTCAGATTTTGGCAAAGACAATAGCCCTTGTAACGCACTGGCTAGGGGAAAGAGTGGATAGTGTACATCACACAGTGGCTTGGTTCAGGACAGACGAGCTCATGGAGGTGCTACACGTGTTATGGACTAGGAGTCAAAGCCTTTGACATGATGTAAGAAGTTGACACTATTGAGGACCCCAACTTAGTGTAACTGAAAGTATTATGGTGCTGATATACGAGCAGCAAATTCAAAACGTGAAGAAAGCCATACGGGCTTAGCCAAATGGGTTGATGAAGGTGTTGTAGAACATAACATTATTAAGCCAAACGGGCTGACGAAGAACATTATCAAGGCTTATTCAGATCTATATCAAAGGAAATGGTCTGTTTTGATGGTATCTAGTGCGTAAATTTCTAAATGAATCTGGTCATTATTTACTGAAAGCAGGTGTGAATACATGAAGGACCTCCAAAAAGGTTACTCACTTAATTTTAAGCCTATCAATTCCTATGCTCAAGGATCAATAATTCCTAATATGATTACTGATGAAGGTTCGAGAATTCATATTCCATTGGGAATTGACAAATATATTGTTTCTGATCACGAGGATGAATTATCAAGCGTAGTAGCTTGTGCTCTTACCTTGTTGTGGGATCCACCAGTTTTGATAGATCTTAATGAAGATTCAACCAGAGATAATTGAGTGGATGCTAAATCATATGAGAGATCACTTAGTGTTTCTCGACCCTCTTCCTTAACTATTACTTAATGAACATCATTTGGTTCCCTTACTTCAAATGGCCTATATTTATCAACTAATGTTGCTTCAAATGACTCAAGATTATTGGGTACTAAAGGATCATATCTGTCAAATTCCTTGATTTACTTTCATGATATGCACCCAAAGGTTTTTATGGGATTGAGCAGATCAACTGGGAAGGGTAAATATTCTGTAGTATCTCTGTATGCCACCAAATATTGAGACATGCAAAAGCGGTGTTGTTCATCTAAAGAATTCTCTATATGCAATATAATCAACTTTAGATGAATAATTCCACCTTTGTGAATCTCGAATTCGGTGGCATATAGAGATACTACAAAATATTTACACTTCTCAGTTGATCTGCTCAATCCCATAGAAACCTTTGGTGCATATCATGAAAATAAATTAAGGAATTTGACAGATATAGTCCTTTAGTACTTGATAAGCTTGAGTCATCTGAAGCAACATTAGTTGATGAATATAGGTTATGTGAAGTAAGGGAACCAAATGATGACCAATAAGTAATAGTTAAGGAAGAGTGTTAGGAAACACAACACAATTTCTCGTATGATTTAGTATCCATACCATAATATCTGGTTGAATATTTATTAGAATCTACCAAAACTGGTGGATCCCTCAATAAGGCAGTAGCATAAGCAACCACGCTTGATAATTTATCCTCGTGGTTAGAAATAATATATCTGTCAGTTCCCAATGGATTAGGAAGCCTTGAGCCTTCATCATTAATCACATCGGGAATTCTTGATCATCAAGCATAAGAATTGATAGGCTTAAAATTTAGTTAGTAACCTTTCTGTAGCTCCTTCATGTACTCACACCTGATCTCTATAAATGGTGACCAGATCCATTGAGAATTTTACGCACTAGATGCCATCGAATTAGAACATTTCCATTCAGATATATCTCAATTGTAGACCTAGATCCTCCCTATAATTGGGGATTTACTACTCTCCCTTTGGAAGGTTCCAACAATCCAGTTTGGCCGGACAGAACCAATACCGCTTATTAGGCCAAGCAAAATTGATATTTAGAAATTCCATGTTGGAGAAGGTATATATATATATATATTCTGAAATAAATTGAGAAGTTTACAGTTAACTATTTTTAAAATAGTTTGTTTTCTAATTGTGGTGTTGTAAATCCCGAAGTTCGGGGGTGTATGAAAGCTCGGAAAAAATAGATGTATTTAAACCTTTATTTTGAACATACTTAATGAGGTTTAGATGTATTTAACGAAGTTATAGTGCTATTCTAAATGTTTTTGTTCTTCCTCATTTTGTCTTGTCACACATGGCACTCGTTTAACTATGTCAATGGTGAATTTTTTTTACCTTTCTTTATTCACATGGTATATATTTGGAATTAAAACACATATACATGAAAATAACATATCTCAGACATAAATCTTAAAAAAGAACCACCGAGTCAAATTGATTGGTTATACCTGACTTCTCCTGTTGAATGGTGGGTGATATCTGCAACTACCCCGAAACTTGTTGCACCACCATACCTCTTAAAAAAGTGGCAATTCTCAGTGTGTGGTCGCAATAGGTAGGTAGTAGTGCCTCCTCTACTCCACATCCCTTTATCGAATCTTTGAGTGCTAAATTTTAAACCATAGTTACAAGGAATGCGGAACGCACCCCCGTTCTGCGATTCAATTCGTTCGTTCGGGAACACGGGGCGTTCGCGACCTAAATCGCTGGGGTACGCGACCCACATCGTCCATGGTTGCGACCCGACGAGAAAAAGAGGGAAAGAAAAAAAAACTTGTATGGAAAGAAGAATAAAGAAGGAAAGAAGAAGATTGGGTTTGTGTAGATTGAGAGAGCAAAGAGAAGACTTAGGTGTTGAAGTGTAAGCGGCTACTCTTATGTGTTTTACTTTAGGGTTTGTATAATCATCCTGTACACAGTGAGCGGGTTTGTTTATTACTAGTTATTGGGCCTAAAAATAACAGTGGGCCTGTTTGTTTATTACAAGTTAGTGGGCCTGTGTTTTACATATATATTTTTTTTAAAATCAATTTGTTATACATATAATTAAAATTTTTAGCTAGGTTTAACATAATTAAGCTAATGATGAAATAATCGTTAAAAAAAGTACTTTTTCATTAAAAGAATATACTTTTTTGTTTATTTAAAAAAAAATATTGAAGTACATTTTAACAGAAAATATGCATGTATTAATTAAAACTTTAAAATAATAACTACTCACTTTTTTTGTTTTCTTGTTTTTTGTTCCACATTGATGCCTACTTTAAAATTATGCTGGTCATTATCCTCCAACTTACAAGGTCTATATTATAGAAAGAATCAGCACATTGTTCGATCTTGTAAAATTTTATGAAAATTTAAAGAGAAATTATTTACGTATTTTTTTAATTTAATTAATGAAATTATTTTATCATAATATGATACAACACAATTTTAAATAGCACATGGACCACAAAAATTTATTAATTTATCAATAATTTTAAAATTTTAAATTTCTAACTGATGCATGAAAATATTATTAAAATTAATTTCATAATAGTACATGACATATCGTACCCCTATGTTCCATCGTACCCAAACATTCCCTCGTACCCAAACATTCCCTCCTACCGGAAACTATGAAAGCAACCTTCCACATTTCCGTTTTCGTACCTCGTTTCCTATAGAACCGGGTTCTATGTGACTATGTTTTAAACATCCTGGCTCAAAACATCAGCATTTTTGTTAATTGAACACTAAAATTTAATGATCCAAACGCGAAGACTATGTGTTGATTCTGGTTGTGCTGACCTCTAACTCCCTCCATTAATTGTGCCTTTACTCTAGAATTCGAACCTAAGCTTGTTCACTTACAAGTTACAACCCTCTGTCTCTGAAAATATAAAAGCAAACAGGCTCTAGCTGTGAGAAACAAAACTAGAATTACCCCAATTTAAAGGAGAAAAAGAAGAGTCTAGAAGATAACATTAATTTTTAAAGATTGAAATTTAGATATCGCAACGAGTATCATATCTACAAAGATATATTTAATGTAATCCTAATCTACAAATGTATCTCATGGAGAAATTTAGGTAGCAAGTTATACAACACTTGGGGCTCTTACATTGTTTTTATCAATTTGATGCTCCTGCGTACCAACCAAGGGGGTATGTTTTTGTTTGGGCCAGAGAGCCAATATTTATGGGGATTGGCCCGCCTGACAAATAGTGGTTCTGGACATGGAGGGTTGGACATGGAGGGCTAGGAAGCCAACTGAGTCTAGATTTATGCTTAATTGTACATGATGACATTAATTTTATTAAGTAGTACATATTTATAATGCTATGATGTAAATTTTTATTTTATTAATAACTTTTTATGAAATATCAATATATAAGGCGAAATTAATAACATGCATACAAATTTATTCATAATTGTATATATAAGGTGAAATGAATAACATGCATAATTTATTGGTAATATATTTATATAATTAATAATTGTATTATAAGATTTTTTTATTTTAGAAAAACTTCTAAATTTTGTATAAACTTTTACACATTGGCAAATTATCCTCTAATTTAATCATTTAGAAAACTTTGCGTTCTAAATCTGTATATAAATAGGAATATTTATACGATCAAAACAAGAATTTTCTTGTTTTTCAATAGAAATTTTATTGTGAAATAAATATTTGAAATTTTCAAGTAGCAAGATATGTTGTTTTGTAGCAAGTAAGTAGGTGCATGTAAGTATTTAAGAATACTAAAGTTGGTTTTATTACTATAATTTGAAACTAAATGCTAAAAACTCAATTTTATACATGGATTTAAATTTAAAATTAATGATGCATTTATGCATCTAGCAATATCATCAAATAATATAAATGAAATCTAAGATGATATGCTTAAAATGAAATTTATAGGTGACATACAAAAATTGAGTAAATTTGAACATATTTGATTGTAAAAGGAATGCAACTGGCATTGATGTAAAGTTCTATTTTAGCACCAAGAAATACTTTCTACTACCAAATTATAGCAATGGTTATTGAAAATTTGGATCTTGCATTAGACTTGCTCTAACAAAGTTACAAAACTAATATAAACATTATAAAGTGAGTATCTCTAAAGTAATGGATAAACAAGTTTTATCTTTATGCTTTACTCTTCAAGTCGCTGATTTTATGAAGGACTCCTATGTTATGAATGTTCTCTTTATTAGCTTCAAAAAGGTTTATCTATTGTAGATGATGGGTATATCTTGCTTAAAGTTAATGTGAATTTCTCCCAAGAACTTGTTTACACTTCACAATTTTTGATGAGTTTGCTTAACCTTTTTAAGCACATGCGTAATTCTAAAATGGGATTGTATGAACTTGGATTTGGTTTGTTGGTTATTTGTGGACCAGGTTTCTCGATATCTCCAACTAAATTTTGTGTATAGACTTGTTAAGGTACATTAATAGGAATTTAATGATGTTCATTGGTAAGATTTTAGACATCTACCTTGACCTTATCTTATAAATCGTAAGGAACTCAAACCAGTGGATTGTGGATATACTTCCTTGGAAGGATGTGTTTATGTTTATGATCAATACATGAGATATAGTCTCTTTGATTGTGGTTTCATTATCATTAGTCTTGACCTTTCTATGGATATTTTAACTAAGCTTAGTGAAATAGAGAAAATTTAATTACGTGAGTTATTCTATGATTTACTCTCGAACCAAAACATGTTTTGGTGCAGTTTTTAATGAATATGGTTGGGGGCTTTGCCTTCATATGTAAGTCAGCCAACTGCAACCACCATTCGGAGCGAGGAGTTAAGGCATCAATAGACTTGCTTATTTCTTTTGAATCAACTTATTTTCTACAGGAATCCTTTCTTATTGCGTTTGTTGCCTCCCTAGTTTCGACATCACTAGAAACGGATGATGTGGACCATATGGATTAGAATTGAGTAGATCTTATAACAGTAGGATTTTCTAATTTGCAGCGTGATGGTGATATAGTCCCTCTATTGACAGACAGAAGGGATATTAAGTCTAATTGTGAATATTCATGGGAAGGTTGAAGGATTAGAGCACAATGTGATGCAAGATATTTTAAAGTACCCAATTGAAGAGCTTGTAGATATTGGTGATCGTGGGATAGACAAGCAAATGGGGATAATGATACCAATGGAGTTTATGAAGCTGTTGGGGTGGATGGTTCATGAGGATAGCTTATAGTTGTTTCGATAATTAACTATCTTGTTAACTTGTTAGTTTTAGAATTTGAACTTGTGAATTGGGTTAAATATCAAAATGGGATCAGTTTGCTCATCCATCTCAGCAGGGTCGTCTCTTGGAGGCCCTAGTTTTCTTATACCAAAATTTTTTTAAGACATCAAATTTCATGAATTAAAACCACACAAAAAAATTACAATACGACTTTAATCGAGTAATAACAAAAAATATAAAATAACAAGAGGCAAGTTAAGTTAGACCTAATCAGATTACTATAATATAACTTATCTAACATTTTTTTCTCAATAGATAACATAGCCAAATCGTTGAGTCTCTCTTGTGACATGGTTGATCGGAGATAATTCTTTATCAGCTTCAATTTGGAGAAACTTATTTTCGCACTTGCTAGTGTAACTGGTACAGTTAATATAATTCTGTAAGCAACCCATGTATTAGGAAAAGCAAAACGCATTTTTTTGATATAGTCTAACACTTCAACTGATTTTGTCAAGTTTTCGGGTAAAGATTTTCTTAATAACTGCAATACTGAAAATAATTCATGTCTATCAACATCTGAGTCATCCTCATTCCTCAAATAGTTCTCGAGTGTAGTACAAGCATTTTTCATGCTCTCATATCCTCCATATTTTTTAACTTGTCTAAGTGAAATAAGAATCCAAAAATATCATCATATTTTTTAAATTGCTCAAATCTTGAATTGAGTGAAGATATAGTAGTATCAATAATGTGTAAAAAATAGTTTACTTGAAAAGAATCTTTAGCAACTTGAATTGATTCATGGCTTGTACTCTCATCAAAGCTGGTTCTATCCCCATTTCTAAAGCAATCTTTGCAACTTCACCTTTTGCATTCTCAAATCCATTATTCTTGTACTCCTAAAAAAAAGTATGAGACCTTCTAATAGATTAATGCATGCTTCAATATCCATATCCTTACTTTGGAGAAATTGCTGACCTTATTCATTTTTTTTTAGAATCTCAAACCAAATAACCATACTAATAAGGAAGTCAAAGTTTTAAAGGTCAAAATTAACTAAAGAACTTGCATCACTTGTGATGGTTGCATAAACACTATGTTCAACTAGATCTTATTCGAGGAGTTTGGAATCTTATTTCCTTAACACCAGAAACACGACTTTCCCAATGTGTATCAGACCATGACTTTAATGTAAGTCCTTTCCCATCTTTGTCTTTCTCATAAGATTTAAGAACTTCCCATCATTTTATTGAACCGGAGAACAATTTATAAATTCTTTGTACCACCCCAAAAAACAATTTAGCCTGAATAGAACTCATAGCCATATCACAAATTGCTAGATTAAGAGAGTGACAACCACAAGGTGAGTAAAATGCTCTAGGATATTATTTTAGTACCCTACTACTTACACCTTTATATTGTCCTTTCAAATTTGAACCCTTATCATAACCTTGTCCTCTTATGTCACTAAGATCAAGTTTCAAAATTTTAAGAGAATCTTTAAGTTTAACAAAAAGTGCATCTCCTATTTATACTCATGTAATTGAATGATATGAAAATGCCAATGATGATTTATTAAAAAAGAAAAATGATATGCTTAGCAAAAAAAATTGATATGTTATGTGGAACATGTAAAATATAACTGAATACGAAGCATTGATAGAATATATTTTTACATATATTTTAGATGATTTTATTCTCATATTTATTGTGTTTTGCATTGTTTTGGGTATTTAATAGATTTGATTGTTTTATTGTAGGAAATAAGGAATTCATAACTTGGAAGGGTTTAAAGCAAAAAATATCTATTTTGGAGTTTAAATAGAAGAAAATTCGTAGTATTGGGCTACACAGGTTATCTACACTGTTTGGGCCATATGTGGAGTTGATTTGGACGTTCTTATAGTCCACGCAAAGCAAAGCTTACAGTATAAGATTAATTACTTAAATCAAAAGTACTGCAAATTGAAGATGTCAATCCTTTTCTTTCAAAATTGTAGATACATTTCTCTCTTTCAAACCAGGTTTGAGATATGGTTGTGTTGTAAGGAACATACATTAAGAAATTCGTATAAAATCCTTTAGGTTGACATTAAATACCCGTACAACATATAAAATATGTAATTAGGGTTGATTTGGATAACTTGAGAAGTTTCAATTCTAGTTTCATATCTAATTCTAAAATATCATACTCGAGTTGTGACAAAAGACGGATAAAGATAACTATGTGTCCTTCAAGGTGTAAGCAACATCTAAATTCTAAAAGGTAAAAGAAATGTCGGGATAGTACCGGTCGAATTGGCAGCCCAAAGAAATTAAACTTTAAAACTGGAGCCTCCTCAGTTTTCCGTCCACTCTGATTGTATCTGAAAGCTTTTCCATGCTTGTAGCCTTTGGGTGTTAAATAGTACTAAACGACAAAGCAAGCAAAAATATGAAGACTGTAAATAGAAAGTAGACAAGTTATGTTATATACACACACTATATTTATTACATATCACATTTAGCAAATATTAGAGAAAGACCTACCTTTTAGCCGATACTAACTTGATCACATTTTCTTAACTTACTGGATTTTAAACTCATACAAACATAATCCATTATCATTGTTCAGAAGAGCAATGAAGTGGCTTCCAAAGTTAATTAAACACCTCGGAGAGAATGAAGAAAAATTGAATATCATTTAAGGTTCTAACTTGTTTAAAATGCTTGAATATTAACGCACAAAAATATCTTACATCCAAATAGACATTAAACTTCTGCTCTCTTTATGATCACCAATAAGTATATTGTTGGCATGTAAATACAAGGGGATCGGAAATGTATGTTCTAAAATTATAGGTGCAACTAACATTTTTGTAGAATAAATCAATGCACAGAGAGTACAAAGATATGAATGCAGTATATGGACTAAAAGTCCAACAAGATGCATATTGTCCTGAAGCAGTGTTTATGAACCGAACTTAGAGATGTGATAGATCAAAGGTTGGTCACAGATTGAACTGATAGGTGACTAATGATTGTCTGACATGACAAGAACAAGATCGTATATGTGAAACCAACAAAAATCAGATACACAGATTATTAAAAATGGAAGCAAATATTCATATATATATACTGAAATACTGATAACCTTGCACTCGACTTGCGCCATCCTATTTAAGTTTTCTTCATTTTTCTTTGCGAACTCCTTATACGCCTGTAAAAGGGTGAAATCAAAACAGCATACATGAAAACAACATGATTCCAAAGCTGTAGATATATATAAAAACGTATTTTGTGACAAAAAAAACGTATAATATAAAACATGTAATATGACTCATTAATTCTGATGTGTTAACTGATTTAGCTTAATGTACATATCAAAAACCATTAAAAAGGCTTTTCGTTACTCTAATCTAGTACACTTCTTCTGTGACATTACTTAGGGTAATTTTCATGAAAATTCAAGAAAGATTATATGGTTGTCGTAGAAAATGGCATTTTTAAAATTTTCTTATCTTCTAAGATGGAATTAATTTTGAAGCTCATTACTCAATAATAGTTTCTTCGGTACAACCAAGAACTAGGCAGATGTGCAGGCTGATTCTTGTGAATTCACGTAAGTGACTTTCAGGACATGTCAAGAATATGCTTCGCCCTCTGATACACGTATAAAGGACAAGCATAACCTCATTCACCTCTATTAGACATGACAAGTAGACTTATCACAACAAGAAGTGACAAGTCTAAGTAAGTTAATCAATGAAAGCTTGGTTTTATTGCAAAGATTATAAGCCTCAAAGATTATAAACCTAGTTTTATTTTTCTAATTGAAACTATCACTTTTGAAAATAAAATAGAAGAACTCAGAGTTCATTTTGGTTTTGATCAATGTTTCTTAGTGGATAGAGTTGGACGGAGTGGTGGACTAGCAGTACTTTGGAAACGACATGTTCAGTGCCAGATTACAAGTTATTCACAAAATCATATTGATGTTGTCTTTTCGGAAAATAGTAATATGGCTTGGCGTCTCTCTTGTTTTTATGGTTACCCTGAAAGAAGTAGAAGGAAAGACTCTTAGGAGTTAATTCGAAAATTAAAACACTTTCTAGCTTAGAAAGGTAACATTCCTCACCCTCGAAATTTGTTGGAGGGTTTTTGTTGTACTATTATGGATTGTCATCTCTCAGATATTGATTTAAGTGGCGTAAAATTCACCTGGGAAAAGAGTAGAGGCACTGATGCCTGGGTCAGAGAAAGAATAGACAAGGCTTTTGTAATGACGAGCTGGTGGACCAAATTACCACTACGTAATCTATCAGTTCTTCATGCATCTCGATCGGATCACGAACCTAATTTACTGGAGCTGATTCATACAGAAATGTCCAATAAGAAGTTCAGATTTCGCTACGAAAATATATGGCTTAAGGAGGAAAATTTTAAAAAAGAAGTAACTGAAGCATAGGTCAATCTACCTCACATTCATCTTCTTCCTAAGCTGCTGGTTATGTCCTCTTTTATGGCGAGGTGGGGCAGGACTTTCTTTCATAAGTTTCATGAGAAGTTGAAGGTGCACAAAATGAATCTTGCTCAATTGGTTGACTGTACGGACGAAGCTATTGTTAAAGAATATTTACTTGAAAGAAAAAAGCTAAATAATCTGCTGAATCAGGAGGAGACGTACTGGAAACAAAGAGCAAAATTATTCTAGCTCACTAAGGAGATGATAATACTAAGTTTTTTCATGCTATTGCTTCAACAAAAAATAAAGCGAATCACATAGCATATTCAATCAAAGATGATGGGGTACGTATCGAAGATCATGATGGCATGTGTGACATTGTTAAGGATTATCTCACTGATCTGTTTGAAGGAGAGGTCAAAAGCACAGTTAATAAACAGATGAATAGTCACACGTCTGTCACGGTGGAGCAAAAAACGAAGCTAGTGGAGGAGCTGTCTTATGAGGAATTTACTCTTGCAATCAAGTAGATGCATTCCGATAAAACTTCGGGTCCGGATGGATTAAATCAGCATTCTTTCAAAATTTCTGGTGTTTAAATATTGTAAAAGCCGGTTGTGCAATAATTCGTTTCCAAATGAGCTCAATAACACAAATGTGGTACTTGTCCCTAAGAAGGAGAATGCCTCGTGTATGAAAGATCTCAGGCCCATAGCATTATATAATGTCTTGCATAAAATCCTTGCTAAAGTTTTGGCTAATAGAATAAAGAGGTTCTCCTGGAGGTCATTTGAGAAAATCAATCCGCTTTCATACAAGGAAAGAGTATTACGGACAATGTGTTAGTTGCCTTTGAAGTGATTCACCATATGAGGGGGGAAATAGAGGAAGGGAAGGTGAAGTGGCCCTTAAACTTGATATTAGTAAAGCCTATGATCGTGTTAGTTAGAGCTATCTTAGGCAAAGGATGAAAATGATGGATTTTTGTGATAATTGGATAGAGTGGATGATGCTATGTGTCAAAACAGTTTCCTATAATTTCTGTTTGAATGGGACGTTTGTACGACCTGTTCTTCCTAAGAGAGGGTTGAGACAAGGAGATCTGCTTCCCCCTATCTGTTTCTTCTCTACGTTGACGGACTATCCAATGCCATTGATAATGCTACAAGAACTGGTGTCATTCATGGATGTCGAATAAGTTCATCTGCCCCAGTAATATCTCACCTTTTATTCGCAGACGACAGCTTCTTGTTCTTTCAAGGAACAACTAATTAAAGAAGCAAATGCGATTAAAGCTCTGTTGATTGATTATGAGAAATGCCATCAAAAATTTATGTAACATGATCATCGAACCAAGAACCTTTGGTCTACTAGGTCGTCTAATAAATTTGTTTATAATTTGTACCATTTTATACCCACAGAACTACAAAATTAATGTATGATCATTTTTAGAATTTGTTTTTGACAATAACTACTTTAGTAGATTTTCAATCACATATTGTGAGGGTCTCGACTATTACCTCATACAATAAATATGTTCACATTTTATATCGAATCACGAAAAACCCATCGCCTAAGCATCGTTTAGAATTCGAACCCTATATAAGCTCACTCACTCTCTCACTTACAACCCCTCTATTTATCTGAGCAAACAGGATCGAGTGAGAAAATACATCAGAATGAGACCAATTTGAAAGAAAAAAAATGAAGAGTCTATATGGTAGCCTTAATTTTTAAAGATTGAAATTTAGATTTTGCAACCAGCAGCTGCAAGATTATCATATCTACAAAAGATATATTTAATGTGATCCTAACCTACAAAAGTATCTGACGGAGAAATTTAGGAAGCCAGTTAAACGACACTCCTTTTCATCAATCTGGATGCTCCTACTATGAAGAAGAGGGTATGTGTTTGTTTGGGCAAGAAAGCCAATATTTGTCGGGATTGAAACCTAAGGCGGTTTGACAAATAGTGGGTTCCCCAATGCACGAATATAGAGCTAAATCGATTGGATGCACTAAATTGAGATAACATTAGAATGAAAATTGGCCTGGCTTAATTAAAGCAACTAATCTGGCTTATGCAATAATCTTGCTAAAGCCTTGTCAGTTTTCTTTCTACTATGATTATATCTACAAGTTTTACCATGCTTGCACCTTAGGAGATGTTAAATAGTACTACAAGACAAAACAAGCAAAATAAGGGCATTTAATAAAAGTAAAATAAATTAACCGAAAATCATACACTTATGTATGTACAGGAGAAATGTGAACAAGTTATGAGATACGCCCTACATATATATTACATGTTACATTTATTAGACACTAGAGAAAAAACTTTTAGGAGAAACTAACTAGTTCACATTTTCTTAACTTACTTGAATATTACTTCATATAAACTAAAAATGAATATCATAAAACATTATTACTTGTTAAAAATGCTTCAAGATTAACATAGAAAAATATCTTATAACCAAATAGATATTAAACTCGTGCTCTATTTGTCACCTGCCATCAGAATAAGTATATCTTATGCATGCAAAGACAAGGGAATTATATATATTCTCAAATTACGGGTACAACTAACCTTTTTGGAGAAAAGATCAAATGGGGGGGAGTATATTACCTCATGCCACTACCATACAAAGATATGAATGACGTCTAACAATTCAACAAGGTGCATATTGTCCTAAAAGCAGTGTTTATATGTACTCAATTTATAGATATAATAGATCTAAGGTTAAGGTTGGTCACGAATTGAACTTGTAGGTGAGACTAATGACTTACGACATAGTACATATATATGAAAGCAACGAGATCATATACACATATTAGTTAATACAATGCACGGATGCTTTATAAATATGATTAATAAATTTTTATATCAAATTTTTATTTTTTGAATTTTTGTTGGAAAAATTGCAAAATAATGTCTACAAACTGCATTAAATATTGATGACAGTTATTTTATGATTTTTTCCAAAAATACTCATGTTGCAATTTTTTTTAAAAAAATACGGTGTTTGCAACTTGAAATTCAACTGTTTCCAACTTACTTTACAATCTCGTACAAAAGTTTGAAACATAGGTATTTTTGATAATTTTCTTATATTTTATTAACATTAATTTGTATCAGTTTAGTTGTTATTATATTTTTTACCCGAAATTCATATTTTCTATTTTTATAATTTTTAAATTATTAAATGTTAATATTTTCTTCACTCAATAACTTTATTATACTCTATAGAATTAATTTTGATTTTTCTTCGAAAAATTTCAAAATCATACCTATAAATCTTATTTTTCTTTTTTCAAAATAAGGTGTACAATTTAACAATATTTTCAATTTTTATTTGATATTATTTAAAATATAATTATCATTAGTATTTCTTAAATTACACATCTACCCTTAAGTATCAAACCACGTAACTCATACACCTATTAACTTTAATTTTTTTTTATTTTAGTTGTTAATATGTTTTTTACCTAAAATTTCATGTTTTTCTAATTTTAAAATTATTAAATATTATTTACGTATTTTTTCACTCAAAATCTTTATTATATTCTATATAATTAATTTTGTTTTTCTCTGAAAATTTTAAAAATAATACATATATGTGCTATTCATAATTTTTGAAATAAGCTTTACAATTTAATAATATTTTAAATTTTTACTTAATATTATTTAAAAATACAATTATTATTAATACTTCTTAAATAACACATCAAATATGATCAAATCACATTAAACTCCCTTACAAAAAAATTATATTTGTTTATGTTTTTATATTGTATTTAGTTACAAATCAAACTCTTTCACTCCCCTTTTGTGAATTGTAATGTTTAATTTATATACTCATATTCTAACCTACGGCAAAATGAGATTTTTGTAGATTATAAAAACAAATCATAATAAGATACTCAATGAAAAGAATTAATAATCATATCTTGTACGTCTTACTTTTTTTTGTAGAATTAGTAGAGCACCTATTGGAATCCAAACTTTATAAGAATATTATTGTAAACAGGATACTTGGTCGAACAAATAGATTAATCTTAATATTTCAAATATTTATTTTGGCTATCTCATGCTTGGATCATAAGTTTTGTTTTTGTTGTATTATATGTAGACCTGGCAAATCGGGTAAACGGATCGGTTTCGGATCGGATCTGCTTCGGATCGGATACACTTTCGGTTATCGTATATTTAGAGCCCGTTCGGTTCGGATCGGATTTGATTCGGATCGGATCCATTTTCGGTTAAAGTATATTTTGGGACTGTTCGGTTCGGATCGGATCTAATTCGGTTCGGGTCAAATTTGGATTAAAATCGGATAAATTTTGGATTAAGATCGGATCAAATTGGGTTCGGTTATTTTTCGGATATTTACTGTTTCGAATCGGATTCAGTTTGGATGTAGGAAAATTCAGTTCGGGTCGCATTTGTCAAGATTTTCCCTAATTTTCAAAAAATAAAAATTACTTTGGTTTGAGATCCTAACAATGAACAACTAAATTGACTAATACTAGTGTCTAGTAACTAGTGCTTTGTCACGGATTGTTGTTTCGATTTTTTTGAAAAATAATTCTCCATGATCCAACCGTACGGATGTTAAGATATATCCAGTTTATTGATATTCCCAAATTTTAAAAAAATAAAAAAAATATTTTGATTTGAGAACTTAGCAATAAACAACTAAATTGACTAGTGGTAGACAGACTAGTAGTAATTAGTGCTTTGTCATGGACTGTTGTTTTCAATTTTTTTAAAAATAATTCTCGACGATACAACCGTACGGATGTTAATATATATATAATTTATTGATTTTCCCAAATTTTCAAAAAATAAAAAATTATTTTGGTTTGAAATCATTGCAATAAACAACTAAATTAACTTGTACTAGTAATTAGTGCTTTGTCACGGACTATTGTTTCAATTTTTTTGAAAATAATTCTCGACGATCCAATCGTACGGATGTTAAGATATATCTAATTTATTGATGTTTCTAAATTTTCAAAAAATAAAAAATTATTTTGGTTTGAGATCTTAGCAATAAACAACTAAATTTACTAATACTAGTAATTACTGCTTTGTCACGGAATGTTGTTTAGATATTTTTAAAAATAATTCTCGATAATTCAACCGTACAGATGTTAATATATATCTAGTTTATTGATGTTCCCAAATTTTAAAAAATTGAAAAATTATTTTGATTTGAGAACTTAGCAATAAACAACTAAATTGACTAGTAGTAGTAATTAGTGCTTTGTCACGGACTGTTGTTTTCAATTTTTTTAAAAATTAATTCTCGAATATACAACCGTACATGTGTTAAAATATATATAGTTTATTGAAGTACCCAAATTTTCAAAAAATAAAAATTATTTTGGTTTGAGATCTTCGCAATAAATAACTAAATTTACTATTACTAGTAATTAGTGCTATGTCACGGATCGTTCTTTCTCTTTTTTTTAAAAAAATAATTCCCGACGATCCAACCGTACAGATGTTTAGATATATCTAATTTATTGATGTTTCCAAGTTTTCAAAAAATAAAAAATTATTTTGGTTTGAGATTTTAGCAATAAACACAACAATTCGGGACAAACCACCGGTTAGTAGTACTAGTCAAATATATAGTTGACTACTAATTTCTCTATTCAAATTAATTTATTATTTTTTTGAAATATTGGGAATGTCACTAAATTAGATATGTATTGACATCCGTACGATTGGATCGTCGATAAATATTTTTAAAAAAATAGAAACAACAATTCGGGACAAAGTAATAGTTAGTTGTACTAGTAAAATCAACAGTTGACTACTAATTTCACCATCCAAATTAATTTTTTATTTTTTAAAATTTTGGAAATATTACTAAATTAGGTATATATTGACATCCGTACGGTTGGATCGTCGATAAATATTTTTAAAAAAAATAGAAACAACAATTCGGAACAAACCACCGGTTAGTAGTACTAGTCAAATATATAGTTTGACTATTAAATTCTCTATTCAAATTAATTTATTAATTTTTGAAATTTTGGGAATATCACTAAATTAGATGTATATTGACATCCGTAAAATATTATTAAAAGAATTAAAAATTATTATTATTAATTACAAATACTAAAATATCATAAATATAGAAATACGGTAAAAAAACGGACAAGTGATAAGATAAGTGATAACTGATAACCAATTTTTTGGGAAAAAATCATTTTGAGTCTAGTATTTATCTAATTATCTCTTTGGCTGGAATTTGAGGCGTATATACACGAATTAACATACACAAAATTGCGGGGAAAACACTAAACCCACATGGTGGTAAATAGTTCCCGGTATTCCTCTTATCAGCTCAAAGTCCGGGATCACGATACACCCAACCTTCGCAGTTCACTTCACACGTAAAATCTCTCCCTCTTTTTTAGTTTCAATTTTTTATCAGACCCTAATTTGAGTTACAGGTGTTTTTGTATTGACCAAACGGACGGTAATTTTCAAAGCCCTCTGATTAAATCTTTAATTTGTAACCCTAGAGTTGGGGATATTTAAAATTTTGGGGTTTAATGTGTGTGTACGCGTAGTAATTGCTTTCTATCTACGTTTTTGTTAATTTTGGGGGTTTTTATTATTTTGAAAATTTTAAGTTTTTTTACTAATTTATGATGTGTTTGTGTAATTGTATCCATTTTCGTAATATGGTTATGTTTTGGTATCTAATGTTTTTTTTGCTGCAGATGGTAGAACTTTGTGATAGTGAGGTTGATGAGCACGAGGTTCATATTAATAATGCTTCTGTGCAATCACAAACCATACAAAAACCTGCCGGGAGATGGAGTAATTGCTGGAATTCGTTTATGTTTATAGACGGAACAGATGTTGATCCAAAGTTGAGGAGGGTGCAATGCAAGCACGGTAAGAAAGCAACTTATCGTGGTAATTCGGCTAACGGTACGAGTAACATGAATAAACATCTGAAAAAATGTAAACCGCATCTTGAGTTTCGGAAAACAAATGGTGAGATTCCACATTTTAAACAAACTCGTTTCAGGGAATTATTGTCGAGGGCAATTATAAGACATGGATATACTTTTTCATGGGTTGAACATGAAGGAAATAGGGAAATTCATGCATATCTTAATCATGAAGTTCAATCTATTACTAGGAACACAGCCAAAGCTGATTGCTTAAAAGTGCATAAGACTTTAAAATGTCAACTAATGAAGATCTTAACTTCTGATATGTGGACTTCGTGTCAAACTGAAGGTTATTTGTGCTTAACTGCCCATTACGTGGATGTTAAATGGAGATTAAATAGTAAGGTTCTAAATTTTATTCATATTGAATCTCCACACACCGGATATGCTATGTATAGTCATGTCTATGCGTTAATTCGAGATTGGGGCATTGAACATAAAATTTTTTCAATCACATTGGATAATGCTTCAAGTAATGATAAAATGCAAGATTACTTGAAAGGCTCTCTTAATTGTCAAGATTCATTGTTATGTAAACAACAAGATATGATCACCTAAATAGACCAAGACATTAGAAAGAGGACTTCATGATTTACAAACTCAGGAACCAGGAAAGACTAGGTGGCTAATCCGCATAATAGTTTAATTAATAGCTTTCTGGCCACCCTATCTACAGAATTTGAGTGCTGGTAGTCTGATTTCGGGACAATTTCTTCGCATTCACTAAATGTCAGATAAGCATGTCTTAAAGTATACTCTTCTTATGATGGAGTAGTTAAATTTTTAATGTAAGACTTGAACTAACAAATTTGCATAATTCAAATTAAAAGTTTGTAATTACCTCGAGCCATTAACTTGCATCTTCCTGGTTTTGTACCGCTGCAGCTGGGAAAGTTTTAAATGGTGCAGATCGACTATAGCTAAGTTCATAACTAACAAGCACTGGCCCAAATATATTGAATACTCCAGCACTACTCAAGGCAACTTTTGCATCAGAACACCTCTTGTAAACCACCTTGGCACTGCTACTTTCTCTATCAATCTCTGTTTCATGTTCCCTTAATGGGCCGAAACGTCCTGATTCTCACCTTCTCCATTCTGATCTCTGTCAAGTATTTGCTCTTCATCATAGTTCTGTACTTTCCTGTCCGTCCAGTATGAATCATTGATATCATCAAATTCAAAGTCTTCAGGGGGGTTTATAATTGTTTGAGGTGCCTTATTCTTCCCACTAACTCGCCCTATCCGCTGATTCCTTTTTCTAGAGTTTTGACCTATAACCAAATGTCGAAAACCAGAGAAGAAAGAAATAATTTCAGTCAGGAAGCTATACCTATTCATAGGATCCTGTGCTGCCAAGTGAAGTTGTGAAAGCATCTCATTTATAGATGAGTGCTTTAGCAAAAGCATCATACCTTGTTGGGAGTTCACAGAAGTCTGCGAAACGTAGTCAAATCCATGGTGCTCATCAACACTATCATCCGTCTCTACAAACTTTTCACTATAACATTTCACAAGTGATGGAGACCCAGTCAACTGACTTGCTACCTTAACAATGCAATCGCCAACCTTGAAGGACTTCTTTGGTGTTTGAGATACAGTTGTAGACACTTTTGCAGCATAATAAACTTGTCTTTTACCTGGACCATCAAAAAGAGATTCAAGAGCCTTTCTCTTTCTGGCAGCAGATGATGTAACAGATGGATCCCTGATGTCGCTATCACATTCTTCTTTACCATCTGACTCTGGCATATCACCAATCAACTCAGATATGCTTCTACCTTTCTTTCTTGGGGGTAGACTGTCTACCATATCACGTTTGCAAGTGCTGCTTGTGTTATTTTCACTTGTCACTTTTGCTCCACAATTCACGACTATTTAACAGTTTGTGAAATTGTCATTACTAGCCTCCTTCAGATTGTTCAAATTCAGCTACATTTCTCTTACATACTACATCTAAAGCTGGTAACGTGTACACCATTTAATGGACACCTGGCTGCAGCAGTGGAATGAAGGGGAGGATTGTTGGGTTTAAACCCAATACGAATAGTATGGGTTTTGGTGATCCAAAACATATATGGATTGGGTAATAATTATGTGTTTAGATAATTATTATAGATGGTATATTTAGATACCAAGTATGATAAGGATTGTAATTGGAAACCAAGTATGAAAAGGATATCTTGGTGGCTAAGTTTGTGATGGCTATATATACATAGTCATATCGTATTTGTCTGTGGGGAGGTGAAAGCTTAAGAGATGTAGTCTTAAGTATTGTTTGGGGATGCTTGAGCATTGTTGGCTCAAGTATCGGGTCGGGACACCGTTAAGGTGTTATTGTCTTGATGTATTATTGATATTGTTAAGATTAATAATACAAGTTTGGGACGTGGGTTTTCCGCGTCAAGTATATTTGTGTGTTCTTATTTTGTGCTTTGGTAGATCTTGTCAACTTATCGATTGGTTATGTGTGTGCTCTGTTTTGGTGATTGTGAATCTCGGATTGTGTAAGTCCCTTAACCTAACACACACCACTAGAGTCAATTCCTTGACAAAGCCATTGAGTTGCATTTGTGCCACTATTAGCAATCATTACTGAATAAGTAGTACATTATCAAAGAAATCTAAAAAAATTCTAGATGGTGCGTACAGGCTAATGACCAGTAATTCAAAAAATCTGTCTGTTAAAAAGCTTTTTAGAGATAGATTACAGAATTTATCAAAATAACTTGTCTCGAGCTCTGGAATTTCTTTTGATAAGATTGCGGTGCTAGTAGTTTATCTGTGAAATATTTTGGAGATCTCATAAGCATGACTTGCATTTCTGTTAATGAACTGAGACCTTGCATTGCCTCCTAGTATTGTTTTTTCCTGGTTTTTACTATGCTAAAGTTAATCATGACAGTCAAATCCATTTCCCTCGCCAAAGTTCATCGTATTCTTTTTTTTTTTTTCCTTTCAAAATGCTCAGTCTGTTGTTATAGTTCTAAATGATCTACTAAAATTTACACGTATGTACTTGACAGTGGTAACAGACAAAGAAGTAAAAGCAAATGAGGCTTCCAGAGGGGTAAATGGTTCAGGAGTGAGTCCGAGCATCAGCATAGTGGCACCAGTCAAGTCCCCAAGCATTATCTCCTCTACGGCCACCACGGAGAAAGAAAATTTAACAGCTGTAAATGAGAATATCCAAGGTAGAATTTAGTTTCTATACGGTTATAGATCTAAAACTACGTTTATACATATAATGGCACAACTGCAGCAGTTGACATAATAAGTTATAGACTTATAGTTGACAATGCTTTATCCATCATCTTGATTTCTGTATTTCCTGTCTTGTATGGAATGGTTGTTTGTACTTTGTAGAATTTTTTTCTTTGCTTTATCTGCTAAAAAGTGGGGCAATGACTATACTTGGCTAAATTAAAAGCTATAGCTGCGAACAAACTTTTGAATGTTTAACAAAATAAAACATCCTCTTTCCATGCAGATCCTTCTTCCAAAGCTTCTGTTCAATATTTAGTAATTTTAACTCCTTTGGAATGATATACCTCCTTGGTAAATATGGCCCCAAGTTGGAGATTTAACTTTTTGCTATGAAGTTTAATATGATGTTTCCATTCTACATATTTTAAAGTCATTCCTAATTCTGGAGTTATGAATTAAATTCTGGTGGTGCAGAAACGACTACAGAGCACAAAGAGGATTCATACAAGCAAACACAAGATTCCGTAGCACCGTTGAGCTCTGTGACTGCAAATTTATCACTGATAGGAAAAGAGGATGTGAAGACTCCTCCTAAAAATCAAGGTAGAGTCCATTACTATTCAGTCTCCCATCTGAGGGTGCTCGCCTATGGATTTTAACTTAAAATTGTACTTAAACCTGTTTTCCATAATTGTCCAAATACTTTGCAACTACAACTACTTGTAAGTGGTCTGTAACTGCTATATCTGGCGCTCTTATTTCAGGCTGTAGCTATGCCATAGGAAAATGGATTCTTGATGACAGTCGGCCTCTGTATTCTGGGTTTGGTTGTAAGCAATGGCTGTCATCAATGTGGGCTTGCCGCTTGACACAACGCACAGATTTTGAATACGAGAAGTTAAGGTGGCAGCCAAAAAATTGTGAAATGGAAAATTTTACAGGATCTAAATTCCTGAGAAGGTACTATCATACAAAGTCGAAGGAAACTCATTTCATGTTTTTTTTTTATTTGTTTTATATAAGCGACAATAGGTACAAGGTTTATCGATTCAATAAAATTCGATAATGAATTCTGGTCTCACAAGTACATATATCTATATTATGGGCTTATGTCAGCTAATTAGAAGTGGTATTGCTAACCTGATAACCTGTAGTCTATTTAGTGCGATCAATACAAAGCTAACGTGATTGAATCCGAAACCTATAGTAGAATCTGTTAAACAACAGGCCAATTGTGCAGCTTTGGGTGTTAGTATCACTACTTCCTTCGTATGCTTCCTTCGAACTTAAACGATGTTATTGCTTTAATGATCTCTCCACTGAAACTTAGTTATTAGAAACATACCAGTGAACCTGGGATAACTCTAAGTCTCCAACTGCTACGCTAGTTTTGCAATTTCACTTGCTCCTTGATATTACATCTCAGTATTTTCCAGAACCTATATACAACAACTTCTCGTAGCAAACATCTGATGCTAAAACATTTTTAACCATTATCTTTATGTCTATTTCTTCTAATTTATCACAATTACTTAAATGTGCTCATTATTCAAATCTTACTGTCTGTTTTTGGTGCAATTAGAGTGACTACTGATTGTGACAAAATGTTCCAGGATGCAGAATAAAACTCTAGCTTTTATTGGGGATTCACTGGGCCGACAGCAATTTCAGTCGCTAATGTGCATGGTCACTGAAGGTGAAGAGAGGCCTGATGTTCTTAATGTTGGCTGGGAATATGGTCTTGTCAAAGAGAAAGGACGTGTACGCCCTGATGGGTGGGCATATCGGTTCCCAAGCACCAATACTACCATTCTCTATTATTGGTCTGCGAGTCTCTGTGACTTGGAGCCTCTTAATCTTACAAACCCAGTTACTGATTATGCCATGCACCTTGATAGGCCTCCATCCTTTTTGCAACGGTTTCTTCCCAGGTTTGATGTTCTTGTTCTCAATACTGGACATCATTGGAATAGAGGGAAGATCGAAGCTAATCGATGGATCATGCATGTTGGTGGCAAGCCTAATACCAATACAAATATTGCTGACATTGCTGGTGCTAAAAATTACACAATTTACAGTATTGTCAAGTGGGTGAACTCGGAACTTCCCAAATATCCAGGTCTAAAAGCTTTCTACCGATCCATTTCACCCAGACACTTTTTTAATGGAGATTGGAACACTGGAGGTACCTGTGACAATACCACCCCACGATCTGGGGACTTGCAGGTTCTGCAAGATGAATCTATCGATCCAATTGCTGCTGGATCAGTGAAGGGAACTAAGGTTAAACTCTTGGACATAACAGCTATATCTCAGCTGAGAGACGAGGGTCATATTTCTAGATACAGCATTAAAGCCACACCTGGAATGCAAGATTGCCTGCACTGGTGCCTACCCGGGGTTCCTGATACATGGAACGAACTCCTTTTCTCACAAATTTAGTCCAAAGTTGGCATGCTCATACTTTGTAAAAATATGTACCATACTCTCCTGCTGCATGGAACCATGTGCTCTCCGGTACCATTACAGAAGCTAAATTTCTGGAAACCAGACGGGACTGGGACACTTCATACATGTTCTTGGCAGTCGTCATCAGGTCACGGGCATTGATATTACTTTTTTATTCGGTTACACTGTACTTGCGCATTGTTTATAGATACCTTATTCTTTCAATTTGTGATTACATATAGTTATAGAGCTTGTAAAAAGAGTCTGTCCAACTAAGATCCAGTGTAGTAACCTTAGCCTACAAGTCGAGGGGGAAAGAAAATATAGTATATACACATTTCGATTTCTATTAACCCCCTACACCGTATTCGACGTTTTGACCCATAGATTGGAGATATTCTTTGAATTTATACATGATAAACAATTTTTAGTCCTAGCATGTTTTGTTTGTTTTTAAGTAAATTACATTTTGCTTCCATATTGCATGCAATTCAGACCGGAGGAGCAAACAATGTTTGATTTGGCTAGTAGAGTACATAACTGTTTTTGACTGGATAATAATGTATAGGACCATTTGGATTTGGCTGTCATTTGTTAAGCAGTTGTTGAGTATGTTGTTTTGCCTAATTGCCGGCAACCCTCCCTTCAAATTACTATTCATTTCAAAGTAAATATGTTTATATATTTTTAATATACTATCCTAGATGCTACGAGAGTATGATCCTGTAAGATTAATACTCCACTTAGTTTTTATCATGTGTGATGCACGGATTATATTGTCTAAGAATATTGATTGAATTTAGCGTAAAAATCGTAAGAACAATTTCTGTAGAATAATGCAGGATAATTATTTTTTCTGAACTTAATGAAATATATGTTCTAAACTATGGATCTTTTCCATGGACAATATTGACCCTACAAATACTATATAATTCTCAATAATTCATTAGTCAATTTACAAGTTGAATAGTTCCTTACTTGGATAGGTGCAGGAATATATGTGATGATTAGAATAAGAAAATGGATGATGCTTTGGGCCGGTGAGAAAGGCATCCACAATAGTATTACATAATAGACTTCCACTAATCCAACCGGTCGATAATCCAGATGCCAAGTAAAGGTATTACTTGCATGTTCATATTCATTTTTTATTGCTTCCACTTTGGTAAAAGTATGCCACATTTACATTTATTTACATCTATTACGTAGTTTCTTTTATAGGATCTTTATTATAAGTTAGCCGTAAGTATCATCAAAAATTGAAGCCGGTAATCACCATCACAAATCAATTTTCCTATCATCATCCCCGTTATTTATACATTCACATCACTGTCACTTAATTAACACTAATTAACACTTAATTTATTTACAAATAAAACGTTTCTTTCTGACAAAAAGAAAATCACTAAGAGCATCTCCAAGACTATCAAGCCCTTGACTAAAACGTACAGCTGACACTACTACGGTAAGAAACCTTTTCCATTTTCACTTCTCCAATCAACAAGTCCCCCTTGTCTATATATGTAGCCATTGATGTTTCGTTGGCTATATATAACCCAGCACCACAAATCTGTAATGCATTCCACGTCAACTGTTTCTTCAATAATCTTGTTTTTCATCTCTTCAACCATTGCAAATTAGCCTATACGTACTTCATGTTTTATTTATTTATTTTTAATCAAATCAATTATTTAGATATTAATTATAATCTAATTTATTATAGTTTAGAAAATATAATTTTAGTCATAATTTATAATTCTAAATATATGACAACATTTTTAGATCAATTGGTGTTAATATTAATTTATTGAAATTTAATATTTAATAAAAAATTATTTAAAATAATACAATATAATTTTTAAAATATAACTAACCATTATAGCCAACTACATTGGAACACAACACATCACAGATTCAGTAAATTTTAGCCAATCATTATTTTATATTATTTTAGTCAACCATTTTAGCCAACCCATTGAATATGCTCTAATATAGCCATACAGGCCAGAATCCAACTTCTAAGTATATATCTTCCTTGAACTGAAGTAGAAGTACAGTACTAGTATATGGATTAGCCTCGAAGATTAAAAAAACATCTATACTCTTTATTAATACAAAAAATCACATTTAAATGGTACTTAATAATACCAAATTACCAAAATATCAAATTTGGCTTACAAAGAAACAAATGAAAATGGTTGCCATGATAATATAGGACAAGAAATAAATGAAAATGGTTGCCATACAAGACGATTCTTTTCGTACTCTTTAATCATAAGTTTCTTTTCATACAAAGACGCTAGTACGATTTTCTCGAATTCAATTCATATCAACTACATAATTATATCAGATTTATTTATTTTATTCTTTTGAAGTTCACCTCCAATATGAATTCCTATAGCAACATAATTAAATAATATTTTTTTATTAAATAATTTTATCATTCAATTCTCTACAAATATACATTTAAATAAGAGAATAAAGTTCCTGAGATTATCCCTCAAAAAATTTATCTGAGTTAACATTATAAAGTTACCTTATTTTATGCATTTATGCATATATTTTCAATTAAAAAATTATTCACTTTCCTTTTATAAAATATATGCACAAATTTAATATTTACATTTAGATACAAATGCCATGTGTCATGGTTCTAATTCCATTGTCTAGATAAGTTTATTGAGATAATCTCATGAACTTTATTCTTTTTAAATAATGCTTATTAATTATAATTATATTTATTCACGATAATTTATTAAAAATATTATTATAATCTTCGTTCGTGCTTGATTTGTGCCCGTGCTTCGCACGTATTACCAGCTAGTATAACATAATGAAAAAAATAATAAAAATGAATAACATAATAGGATCGAGTATTAATCAATATTTAAGATATAAAATGAGTAAAGTAAAAAAAAATAATGAATGCAATTAAATTTCATATTTTAAAAATTTTAAAAATGAAAAGTTGAGACGAATATCAATAAAAAGAAGGCGTAAAAAAAAGATAGACCTAAAAGAGTACTCCCTCTTTCAAATTTTTTTTTTTCCATTTCTCTTGGACAGTTTACCAACGCACATTTTTAATCGTGAATATTTTTAATTTCGTTTTAAATATAAAAACTTCACTATATTAATGTACTAATAAATACGAATCCGACAAGATCACTCATGAATATATTTGGTCTTATAAATTAAACGTAAATTAGCAATTTGTTTCATGTCTTGAACAATACCGACAAAAGAAATGAGAAGGGTTTTTTGGCACAGAGGGAGTAATAATTTTCGTAAAATTAGAGTGTACAAAATTATCAACAAATATAGCATTTCCGCGTTGAGTCCACGAAAGTGAAGCAGAAAAATCAGTTACCCGAGTGGGACCAGCCTGGACAACACCAATCCTAACGTTTACCTATTTAAAAATCTCACCCCCTCCCTCATAAATGATCATCATCCATTTCTAATTTTATCCACCGATACACACACCTATACACACAATTACAATCAATCATAAACCCTAACTCCTCCTCACCTGTGTATACACACACTATACATACAAACATGGCGGATGAGTTTACAAGAGCAGTTGAAGACGGCGTTCGCTTATCCAAGCGAATCTACTTCGGCAAAGACCGATCAATCACGCCGCCCAAGCCAATTGAATCCATGATTAAATCCTCATCGAAATCGGAACTGTTACCGACGGCGCTTATGGTGTACGCGGTAATTCCTGATCCTGTAGTAGTTGATAATCCTGATATTCCGAGTTATCAGCCGCACGTGCACGGCAGGTTGGATCCGCCGGCGTTGATTCCGTTACAGATGAACGGAGTTGAGGTTGAAGTGGATTGTGTGTTGGATACGGCGGTTGTGAAAATGAGTGGATCGTGGAGAGTTCATTGTGTTATGGGGAGTCGGAAGTGTCAGTGTCGTGTCGCGATTCCGATGGGCGAAGAGGTATAATTTTGATCGTATTCTTTGTGTATGATGTGTGTAGAAATGTATATGTGTTGTTATATTGTGATGTGAGATGAATGTGAATTAAGTGGAATTTTTCGAAGAATTTTGTGATTTGATTTTGGGACTATTGTGGAGTAAGTTTTAGAGGTTTTTTCATTAGTAGTTTAGTACACGACTTTTAAGACTATTTGCAAGATACTAAAAGGATATTTGCAAAAACACGTTTTTTTTTTTATGTTTTAGTGCAAAAATAAGAAATTTTGTTTTGTTGCAAAAACACAACTTTGCGTTGGAACGTAACTAAAATGTAAAAAATTTGCATCCGGAATTTAAAAAAATGCAAACATTTTTTTTTTGAAATCGCCCAAAAAAATTGATTTTGGTTGCAGGGTGATTTTGCGATATCTTCAGGGGGATAGGAGAGTTGCGAATAAGTTTCAAAGTAGTATTTTTGTTAATTTCTTTAAGTTTTAAGGTGGAGAGAGGCTTTTGTAATAGCTAAACAGTTTATATGTATTACAACTGAATAATCTTTTTATATTCTTAAGTTTTTTGGTGGGGTGGGGTGGGGTGGGGTGGGGGGGGGGGGGGCGGTGTTGAGAATCAAACTCTTGACCTGTTAGCACTAGGAACACATTTGCCACAGTCAGGCACTCCATGACTCTCAACATATTTATAAGGCACATTTTAAGAATTCCTGTACTTAATAGTCAATACAAAGACATGTAACAATTAGTTATTTTCTTTTCGTTCTCAAGTAATACATTATTTGCTAACAGGGTTCAATTCTAGGTATTGAAGTTGAGGTACCTGAAAAATCATATTCTAGTAAGTTGGTAGCTAAGGATGACAATGACATGGAAAAACTACCGAAGTATGAAGACGGAGGTTTTCTAAAGCCCCATATATTTATTTTTACAATACCCGAGGTACGTTCCTATTGCATTTCATTTTTATGGTTTATATTTAGATCTGTACCGTTTATGCGTGAGTTTTGTGTGTTTTTTACAGGTAGACGGGGGTTCCAACCTCTCAATTACAGTAAGATGGTCCCAGAAACTAACTTATCAAGATGGCGAATTCACATTGGCTGTACCATTTAGTTTCCCGGAGTTTGTCACCCCTGTTGGGAAAAAAATGTCTAAAAAAGAAAAAATACGACTCAATGTGAGCGCTGGTCCTGGTACCGAAGTTTTGTGCAAGACAATCAGTCATCCACTTAAGGTACAGCTTTAATTGTCTTCATTTATTCGTTTTGAGTATAAGCTAAGCGTTGCAAATTTTGATTGCAGGAATTAAGACGCAATGGGGAGAAATTAAGTTTCTTGTACGATACAGAAGTTCTTACATGGTCAAATAGTGACTTTGTCATTACTTATGGTGTAAGTTTGGTTTTTGCTTGGTTCAATAATAGAAAACAATAAAACAATTCTCTGTTCATTGATTCTGTTTTAGGTTTATCCAATATTAGTGGGGGCTAGACAGTGCTAAATCTTTTTATAAACCTACAAGCACAATCTCATGATCTGGTACTATTTCCATTTAGTATATCCTTTGATGCATGCATCTCTTTTCAGGTATCATCTAGTCTTTCCGGTAGTGTTATCTTGCAATCACCAATGAAGTTTGACATCGATCAGAGGGAGATGTTTTGCGTCTCTCTGTTAGCAGGAAGCAAACAGAACAAAAAGGTAGGGATGCTGCATTTTCCCTTTCAAGGCCTTTTTACCCTTTAAATTTCCTTGATGGTATTGATGATGAGTTTACTGACGCCTACCTAGTATTAGGTGGAGGCGTGGAAAGTTGGTTGAATGATGATGCTTTAAGAGTACATTGACACATACTTGTGAACCTCTTAGGAAATATTAGTGGGAAAAAAGTAGATAGAAAAACAGATAGAAAGGTCACTGTGTAACAGGAAAGTCTCCTATGCACCCTTGGATCATGGTTGAAGTACCCCATGACTCGGAAACAAACAAAAGATCTTAGGCTATGTCTTAATGCATTAAATAGTGATATTGAAGTAGAGAGTACATTGACACATATTTGTGAACCTCTTAGGAAATATTAGTGCGAAAAAGTAGATAGAAAAACAGATAGAAAGGTCACTGTGTAACAGGAAAGTCTCCTATGCACCCTTGGTTCATGGTTGAAGTACCCCATGACTCGGAAACAAACAAGAGATCTTAGGCTATGTCTTAACGCATTCAGTAGTGATATTTAAGTAGAGAGTAGGTAGAGTAAATTCTGAAATTCCTAATGAATTACATACTTTGAACACAGCTTTATTTCTGTTTGGTTCTCTGTTTGCAATATTACTGTTGCAGTAAGCTCATTCAGAGTAGTTCTGTTGTTCCAAACATAAAGAGTAGCTTTGTTGATTCCACCTAGTCAGCCAAGTGTTAAGAAGTTTCTAAAGTCCATAATAGAACAAGTTGGTTGAACTTTAAGATCAGTCAATCCGAAGCCTGATACTAGGATGATGCTTATTCGTATTTTAGTTGTCCTTTCTGTTATATATCTGCAGGGATCAAATAATAGCTGATTGCATGCACTCTGACTATTTTTCTTCTTTATGGAAGTTAACAGAAGTAGTCAGTGTCATTAGAACAGAAAAGAATAAATAGAAGCTAGCTAAGTCTTAGCCATATGTTTTTGGTAGAGAAATTTGTAACGGAATAGATGCAAGATTAATTATTTATTGAAATGTTCCTTCGTGGCTGTGTACCTTGCATATAATTTCAGTCGGTCAGATAGTTATTTTCATTATCAGCTTACAACTAACAAATAATTAGTTTATTTAGATTAATCAATCGCTGATGCATGCTTTCCAACTATTAATTTTCTGTGTGTAAGTAAACAGTTACAGTAGTAGCTCAGTGTCATTAGAACAAAAAAATAAATAGAAGCCAGCTATGTCTTGGACAATACATATTTGTTATAAAACTTTGTGGTAGAATAGATATACGATTGAAATATTTATAAAAATGTCTTTCTTGGTGTGTGCCTTGCATATGAATTAGGCAGTCACAAAGTTGTGTTTATCATCAGTTTACAAGTAATATGCGTGGACCTGACAGACTAAAAATCTTATGATAGGTTTTTAGAAAGGAAGTGATATTTGTCATTGATATAAGTGAAAGCATGCGGGGGAAGCCACTTGAGGGTACAAAAAATGCTCTTGCTGCAGCACTCTCAAAGCTTGATCATGGAGACTCGTTTAATGTAATAGCATTTAATGATGAAGTTCACCTATTCTCGCTGTCTATGGAACTGGCTACTAAGAAAGCTATTGATAAAGTAACTGATTGGATGAGTGTGAATATGATTGCCCGAGGTGGTACAAATATTTTGCTTCCCTTGAATCAGGTCTTGTACCTTCTCCATTCGTTGTACAGAATCATGCGGTTATTGGTTACTTTTCTTTGTAGGTCGTGTACATATATTTGGATCCCAGTATGCAATTTTAAATTGCTTGATGATGCAATAACAGAAGCTACCATGGATGTATGTTATATGGAGTTTGCTCTAATTGCTATTTTTGTCTCTTCTTAGGCCCTAGAGATGATCTCTAATACCCACAAGTGCACTCCTCTTATCTTCCTGATTACTGACGGGGCAGTTGAAAATGAGAGAAACATTTGTGATGTTATGAAGAGTCATCCAACAAATCAAGGCTCAATTAGCCCTCGTCTTTACACATTTGGCATAGGTAATAGTTTGTTTGTTTTTTGAGATACTCATTCATGGCTCAATATATGCACACTTATATCTGCGAAGCATAATTTGTAGTCCGTGATATTGAAATTATCATCCTGGGCATTGTAAGCGTAGTGGACACCCCTCTACTCCATTTCTGTAATTGACCATACCGAAAAAGGAAAAAGAAAATTTCATTTAAAACTTTTTTGGCTGACTTACAATGTATAATCATTAATTTTTTTTTTTTTAACAATATTTGATTTGTTTTTGCGTTTTTCTTTTGCCCGTTAATTTCGCGTTCAATGGTAGGTTGAAGATTGTTCTTTGTTTCCAAGCTTGGATATTTCTTATTCTGAAAAAATAATAAATTAATCAGGTTTCTGACTGTCGTTGACTTTACTAGTAATTGAGAGATTAGTCAATTTGTGTATACAGGTGTCAGATTTGGTTTCTTTATGAAACTTTGGCTGAATTTCCATTGTACTCCCTTGCAGGATCCTTCTGTAATCACTATTTTCTGCGAATGCTTGCAACAATTGGCAGGGGTTGTTATGATGCTGCTTATGATGCAGGTTGCTTCTAAAATTTGATATGTGTTTTGATAATTACCCTTGATTGTGGAACTTATTGATAAGTTAAGATGTACACTTAGCTTTAGTTTATAAGCAAAGGCCTTTGAGCAATGATCTCGGTAGTCCCACTCATCTTGTCGTTAAAATTCCAGAAAGTAATTAAAATATGTTAAGTATTGCTGAGCTATGAATGTTAATATATCCACCTGATTGTATGTTTTAAGTTTTTTTTTTTTTTGCGTATATTCCTATTTGGATAGTCGATAACACAGTGTCATACATACATGTATTTATGTACTTGTGTCTGTGCACTGGATTTATTAGTTCTCAATCTGTTTTCATATTTTATCTATAGAACCAGTTTTATCACTGTATTGGATTTGATCGAATGCTTAGTTTAGTGGGATCACTTGCCAATAATAATTTTCTTGTAGAAAAATTACCTTTCCTTTTTAGATGCTAATATGTGAGTTTTTGTTTATCTATGCTTGTTCAGATTCGATTGAAGTTCGAATGAAAGGCTTCTTTAGCAGGACTTTCTACACCATTCTTGCAAATATTAGCATCGACAATTTAGAGAATCTTGATCTTGATGATCTCGAGGTAAGCTTCATGCATTGAGTTGATTTCTCACTATCAGAATTGTTAGTGTTGCCTAATCCCTAGCGTATTCTACTTCAATTGCGTAACAACGATGTACTTAATTAGACGTAGTTGCATTTTTTCGTGTCATGGACTCATCATAGGTTGTAAATTGCAATGAAACACTGCACAAATTAGTCATATAGTTCTGCATTCTTACACCTTTGACAATTAACATTTAACTAAATTGTTTTGATCATTTTTACATAATGTAGTGTAAATTGCATCTTTCCCACTTAACAAAAAAAATTTGCATCTTTCCCGGAACTCTATTAGAAATGCAACTCATTTTTCCTTATTACCTTGTCCATGTCGTGAATTGAAGCAGCCATTTTTTTGTGTGCTTTAATTTCTTAGTATTATGTAGTTACATTCATTTAGAACTGATTCTGAATAATCTTATTAAATTTCAATTCTCAATCGTAATTGCAGGTGTATCCTTCATGTATACCTGACCTTTTATTAGAGAGCCCATTAATTATTTCAGGGAGATACCGAGGAGATTTTCCAAGTACAATTCAACTTAAAGGTGTTCTGGCAGATATGAGCAACTTCTCAATAAATTTGAAGGTTCAAGAGGCAAAGGACATACCTCTTGACATGGTAAGTTGACTACATATGTAATCACAGCTCCATGTTTTATCAGATTATGATTGACGTGGTGTCTTGAGGTCATTTAAGCTGTGATAATCATCCAATTTTCAGATTTTGGGTTGGAAACTTTGCTACATAGTGTCTATAATACATCTTTGACTATGTAATTAGTTTCTGGTCAGGGTACTTTACATTTCTTTTGAAAAACCCCAAAAATTAACAAGTGGCTGTTTTATAACCCACTTGAGAATAGTGGCAATATAACATAGTATGGATAAATATGCAATCATTTCATTTCGAAAAAAAATGCAATCATTTCGCGGGCTTTAGGAATGGTAAAAGAATTTTACTTCTGTCCATCACTTGGTCTATACCATATACATTCTTACCTATGTGCCCGGATCCAATATGCTGTTTGATTTTATATCTTAACATCTTAAGCTGTCCTTATTATTGTTAAAATCTCTGTACAGTGCAACTTTGCAATGTGTATGATATTGTTTCAACTTTCAATTGAGTGTTTCCTGTCAAACTTTGATCCCCCCTCCCCCTTACAGATACTTGCGAAGCAACAAATTGATTTATACACAGCTCAAGCATGGTTTTCAGAAAATAAAGCTCTAGAGGAAAAGGTATTAGTTTACAGCATATAATTGTTTTTTACTGAGAAGACCTGTGTATAGTTCAACATGCTCTACTGCTGGAATTTGATTTATAGATGGTAAACTTCTGGTTTGTGAAAGCATCTAGAATGCTCATATATAGCTGGGTCAGAGACATAGTTTATCTGGCACATTAATTGACCTTCTTAAGCAGCATCTAACTAAATAATCTTTTCAACACTATGTCTTATATTATTAGACTAGGATTATAGCCCGCCATGCTGGGCGTTTAAGGTATTAAAAAATATATTTTGGTTGATTTATGCATTGAAATTGTTGGAAAATTGGTTATATAAAAAGGAGTTGTTCTTCGTTAATAATATAATTCATTACAAAAAACAAATACTTAATTGTAGAATTCGAGGACAAATAGTAAGCAACTTAAATTTTAGTCTTCATTTTGCATGTATCCTTGTAATTTGATTGAAAATTTAAGTTTGACATTGGTTGTACTTAATATGTCTAATACTAAAATAGCTATTTATTTATGTAGACTAATAACCACGAATGAAAATTTAAAATTATGAATGTATACACACTATATATAATAAAACTTCTCGGCTCGACTTTTTGGCAAAAAAAAAAATTATTACAAATATAAACAAATGAAATAATAATTTAACTTACTTTTGAATTTAACTTTTGTATTATATGTAATATTTTCAAAGAAACTGACTGAGACCTCAAACCATCAGTTCCATATCTCAAGGAGCACATTGATAGTATATTTAACACACACAAACTCAGAAACAATGCACAATTTATAGTGAAGGAATAAACATGTTCATTTTTCTATTACTATAACTTTATGACATAAGTGATACAAATGGGATCACATTACAAAAAAAGCAATCAAAGCATCCCCTTATGCAGCAAAACAAATTTGCAGTCACCTGGGAGAACAGGTTTGCAATAATTCTTCTGCTGAAAGACCTTTAACCTGATTGTACAATAGCAAGTCAACATAGAAGCTAAGTTTATAAGAGTTCTAATATCAAGATAAGAAAACAACCAAAATTATAAGTAAGATCTTCTAAAACTGCATGACCATGAGTGATATCCAAGAGTCTTCATACTTACTGATGCTTCCTCTTTCAACTTTTAAGAGATATGAGAAAAATAGGATAAAGCAACCTTGTTACAGATAATGCAACGACCTTGTACCTTGATCATGCCAACTCAATAAATAGTGGCAACAAATTAGTACAATCGAGATAACGGAGCTAAATTTTTGATTGAACCGATTGAGCACAACAAATGGCTCCTATACATATAAATATATGTAAAAGCATATAGCAATTCTTAGTTTAGAAGTACAAATGAGGACTGTAGGATTAGACCTCCTGAATTAAAGAAATATAAGAGGATATTAATGCATAGATTAGCTTCCAAAATCAGCATTGTTTCAGAATACTGAGTGACTCCTCGTGATACATGTAATAGAGCCAGAACTACTCATGAATGGTTGTCAAGTGGATAGCTTAGAACATTAACATAGAGATTTAAGAAAAGAAAACAAAAGTGCATAAATGTGAGTCTATACAGCCCTCTACCATTAGGATTGGTGTTTTCTTTCAAATTTTGAGAAAAGCTTGTACCAAGATTTCACAGCAAAAAAAACTGGTTACCATTTGCGGTATCCATAATAATAACACCTCGAAAGTACATGAGTTACATAAACAGTATTAGACAGTATTAGACAGAAGTGCAAACTTATAAAACATTAATAGAAAAAACAAAATACAAAATCCTAATCATCCAATTCACGTAGCAACCAAAAATTAAGCTTGTAACAAAATACAAAATCCTAAATATTCATACAAATTTGGCTTTCATTTAAATAAACTAAAAACTTACCTTGTAATATATACGCCATGTCCTTCTTTGGGTAGAAATCCAAGAGCACGGACATCCACACCAATTTATAACACGTGTAGTGCCAGTCCCATCCCTTACATCTGTTCCTACCAGAAGTTCAATTTCAGAACCCTGAATTGCCAGAATCAACATGTTATAGTAGACGTGATTAGAAATAATTTTCATCTATAACAGGCTATGTGATGTTAAAAACAGATCATAGTTAGGACAGAATACGCTGAATTTTTTTTGTAAGACGTTTATAACCATGTACTACAAAACTAAGAAATTGCTACAACCAAAAAAAAACCTAACCTGTGTGTATAACAGTTCAATTGTTCCTCCATTTCTAGTAGGTAACATAGTATAAACTTCATGCCTCCGACAGTCACGGAACCAAGCTGGACGATCTTTAAGGATTTCCACAATCTGTAAGAGGTAAAAAGTAATTGAAGATATGAAACTCATAACAGCTTAGTACAACATTAGCATGCATTAAATGAGTAAGTGAACCGAAAAGAGATGCAAACTAAAACGCATGTCTGATTAGCATATAAATCTTTCTGTGTACCTTTCTAGGCTCTAAACTTACTAAACCACAGGCCCTAGCCGCCACTCCACTGCAACTATGTGAAATAGCAAAGATGCCAACTGAATCCGGACCAGGCTGATAAAAGAAAAAGGTAATTACTTACATGCTAAAGAAACAGAGTAAAAAATCAACTAACTACACAGGTTATACATCTAGCTTGTGCAGGCCTTTGGCAACAAAAGTAAACTTTAAAAGAACAACATGATTCTGCTTGTAACTGGCAATCAGACAACATAAAATCAGTTGTGCTATTAAATAATATGATGCATATGATGCATCTGATTACTCGTGGCTCGATTTGCGTATTGCATATATTGTTCTTGAGAAGTAGGCATTAGATTTGCATTTGATATCATATATTGCGTATTGCATATGATGATATCACTGCAAGCATGGCATGTGTCATTGCAACATCTTCTCTTTCAATCGTTGTTGGGAATTCATGAATGCGTATAGCTAATCCAGCAATAGCAAACTGCTCCCATCAAATAATCTTTCATATTACGATCTATAATCTGATTTTTAGTTCCACATACATAATAACAATAGCTGAGTGATTTTGTTCAAAGGCTAAACACCAAGAAAATTAACAATTAATCATTACGAAATCCTTCAATTAAACAGAACTCTCCAAAGACTCCATCCAATACGAAATCTATTACATACACCACTTGCGAATAACATATACTAAATTAAACTTGCACATAAATCCCAAATCAAATATGAATTTTAAAATTAAAACCAGACACATTAACATGAAGAGTTACAAATATAGTTGTAAGTTTAGAGCCAACAAATTAAGTTGTAACTTTAAGTTTTGTATATTACCCAATCGTATATGTATAGAAGCAATGCATATAACCATCTTTATAAATGACGTAACATAAAATGAAAAGAAAAATACCTAAAAGATAGAGTTGTGTTGATCTCATCAATCTTTTTCTCTTGCACAAATCAACAAACAGTTTGTATGCAATTATAATCTATCAAAAATATTCAATTGTTCACACGTATTTATCAGACATAAACACAAACAGTAAGGAAAAATAAGAAAAAAGAATTACTATTCTCAGACCTCAAAACTGAAGCCTCATAAATGGACTGGATGTGAATATTTCTTTTATCGCAAACTCAATACACCAAGTTTGTGTCCTAAATTCATCTGTGACGAACAACAGAAACATAATATCACTCATCGTTTTCATCTGCATAAGGTATATAGTTGGTTGTAAACAACAAATATTGAGAGAAAGGTGTATAATCATCCTAAATATCAAACCATTAATAGTAATTTTGATTAAAAATCTACCAACGAAGTATGAAAATTATTAACCTTCTCTTTGGAGCAAATCATCGAATAGTTTCTAAGCAAAGTTTAATCTGCAACAAATAAGAAATAATAATTAGTAAATGTATTGCATAATAGTCATGAAACTAATGTAAAGAGAGTGTTAAAGAGAGTGTTAAGAAGATATATGAATTAAAGACAAATTACTGTATAGAGGAAAGAAGAGATAGTAGGAAATGGTATATAGAACTTTAATTTGAATTCTTGGATTGTGTATATGAATTTAAATTTTGAATTTCAAATCTAAATCTTTCATCAGAAGATTCAGCTTAGATGGAGTCGATGAACAATTGAAAGTACTGATATTTGTAATTGCAAGCTTGGTGGCATTTTTGAAAATTAACTGAAAAGTCGGGATAAAGAGCTAAAATCCATGAAATTACTGTACAAAAGGCTCAACAGACACTATTATATCATAGATTGTTTACCATTATGATTTTGTCATAATTATGATTCTGTTATAAAGCAGCATATAGTACACATTGGAAAATTGCCATATCTTTATAAAGTGTTCTTTGAACTAGTTTCATTTTGCTTAATATCTTACTATTTTATTTAGTGAAGACGAGATATGAAACAAATGTTCATATGATACGTAGTTTATGGCAATTTTCCAATAATGTGTACTATAAGCTGCTTTTTAATAGAATCATTAAGGTAAACAACCTAGTAAGATAAGACATGTTATTATCTTTTGAAAATTTTCTTTGAACTAGTTGCATTTTGCTTAATATCCTTTTAATATTTTTCTTTAATAAAGACGATTAGTAACAAATATTCATATGATTCATGTGCACTTGTATACGCGTTACCAGTTTGCAGTTTCTATAAAGGCAGTTGTTTTTTCCTTACTTTATATTTTGTTTCATTGCACTGCTAGATTGTCAAACTTAGCATGCAGAGCTCAGTGATTTCTGAGTACACCCGTATGATCTTGCTTGAGACAAACAAGATGACAGACTCGGCTGAAAAGAAAAAGGTACGCAGTTTCTAAGATGTACATATGTGTAAGTGTACCTTCCGCATTATATGGTTGTGTGCCCACGGATCCACTCCTATATATTTAAAGAGATAATCAAACTCTGTAGTTGCTCAGGTTATTTTTTATTGGCAATATTAAATGTGTTAAGCCGCAAAAGTGATCCCTAGTCGCACAATGTATGACCTGACTTCTTTTAATGTCTAGGAAATTTGGTTTACTTGTTAGTAAATTATATACATTTATTTTTGGTTGGGCTGCTGTAATAATGGGGTGTGTTGTTTTTAGTGAAAGACTATCCCCGGGACCAATTCTGAGCATATTACTTGCAAAACATCTTCAAATTTATGATCACCGATACACTTGAAAGTGAAACAAAACCAGATTTTCTTTACTAATCGTAAGACTGTGAGAGGTCACCTTTGAAAGATCGATAATGAACTTTCCTTGGTTTTGTATAATTGATTGTCCCTCTAAATATATGGGTCTCATTTACATACTTGTAAAGGGGTATAAACTCTTCTCGCTTATTTTTTTCTAGTGAAACAAGAGGGGAGGATATCAAATGATTCAGGAACCTAAACAACCTAATGCCGTTTTTTTTTGTGACAACTACGCAAATGAGTACACAACGTGTACAGGGTGAATTTCTGGATACTTGTGATAAAAAAAACTGTCATGGGATTTCAACCTTGTGTATGTTTCTTATAAAGATAATTGTGTATACATCTTCAGCTGATTTATAATATATGTGTACATAAAACAGATTACATACTTGTAAAGGGGTATAAACTCTTCTCGCTTACTTTTTTCTAGTGAAACAAGAGGAGAGGATATCAAATGATTCAGGAACCTAAACAACTTAATGCTTTTTTTTTTGTGACAACTACGCAAATGAGTACACGTGTACAGGGTGAATTTCTGGATACTTGTGATAAAAAAAACTGTCATGGGATTTCAACCTTGTGTATGTTTCTTATAAAGATAATTGTGTATACATCTTCAGCTGATTTATAATATATGTGTACATAAAACAGATAACTCTGTGTGTTTTACGCGTGCGTGTGTATATGTGTTGTTATGGTATATTCTAATCATAATATTTGTTTACTTGTTGCAGAAAAAACAGGTTTCCAAAGAGGGGGATTACGAAAAGATAATAATACTTCATAACTTTGGATCTGGTTTTGGAAACCTAATTGCCACAGTAGAAAACATCCCTCCAGGGTCAGATGCAGTTAAATTACCAGATCCTGGAGAATTGTTTGTGCAGGCGGCCTCAAACTGTTGCGGAAGGATGTGTGACCATTGCTGCTGCATGTGCTGCATTCAGATGTGTTCTCGGCTTAACGACCAATGTGCAATTCTGTTCATACAGTTCTGTGGTGCCTTATCTTGTTTAGGCTGTTACTATTGTTGTGAATTATGCTGTGGCTCAGGTCAATAATATTCAGAATAGTCTTGGGGTGTTTTAATTGATGGTATTTAATGTTAGTGTTATACATGTAATATAATTTATATTTGGGCACACAATTGCAGAGGGTATACTTGTTATTCCTTTGAAAACGAGATCAACTTAAAAGTTCTCATATTTGCCAGTTATGTACTTAATCAGAATCAGTCACTCCACATCCGTTCCTCTGTATATGTCTGATTTGATCTTATTTATTTTCAAGTATTATTATAAAGTTTGTACTATAAAGCAATGCTAGGTCCCCAAATTTTTTCCCAAAATTTTTATCGAATGATGTGGCATGACACATGGCATATTTTAATGGGAAAAGAGTATCTAAAGCACACAATAGAGAAGTTCTCTATTAGTGCGGTTTAAATTATGATAAATTAATTAATATTTGAACAATCCAACCGTACGGATGTTAAATTCATACAAAAATATGCGAATGTACAAATTTTCGTGTAATTTAATTATTTGGAACTATAAATTTATAGCAATAAGATTATGATAAATTTGTGTCGTTGAATATATATAGAATATAGTATTATTATAAAAGTGATGCTCCACTATTTCAAATATAATAAAAATTTGTATACAATGTTATTTTGACATAAACTTTTCATCCGTACGGTTGGATTATCAAAAATAATAATAAAATACAAGATTTAAGATGCACTAATAGAGAACTTCTCTATAGTGTGTTTTAGAAACTCCATGCCCTATTTTAATTTGTTGCGCATATGTATGTACGCAGGGTCCCATTTTATAGTTAGGAAAGTTACCGATCATAAGTATTTGGGAAATTTTTTGGGAAATATTTTGGGGTATGTAGCATTTTTCTAAATATATTATGCATGTTCTTCTTCATCTTTGACTAAAAGTTTTCACTTTGGCATGTGATGCTGTTGTTTTTACATCCCGATCTCTGTTTTGTATGTCAATAAACGACATCTGTTTCTGGGCAATCTAAATAATCAAAGTTTTTATTGCCTTTGCTTAGATGTAGTTTCCGACCTCTTTTTGAACTCATTTATCTTATTCCCATGGCCCTCGAGTAAATTGTTGGATTTATTGAGAACTAGCATGTGTCTTACATAGAGTATATGCACAAACATGGGGTAAAATGACATTTTCACCACTGTACTATTTCCGGAATTGCAATTGCACTACTGTATTACAAACGGACTACTGTACTTTAGCGTTTTTAACAAATTCACAACTCCCGTCAGTCAAATTATAACAAATTCACCACTACTGTTTTACAATTTGACTGACGGGAGTGGTGAATTTGTTAAAAACGATAAAATACAGTAGTCCGTTTGTAGTACAGTAGTGCAATTGCAATTCCGGAAATAGTACAGTGGTGAAAATGTCCTTTTCCCCCACAAACATGTTGCTTTGTATTGTGGTTTGTTAACTTAAAGTGGAAACCCTCTGCTGTACCTTCGATCTTCAATGTATATTAAAAATTTCTAGGCATCTGTTTATAGGGCTTGTATGTAATTTGTGTAGGCATCAGATTGTTACTCTCTTGACGGAAACAACCCCTTTGCTACTTGGACTAGGAGTAAGTTGTGCGTACATTTTACTTTCCGAAAGCCTACTAGATGCCACTTCTGAGTGGTATATACCGCGTAATCTGATTGTTCTTAATATCATACTGGTACTTCCATAGTAAAGCACCAAAATTTGAGTACAGAATATACATAAAATTCCAGTCCTTACAGTTGTCAGCATAATAAATTTCTGTTGGTTTTGTATAAAACCTCCAATATTAGCGCGATTGTTCTTTCCAGTAATTCATTCACAATTTTATTCAAAGACTCCTGGGTTGCAGGTTTAGTATTTCATCTGGTGCTTGTAAGAGGTGCGTTCTCTGTCAAAAGTAAATTTTATTGTCTATTTTTGCACTATTCGAGAATGTTCAAGGACCACAGAGCTAGTATTATTGATGATGCTGGTAAAATAATATAACTGACAGATGATTGGTTGCTTCTGATAGTCCCAAATGGGACCAACGATGAGTATTCCAAGTAACATCTGTTGCAGCATGATTGGAGTTGCTTCCTTGATCATGCAGAAAGTGTTTCATACGAAAAATTTGCATATACTAAGATATTAATCCTCAGCACCAATAGGATCTCTTTTTAGGGAAAGATTAAAGTGGATGACGATGTCTCCAATGACTATTATAATGCTGACACAGTACCACATCATCTGGAAAGAGAGGAAGTAGATAATAAAATAGACTTATATTCAAAATTGACACACGTGTTGTTCTGACACGATACGATGAACTTTCATCAGTAGACACATCAGCCCGCCTCCGGCAACCCATATCCTACTTGCTGGAGCACATTCTGATTAGCTTCCCAATCTGTAATGCCGAATAAACATGTCTGAAGCATGTGACTGGACTCTGGACAAGTTCACGTGCGTAGGTTGTGTCCATGTAAGAGTTCGAAAAACAAAGGAGGTTATCTGTTAGAATATATAAGATCTTTTAGACTTATCTCTAACACGCTAAGGAGGTTTTATATGAGCTGGTTACTTAATATGGTATCAGAACGGCCAAATTGGATCTTATAATACAAAACATTACCTAAAGCATAGATTTGAGGAATTTTGACAAATTTATATGAACTCTGGGGGCAGAACATGAAATATCAGATACAAAATAAAAATGTGAAGGTTAAAATAGATAGCTGTCTGGTCTGTAAAAATTTTTATTTACTTGACGGATCTACTGATCTTCATGGTTCCCACCTTCCAGATATGACTTTTTGCGATCTACCTTTTAATTGGCTGGAACCTGACTTGTATTAAATTATCCCCAAGTCTAGGAGAAAATATAGTATTGGCTTTAGGAATTCATTTTTTCTATTTAACTTATATTATATGAGCTATGGTTCAGGGATTTGCACATTGACTTTTTATTAGTAATAAGATTTGATAGTGCCATTTCTATTTTATATGAGCTTTAATGAACTTGGTAAGACTGCAAGTGTATGTTTATCCCAAGATCTTCAGACTGGTCCTTGCATGGATGAAAACTTGTAAGAACAAGAAAGGCAAAAGATTTTCTAACCAATGACCACTCACCATTTACAAAGGAATCATGTAACTTATATTTATAGGTAGAAGAGCATTAGATTGTTAAAATGTCATTAACATAATAATTTCGAGCTTTAGTTTTACCGGTGTTCCATTTCAATGAAGTCAGGTTTGTTTATGGGTGATGAACTTCAGGAAACCGGCCTGGTGAGGTTAGACCATCTCCGATACATGATATCAAAATTGTGTAACTTTTACACCATTTTGGTGTCAAAATCACACCATCCACAAAATGAATTGCATCGACACTATAATTTACACTAAAAGGAATCTTTCACATGTAAAATGGAATATTCTAGTTTTTTTTTTTAACTTTTTTATAATTATAATATCTATTACACTTTAAAATATAATATTATGAATGCATAATATTAAATTTATTTGCATGACCATGTAACTATAATTAGTTTTTGTAAAAGTTTAAAGTTAAAAGAAAAAAAAACTAGAAAATTAGAATCAAAAAATATATAAGATATGATAGAATTAATAACAAAATTAGAATTAAAAGAAAAGAAAACAAAATTCAAAGTTAATAAAATTTAAAGTTAAAAATTACAAAAGAAATGATTTTAGGGAAAAAATTTGTTTTGTTAACAAATTGAAGAGTATTGTAAGAATTATGAAAGACGTCAAAATGTACATTTGATATCAAATTTGGTGTCACACTATTCATTTGGTGGTGTAATTTTTACACCATGTTGTATCGGAGTTACTTTTACACCATTATAGCGTTGCATTGAAGTTGCTCAAAGCATGGACAATCCTTATGGCTGTATCTCCCTACCCCCTCTACTAAAGCCATGCTATTTGATAGTTAGCTGCATCTCCGATATTTGCCATATTTAGTTCCTTTATTTAAAAACTGGAATGCAGACTCGGTGACAAACTTATAAGAATCTTTCCTGTAGTCATGCACAAATTGTATTACCAGGCAAGTGTACTAGCTCCTAACGAGTCTCAAGTCTTTTTTTAGCAAATTGCCAAACAAAATTTCAGCAATGGTCAGTGACTATCATGTTGGAGATAAAAATCCCTGACAGTATAGTTGGTGAATACCCCTATAAGGCCATGTGTGTGCGTGTATCAGGCTAAGGCCATGTAGCAACCATGCTTGCCTTTCTAAAAATAAAAACTCAATGTAAAAGAGTGCCATCTTAACCGGAAGGAATAGAGTGGGCATGTTTGGCTAAACTTAAATTAAGGACTTATGAACTTATTTTCGGGTAAAAATTTTATATTTTGATAATTTTTTTTAAACAAGTATTTCATTTATGTTTCAGATTCAATAAGTTGCAAAAATAAGTTGGAAAGTTAGGAATTCTAACTTTCAACTTAAAATAAGTTGACTTATTCTGGAGAATAAGTTCCCCAAAAACCCCCAGTATTATGGTGTCTTATCACCCACTGGCCACTCTTGCCCATATTATAACATTGGATAGAATATCTGTCTGTCTAACTTGGCTAGAAAAAAAAAAAAATTAACTCATGGCACATATCCTCATGTTTCATTCGGGGAAATGTTATTTTCAGAGCTATTTTTTTTATTTTCATAGCAATATTTATAGCATATGCCCCCTGCATTTACAAAGTGTTGCATAGTATGATACAATATACTACAAATAATTCTGGAAATAAAAAAATGGCCTTAGAAATAACATTTTCCTTCATTAATTAACAAAATTAAATTACAGGAAAATGACATACTGAAAAATATAAAGAAAGGAAGAACAACTATAAAGAGGAGGGTGAGTGACTGTATATGGGAACTTGTACTTGAATAATCTACCAGCCATGAAACTACTCCCCATGAGGGCTATTTAAAACATGCCAGTCTCACTCTTTGTATGGAATATATGTGTTGCTACCGATTACTCCCACCTTTACTCAAGTAGCCTTAAAATTTCGAAATATTTACGCATGAAGGTAAAAGATAATCTAGTAACTACGCATGACAATTTCTCGGTTTCTTATCTATGGTGTTTGGTTTCAGATCTTCAGTTGGATGCAAAGCAAGCTGCATGCTGTAAGGGATACAAAGAAACTAAATCCATTAACATCTAATGGTAAGTTTGCATTGATCATTCCTTTTATATCGATACAAGTTTGATCTGATTCTCGGTTATCCTTTTTTTCCTTTTCTGACTAAAATGACGAGGATTTCATAATATAAGCTGCTAAAATATTGTTTCCCGACCTTCTGATCCGAGTAAATGCCAGAAAAGCCAGCATAGCAACTTAGACGTCATAGTTAATTCATGTATTGACAATTAACATGACAGTTCTATACTTCTAGTTACTCTCTTCATGCTTTTTCGGACTGTATATGAAAGACGTTCTTCCGAGACAAAGGTAGTATTAGTATATGAATATGCTAAGGGCACATGAATACTCTGTTTTAGTCGTTGTGCACTAAAATTTCTCGTCTCCGGTTTAGTAGATTGTAACTTTTGGTATTTCCGTTAATGTGAACCTCAAGGGAAATAGCAATGGCTTTAGAAGAACCAGTCAGTTGGTCCAAGAGACAATCCCTTCTGCTTAATGTTTTCATAACGAGAATTTCAGTTTCATTTATTCAATCTCTCAGGAATAATTAAACATGTCTTTCAATTACAAATTACAATATTACTGAACCCTTCTCCGATGTTACTCAATGACCTTTTCTTCATATGAAGTCTATGCAAATTAGCATACTATACGGCACTGTCATTAGAAGTTTAATATGACTTAACACCAAGCTGATTCTCATGTTTGAAAAATATTGTAGTAACTGACACTTGTAAATCTTGCCTGCCATGGAGTGTCAGTTAAGACCGTGGTTAGGGTATAAAAAGGGAATTGCTCATTTGTCTCTCATTTTTCTTTGTTATAGTAGACAATAGTCAGCAAGAAAATTCCAAAGAAGAACTCAATGACTGGCCTTATGGATTACTTACAATCGGGACTTTTGGAAATAAGATTGTGAAAGAAAAACCAAAGATCTGCAACTTACAAACTAGAAACCAGTCCCAAGATCATCAAAAGTACATTACTCATGAAGAAGTTGGATATCTTGAAAAAAATCTGAATGGTATACTGGACAGACAGGTTTCAGAGTCTAATTCAGCAGCTGAACTTGAAAGTCGCAATATTTTGTTGGACAAAATTTGTAAGTCTTCATCAAAATCCGATAATGACAAAACGTCAAGCTACTGTGTAGATGATATAGGGGACGAAGACAGTCCTCTTCAGTGTATTAATCATACAGTTCTGATGAATGGAGGGAAGAACAGTCACTTGGATAAGACCAAAAATGCTATTGGAAAGGAATCACTGACCTTTCTGCTTAAAAAGATGTTTAAAAGTGACATTACCTCAACTCCAAATTCAAGAGATTCGCCTCCAGAAGTGAGACTGGAGAATTCAAGAATGGACAAGGTTGGTACATGTTCTTTTATCTTTAGTTAAGTTTGTATTCGATACTGGTTCCTATCTAAGCGTCTGACATGTGACGAACACTGATTTCTTATACAGATTTTCAGAGCAATGTTGAACAAAAAAATATTTCCGCAAAGCTTTAATCCAAAGACTACTTGCACAAAGAAATACTTGAATAATAAACAGTATTGCATGACTGATGGCAAGAATATATTGCCAGAAGAGATAAATGCAGGAAGTAAATGGGTCAAGACAGATTCTGACTGTAAGCTCTCACACTACATGTTCAATCCTTTATGCTTGATGTATAGATAGACCTTGTGAACTGTATACATTAACACGTTTTTCTTGTCTGCAGTTATTGTTCTGGAGATATGATTTGCCAGGAATTGTAATTACATGGTAAACTGAATGTTTCATACTGCATTTTCTGAGCAAATATGCATCTGTAGTTCTTTACTCTAGTTTTTGTGACCTTGTGCTTGTCCTGTCTGCAGACCTTATTCAACTGTTTGGATTTATAAACTCGGAAGTTTGAGCTGCTCGTGATCGGAGAAAACTTGCCAGCTCTTAAGTTGGTTCCGCCATGAAAAACACCTAAACTCTGGACATGTCCTTCGACATTATTTTTGCTATGGATGAATGTGCAATGAGATCTGTTTCATCATGTCTCATATTGTACAGAACTGCATAGTTTCTTCGTAATCATTCTATGTACTATCAAGTGTTACCATAAGCATTTTCACGAGAGCAACGAAATGTAATATATGGGTTGAAAACTAGCACTACTACGACCACTTCATTACGGTTTTGCTACACTTTTAATTTCGTGAAGTGTTTTAATTAGATATTCGCACAAATGTCTTTTAAATATGGGAAAATAAATTAATACGTCCCTAAACTATTCATGTTTTATTGTTTTAGTCCCTGAACTAACGATTCCGTATTTTACGTAATTAAACTTTTGAATTTTTCTGGTTTAGGTCCTTCTGTCTAAAAGATTCTTACAGACGTTAGATTTTTGCTGACGTGGCACGTCTTTGTCCACAATGTATGTTATCTGTCAAAAAGCGTGCCACGTCAACAAAAATCTAACGTCCGTCAGAATCTTCTAGACGGAAGGACCTAAACCAGAAAAATTCAAAAGTTTAATTACGTAAAATACGGAATATTTAGTTCAGGGACTAAAACAATAAAACACGAATAGTTTAGGGACGTATTAATTTATTTTCCCTTTAATATTCAAATACTCACCATTCAACAATTAAATAAAATCGGGTTTCCATGGGCTAAGTTTCGAATTCTTAAGGACAGCTTCACACTAGGTTTGAATTTTAGGTTTTTTATTAACAATTGCATATTTTTGTAACAATCTCTGCAAGCAATTCACTGTTATCCTGTCAGATATATAAAGAAAAGTCTAGAACAGCGGAAATTTGGCACAACAGAAGATCAAAAATTCTTCACATGGAAAATCCAAAAAAAAAACTGCCCTTAGATCATTCACATCCCATTCCCCATCCCCAACCCCAAAAACTTACTAAAAATAGTAAATCTCCAAATAAAAATAGTAAATCCCCAAAATTATCAAAAAGTTTCTACATCCCATTCCCCATTTTCCATTCCCCTATCCCTATATTCTTTTTTATATTATTTCTTTCTCTCTCTTTCACTTACAATTTTAACTACCAAAACTCATCCACTATTATAAATACAATTTAATATTATTATATGAGGAGAGAGAGTGTATGAGGATGGGGATGTGGCATCAACTTTGGTCCCTAAATATGGGGACTCAAACTTTGGTCCCTAAATCAAACCCCAAAATGGGGAATGGGATGGAGGAGTGTTTTAAAAGAAAAGTTGGACAAATTCTCAAATTATAAGGATGGGGATGGGGTTGGGGTTGGGGTTGGGATTGGGGATGGGGGATGGGATGTGAATGTTCTTAAAGCAATCACATAAACACTTCATTTAAGTTGGTAAATATTAATCCGCGAGCTTAAGGTAAACAATCACGAGATTAAGCTTCAACTAATAAGTAATACGAAGGCCATAAAATTCAGACTAAAGTATATACACATTATTTGTAACAAACTTATGGGTATGAAATATTCTCCCAACAAAATGAGAGGCACCTCATTCTCATTTCAACAACTTTCTAACAAAAAAATTAAGTATTTATTAAGACCGAATAGTAATTTTAGTAAATAAGAAAGACTGAGGAAGGCTACTGTAGTCAAGAAGCGAGTCAAGTAAGAGTGCAGTTAATTTATTTCTTGAAAACTGTGTTCACAAGTCCTTGTACAGAGTTCCCCATGCCTGCACCAATAGACTCTGCCAAGTACTGTGCCTGCAAAAATTTCAATATACACCTGAGCACAATCTGCAATAAACCACCATGACCCTAGATTCATTTTAAATGCAGAATTACCTCTTGGACGGACTTCTTAAGATCAAAAGCATCTCTAACTCTCCCATTCAAGAATGCCCATGTATCACGGAACTCTGTCAAAGTATATTCAAGAATAATTAATCGTAGGACACTGACACGCATGGAAGGATTCTAAACCTAACTCTCATAAAGATTGCTTAATTTAAGGCATTCTAATCTGAATTCAATCCATTCTGGGAAGTGAACAGCTAAATAATATTTTGAGCATATAAAGGAACAATTTAGATAACAATTAACAAGTACGGTATAAAACAAACCTGGAGAGTTATCAGTCAGCATGTATATCTCAGATGTCGAGTATATTCCACCTAGAATGGTACGCTTTACATACCAATCAATATCATTAGCTTCATCGTCACAAGCATGCCAGATCTCATCAACGAGCATGGCCCGCTGCTTGAAACTGTTAGGAACATTTGGCGGTTGTGCCTATGATAAAGCTACTATATTAAGTGTTTGAAGGTAAATTCAAGTAAACCTTGTGTAAACAAATAAGAGGATTGAGTAACTTCAACAAAAACTTTACCTGGATGCTAAGAGCTTGCGGCCACTTTGATATGTAAGGAGCCTGCAATTCCAGGCGAATTCTCACAAGCTTTGCAATGCGATCACTAGGTATCATGCTTTTTAAATCTTCCTCCGAGTCTATTATGTCCATAAGCTTATGCAAACACTCGTCCATGAAATGCTGAACCCCAACAATATTTTAAAGATAGAACAGAAAAATATACAAATGATTACTACTTGGTGCTTTGCGTATGAACTATAAAGCAAAAACGATGAAGAACAACTTGCATTGACAAATGTTCACAACCTAAAATAAAGTGAACAAGAACAACAAATACAACAAGAACAACAAATACAAAGTAGAATTTTGCAATGAACAAAAAAGGAACTCCCGATACTCAAAATAACTCGTTCCATCCCACTTCATAATTTGCAACATCTCCCTCTCGCAGTTTTCTCCTTTACGTTTTCAAACACCATTTACCAAACCCAGTTATATGTGTGGCCATAAATCCTTCATAATAAAAATCTGAATCATGTTTCAACCACTCGTTTCCAGACTCATTTGAATTTAAATTAACAGATATTATTAAGTAACTACCACTTTTGGTATTTAAGCTAAGGTGGGCACACATCATCTCTGTTTGACTGGACACTCCATCAGAGGACATGGCATAGATCATAGAATTGGAAATGGACAAGGATATAAACTAGACAATCACTAGTATCAGATACAGTTGACTTCTTTTCTCGTTTTAGAGGTATACGCTTAAATTATACAATTACTAAACTAGTTGAGTGAGAACTGCCTACAACATAAGAGGTACTAGAAAACTGAAAAACGATATAGAAGAAGGAAGAGCACAGATAAGTAATACATCAAACAAACAAGTACTAGTGCATCATAATATTCACTAATTACAAAGAAACACTTGTACCTCAACAAGTGCAGCTTCTTTACGAGGAAAACCTCCTACGATAGAAGGAGAGACGTCAACATCCCTAGCTCCTGCAACCATTGCAGCTTCTGTCCATCCCAACTTAGGCTGTGATAAACAAACAAACCATATACAGCAAAACAGACTAACATGACAAATGAAGTTGCTACATGCTACTGAGTATATCAACTCTTTACACTGATAAGCTACCACAATAGAAATACACCACCAAGTAGTTACACTAACGCATTTCTCATTTAAATCATGCTAACTGACTATAAATTTACAGTCCTGTTGGCACTCATAAGTGAAACGACTCTTTCACTATTTTGGCCAACAGGCAACAGCTAACCCAACCTCACTTCTATCCAACAAGATAAGCAACAAAGTACCTCACTGTCTAAATTATTTAGAAACAACCTTCGAGTCAATCACTAATACATTTACCAATAAAATATGATTGCATTCACTGTCAGCAACAACCTACGAGTCCACCACTAATACATTTACCGATACAAAATGATTCGTCCTCATTTAATTGTTATGTCAAATGAAACCACATCACATCAACAACCTAGCTATGATCCTACGACTAATACATTATACATCTACCAACACAAAACGATTTGTATTCACTGGATTATTACTATGATCATATGGAATTGCATTAAATCATTTCACATGTAGTATCAAAATTGAAAAATAATACTACTCCAGAAACTCATAACAAATCGCAATAACCTACAATAACCTAATCAATACGAGAAATCTACACACCATAAACCAATAATACGATTAAAATCTCCAAATAACATACATCAAAACATAAAAAACAACACATACACACACATTATATTACAATTTACACATGTAATCAAAATTTGACTCATAATAGAAGATAAAAAACAACATGAGAGAGAGAGAGAGAGAGAGAGAGAGAGTGAGAAAGAGAAGGAGAGAGAGAGGGAGAGAGAGAGAGAGAGAGAGAGAGAGAGAGAGAGAAAAAGAGAAGGAGAGAGTGAGAGGGAGAGAGAGAGAGAGAGAGAGAGAGAGAGAGAGAGAGAGAGAGAGGTGCGAACCACATGACGAAGAGATGCGTCAAGCACGCGAGCTTGCTCATCTTGACAATGCGCCCTAGCCTGTGATCCTCTACTTTCTCCACGTCTATTACCTTCTTCCGTTGATCCTGACGCCTTTGTTGACGCTCCGGCGGCAGCTAACGGAACGTTAGTGCGCTGTTGCGGCGGCGACTCGGCAGTACTACAAAAATTTAGACAACATTTTGATATCGCCGGACTCAGTGTTCGAGGTTTTCCGATGAATTCGTCACGGGCGATACGGTAGATCGCCGGATATCGAAGCAATCGCTTCGCTACCGTTCGATACATATATGTTTTGTGTGAATGCACCTTCACTCCCAAACTTGCATTTGTTGTTTTTCAATTGCTTGTTGAATAAACTTCACAGGCCTTTAATTTTCAGTCCTAACAATTCGGTCCACGTGGTTTATTGGTAAATTAACACGTGGCTTGTAATAAGAAGCGGGACGGTATAGGACATTGGGTCATTTCAGGATCTTATATTCGAATTTAACAACTTAAATTAGTCTCCAAATTTAGGTAGCGTTTGGGAGTGCTGTTCCGAAAAGCTACAACAGCTTTTAGCACAAAAACAGGTAAAATGACGTTTGGTAAAAAATAAAAGCTGCTTTTGGGGAAAGTGCTTTTTTTATAAAAGCTGCTTTTTTTAAAAGCAGGTAAGAGATGCTTTTCAAAAAAGCTGCTTCTAAAAATTAAGCTGACAGTAGCTAATGAAACCTGCAATCAAACCCCAGCTCAGCATCTTTTTTTAAAACCCAGAAGCCAATAACACATCCGATCTTCAAATCTCGAACAATGCAGCTTTCGACACGGGCGATTCTCAAGATTTTTCATCACTCAAAGGGCCACAATTTGTGTCCTCTTCTTTTGAATCCGGTGATTCAAGTAAAGAAAATCAAAGCCCTTTTGTTTTAAATTCTCAGGCGCCAATTAGGCCAAATGGGCTGCTTGGAAAGTCGAAAATGAATCCTTTTTGTGAACAGAATCAAGAACTCAAGAAAATTGATGATGAAATTGAGGAGACTGAGAAGGAAATTGATAGGCTTTCGTCAAGGTTACGGGTTCTTGAAGCCAAAAAAGCGAAGAAATTGAAAGAGATTGGGGAAAAGAAAAGGGGTTTTAGCTTGGAGCCTTCGGAGATTGTTAAGTTTCGACAAGTGAATAAGCAAGAGATGACTCCTGTTCAAGCAATGCAGAGTAGGCGTAAATCTTGTTTTTGGAAGTTACCGGAGATTGATGAGAAGAAAAGGATTGATAAAGAAAGGGGAAAGAGTGTCAGCCCGAAATCGAGAAAAGGCCTTACTGTGACAAGAAATGCAGCTACTACAATTGGGATAAGGAAAGGTGTGAAGAAAGATGTTGGGATTCTTGAATCAATTCAGCCTAAGAAACTTTTTCGAGAGGGGGAGAAATTGGTGGCTGCTAAGAAATCAATGAGGCCTGGTAGAGTTGTAGCTAGTCGGTATAATAGTAATCAGAGTACAGTTCAGTCTGCTGTGAAGAAAAGGTCTTTGCCAGAAAATGATAAGGATGAGAGTAAGAGGTGTGAGAAGAAAAGAGCTTCAACTGTTGCGAAAACGCCAGGGAATGGTGAGAACCGAGTGAAGAAGAGATGGGAAATTCCGAATGAGATTGTTGTTTTTAGGAATGTGGAAGGTGACTCGTGACTCGGGGCCTGCAAAAAGAGTGTCCGAACTGGTAGGAAGAAATCATTCTTTAGCATTGAGGAAGATGAAGTGGAAGTGGAAGCTTCGGTATGTCAAGCACTGAGTTTCGCAGATGAAGATGCTCAAGGGGAAGTCTAATGTTTAGGTTGATTACAAGTGAGGTTTCATTTTCGTTAAAATGTGATAAGCATTCTTTGCTTTGACATATTTGTCTAGGTTTATTATCTGTGTTTTTGCTACAAATAAATATGTAGTGTAATGTGTTCCATCCACACTATCTTAATTCTCATGTTGGAATGAACTTGGGTTGTGCTAATTCAGGTAGTGTTTGGGACTGCTGTTCCGGAAGTCCACCTCACTTGTTCTACTATTTCTTGCTTCGAAATCAAATTGCATCCAGTTTGATGATGGCATCCTAATTCATTTCAATTATTTTAATTTACTTTGCTTTGCTGAACTGAATGTGAGAATTATTATGATAACATTAATTTTATTAAAGTGTTCATTTTTATATTTTTAATTGTACTAGCTAGTTTGTCCTGTAAAGACATTGTTAAATAAGAAATTTTTAAAAATTATTTACCAAACGCTTATTTATCAGCTTTTCATTCAACAGCAGATTAATTATGAATTTTACCAAACAGTCAACAGCTTTTTCTGACAGCAGCTTTTTCTAACAGTGCTTTTTCCCACAGCTACAGCAGTTCTTAACAGCAATCCCAAACAGAGCCTTAGTTTTTGCTCTTCGCTTGAAACTGTTAATTATTCTTCATCCCGATCTCAGCGAAATATGAAAATTTAATGGCTATTAATTTCTTGGATTTGAATTCATATTTTGTAAAAGTCTGACTATATCTTTGTTCAATACTCTTTAGTTTACTAATGATGGCTAATTTATTAGATTCAATACTCATTTAATTAGAGTATTTGGAGTACATATACGTTCATTCAAAATATTTTAAAATTTATTATTTTGCAAACCTTGTTATATGAATATCATAATTTCATTGATAATCTTTGTTAAAGTCTAAGTCTAATATGTTAAAATCTATTAGTTGTTAAAATCTAGTTTAGTTGTTAAAGTCTAATTTAGTGGTCATGTTAAAGTCTAGTTCATACCTTCAAGGATAGACTTTGTGTACCATTTTTCATCTATATATTGTTTCCTCTAGCATGTAATAGAATAAGCTAAATATTTCATAGCAATACAAGAGTTCTTTGTTTGTCTCTTACATTGTTGTTTAGCTTCCCTTATGCTTCCTTTTCAATACAAGATGTAGCATAAGGTCTTAATTCTAACATGGTATCAGAACTTTAAGCTCCTTACCTCCATTACTTTCGCTTAAAATTTTGAGTTTTTTTTAAAGTGGTCAAAACTCCGTTTTAAGGATATTATTAGATTGGCCTCGTCGAGAGGAGTCCAGAAGTGGTTTCGGAATTCAAAACCGATGCCAGACGAATCCGTACGAGATGCCGGAAGATTTGCATTGAAGAAGATGATGAACAGTGACCAGCTTTGAAGAAGATGATGAATAGTGATTGAAAATTACATTTTGGTACCCGAAATTTTGCAGACATTATAAATTGGTCCTTGAGGTTTCAGAAGTTACAAATCGGTGCCTGAAGTTTCAAAAAAAAACTGTCCAAATTATTTTCCCACGTCTTAAGTCATGCACAACAACCGAATTTGACAATCAATCTCTATATCACACACATATATATACATATTATTATGATATACATATATATTCGCTCGTGATTTCAACGTATCACAACATAGCACACATATGTATATACATCACAATCATATACATATATGTCCACTCATAGCACTTATATATATATATATATATATATATATATATATATATATATATATACATATTCCTGTCATATACATATATATTCGCTCGTGATTTCAACGTATCACAACATAGCACACATATATATACACATGACAGTCATATACATATATATATTCAACTCACATAGAGATCGATTGTCAATTCAGCAACCAATAAAGTTAAAACGGCACAATTCATCTACATCGTGTCTCCGATTCAGAAGCTCATCATCTTGACAGTTTTGGTGATTTTGTTCACAAACTAAAGCTGATTTTCTAATCATTTTAAGTTTGAGGGGGGGGGTGTTAAAGTCTAAGTCTAATATGTTAAAGTCTAGTTTAGTTGTTAAAGTCTAATATGTTAAAGTCTAATTTAGTGGCGATGTTAAAGTCTAGTTCATACCTTCAAGGATAGACTTTGTGTACCATTTTTCATCTATATATTGTTTCCTCTAGCATGTAATAGAATAAGCTAAATATTTCATAGCAATACAAGAGTTCTTTGTTTGTCTCTTACATTGTTGTTTAGCTTCCCTTATGCTTCCTTTTCAATACAAGATGTAGCATAAGGTCTTAATTCCAACAATCTTGAAAATCATGTATGTTTTGCAATATGTTAATCTTGAAAATCTTTTATGTTTTGCAATCAGAACATATATGTTTTGCAACCCAAATGTGTTAACAATTCGTTTTGCAATATTTTGTTAGCAAAACATACAAAATTTTCAAGATTTTTGATGAAATAGTGATATTCATGTAATAAGCTTTGCAAAATAATAAAGTTTGCAAAATTTTAAATGCAAAATGTATATGTACTCCAAGTACTCCAATTAAATGAGTACTCCGTAGATCTTTACTCGGATTTACAATTCATGTTTATAATAGAAATTTGATATCATATGAATAACATTAGGCTCATGTTATAAAATTTAGTGTGGAGAGCTGTTAATAATGCCCTCCATATTAGGGATATACCGGCCAAACGTAGAATTACTATCGACACTTGTTGTCCCGATGCGGTGAAGCTCCTAAAAATGTTTGTCATTTGGTTTTACAATTCAAATAAAGCCAAATTCTCTGGCGTAACTCACCAGCAAGAATGAAAAATATTGACGAAGGTGCTGATCATTCTTTGAATGGTGCGAATTAATGATTATAACATGCAAATTAGATCGTTCGTGGGAGATAATTATGATGTTTATCTGGCAAAAATGGAATATGAGAAATATGTGGGTGTTTGAAAAAAAATGAATCCAATCTTGGTATGTAACAGAACATTAAATCAATTAGCGGGTGAGTTCGAAGCAGTGAATGTGCGAGATACTACACATCCATCTCAGGTTCTCCAGGTCCACCAAAGATGCCACCCTCCAATTATAGGCTTATGTTATAACGAAAGTAAGAAAGATGATATATGCAGAAGAGAAACTAATTTATATTGATCTTGAGGATAAACAGATTACAGATCTCAGATTTTCAGATGATTTACAAGAGAAATATGCATTTCTATTTATAGACACAATCTAAGGGGTTAGGTGTGGTAGGTGATGTGGTAGGTGTGGTAGGTGGCCGGCGGCGGCTACATAAGTCAAGTCCGGCAGCTACAGTCAAGTCCGGCGGCGGCTACAGATTCAAGGGACCTAACAAATCTCCACCTTGACTTGAATCCTCTCACAAAAAATAGATAACAGATGTGCCAGATGCATCATAATAATGCCAGATGTACCAGATAAAAAACTCTTCTGCCTCAGATTTTGCCCTCAAAAGGGCAGTCAACAACTCCGAACATTTAGCAAGTTCAAACAATGTTGAAACTTTCTATGTGGAACCGGCTTGGTGAGCATATCAGCTGGGTTATCAGCAGTACCCACTTTGCTCACCTTGATTCTCTTCTCACTTCATATAAAATGATATCTCACATCTATGTGCTTAGTCCGCTCATGATGGACTTGATCCTTGGCTAAATAGATTGCACTGAGACTGTCACAAAATACTGTAGCCTGATCATGATGTAGACCTAGATCACTGATCAATCCTTTCAACCAGATTCCTTCTTTTGTGGCTTCTGTCAATGCCATGTACTCTGCTTCTGTAGTAGACAAAGTCACTGTTGGTTGCAGAGTAGCTTTCCAACTGACAATCGAACCACCCAGAGTGAAAGCATAACCAGTCATAGACCTTCTACTGTCAACATCTCCAGCATAATCAGAGTCTGAAAACCCTGTCACCAAACACTCAGTATCACCTCCATAAATGAGACCAACATCAGATGTACCTTTTAAGTACCGAAAAATCCTCTTCACAGCTTGCCAATGCTCCTTGCCTGGATCATCCATGAACCTACTAACACACTGACAGACTATGCAAGATCAGGTCTAGCGCAGACCATTGCATACATCAAGCTTCCTACTGCACTAGCATAGGGAACTCGAGACATGTACTTTTTTTCCTCAGCAGACTAAGGTGCAAAAGCGACAGACAGATGTGCATTTACAGCACTAGGAGTATCTATGGGTTTTGCTGTAGACATGCCAAACCTTGACAAAATCTTCTGAATGTATCCCTTCTGTGACAAGAAGAGCTTTCTTTTGCTTCTATCCCTATAAATCTCCATTCCCAGAATTTTCCGAGCCGTACCCAAATCTTTCATTTCAAACTCAGCACTGAGGAGACCTTTCAACTTCTGAATATCAGACTTGTTCTCTGCAACTATCAACATATCATCTACATACAGGACAAGATAAATGAAAGAACCATTTGCTGTCTTACTTTGATAAACACAACAATCATACGGACTTCTGGTGTAGCCAATACCTATCATATAGCTATCAAATTTCTTGTACCACTACCTCGGAGACTGCTTTAGCCCATACAAGGACTTTAATAACTTGCACACATAGTCTTCTTTACCAGGAACCTGAAAACTATCTGGCTGAGTCATGTATATCTCCTCTTCCAGCTTTCCATGCAGAAAAGCTGTCTTCACATCGAGTTGTTCAAGCTCCAGATTCTGATGTGCAACTATCGCTAGTAGCACCCTGATGGAAGTGTGTCTGACCACTGGTGAAAAAATCTCATTGTAATCTACTCCCCCTTTCTGAGTGAACCCTCGAGCTACTAACCGAGCTTTATACTTGATACCCTCAACCGATGTTTCTCCTTCCTTCTTCTTGTAGACCCATTTACAAGTAACAATCTTTCTGTCTTGAGGCCGCTTGACTAATTCCCAAGTCTTATTCTTCTGAAGTGACTCCATTTCATCTCCCATTGCAGCAAACCATTTTGTAGATTCAGTACATGTCACCGCTTCTTTGTAAGTGGATGGCTCATCAGAGCTAGGATCCACTTCTTCAGCTACCTGTAGTGCATATGCCACCATATCTTCAAAACCATATTTCTTTGGAGGCACTCCATACTTAGCTCTCCTAGATCGATCAAGAGCCAAACTGTAATGATTTACTACTGGTACTGATGATTCTGATTCTGACAGTGGTTGTTGAACTTCTTGTTGTGGTTCACTCTCATCTTGAATGACTCCCTGCTCCACCTGTTTCTCAACACCACCACTTTCTGAAACAATCGTAGACTTCACAGTAGGGTTAAACATAGAATTTTCATCAAAGACTACATTTCTACTCAGTATAACCCTATTTTCAGATGGAGACCAGATTCTATAACCTTTAACTCCATCCCTATAACCTGCAAATACTCCCTTTTTAGCTCGTGGCTCCAATTTACCCTCATTTACATGATAATAAACAGTACAACCAAAAACTCTTAAATTGGAGTAATCAGCAGGCTTACCAAACCATTTCTCAATAGGAGTTTTGAGATGAATACCTATGTGAGGTCCACGATTAATCAAATAACACGCTGTACTAAACGCCTCTGCCCAGAATCTTCTAGTTAGTCCAGCATTAGAAAGCATACACCTAGCTCTCTCCAGAAGTATCTGATTCATACGCTCTGCTACACCATTCTGCTGTGGTGTATCCCTGACTGTATGATGCCTAGCAATCCCCTCATTCTTGCAAAAATCTGCAAACTCGGACGAGTAAAATTCCAGGCCATTATCTGTTTGCAGCCTCTTAATCTTCTTCCCTGTTTGATTCTCCACTAGCGTCTTTCACTGCTTAAAAATTTTAAAGGCTTCACTTTTGTGCTTTATGATGAACAGCCAAGTCATTCTTGAGAAATCATCGATCATTGACAAAAAATATCTGTGACCCCCTAAAGACTCTGTTAGATATAATTGATGTAATATTTCAGTGTTTAAGTGTAACAGTGAAATATCAGAGTTTAACTGGAAGGAAGTCAGAGTTTAGTAAAGTTTGACTGACGGAAGCTGGACAGAGTTTAGTAAAGTCTGTCTGGAAGCAGCGCGTACGGAGTCAACAGAAGATATTAGAGATCAATTAAAGATTGATATGGAAGCGAGATCTTTGGAGACTGGATAGCTATCAAAGAGATCGAGTTGACTTAGGAGACGTGTGACAATCTGTAATTGATATCATTGTATAGCTGATTATTAGGAATATCAATTAGAGATTGTATCGAAGCTGTATATTTTATAAATACAGTTAGGTTAACCCTAGAAGGGTATCGTGCATCGAACTATCTTTATTGTAACCTAGCAGCTCTTTGTGATAGTTTACATCACGAAGAGGGTTCTTAATATCAGAAGATTTAAAGTGCATAATCATCTTACTTGTTAAACTCTCATACGAATTTGATTATTAATTGTGTATTCGGCCTAACAAGTGGTATCAGAGCCAATCTGTTACTTTATTACAGGTTAAGATCCAAACACAACAATAATCATGTCAGCAATTCCTCCACCAACAACTACTAGTTCTGAAAAGGCTCCTACTACTGTGAGTCGTTATGAACCAATCAGGGTTCCTATTCTCAGGCCATTAGAGTATGCCATGTGGAAGGTTAAGATGACTATGTTTCTGGAGGCTACAGATCCAGAATATCTTGACAGGATTTATGAAAGCCCTCACAATCCTACAAAGCTATCGGCTGCAACTGCTGGTGAAGAAGCTAAAATAGTTCCAAAGGAAAAGAAGGACATGACTCCTGAAGATCTATCATCAATTGCTAAGGATGCGAAGGTTAGGCATTTACTGCATAGTGCTTTAGACAATGTTATGTCTAACAAAGTGATTAACTGCACCACTGCAAAAGAGATCTGGGATGCTCTTGAAGTCAGATGTCAAGGAACTGCTGCTATCAAGAAGAATAGGAGAAACATACTCACACAAGAGTATGAGCACTTTGAGGCTAAACCTGAAGAGACCATGACAGAAACATTTGATAGATTCTGTAAACTGCTCAATGATCTGTCATTGGTCAACAAAGAGTATGATCTAGAAGACTCAAATCTCAAGTTTCTTCTTTCTCTACCTGAAAAGTGAGATGTGAAAACAACCACTATTAGAAACAACTATGAACTTGTTGAAACAGAGATTGATGAAATCTATGGGCTGCTCAAAACTCATGAATTGGAAATGGAGCAGAGAAACAGGAGATCAAGCAGGAAGGCAAAGTCTGTTGCTCTTAAGGTTGAAGAGAAGTCTCAGAAGAAAGAGGCATCAAGAAGGAAAATGAAGGGAAAAGCTTTGGTCATACACTCAGAAAGTGAATCATCAAACTCTGATTGTGATTCAAACTCTTCTGAATCATCTGATTCTGAGGATGATGAAGAAGAAATGAGAAAAATGGCTGTGTTGATGGTGAAGACCTTCAAGAAAATGGGTTTCAAGAATTTCAAGAAAGGGAAAAGGTTTTCTAGAGATTCAAATGAAGACAGAAAAAGTTTCAGGAAGTCTGAAAGAAAAGAGACCAAATCTGGGAAGAAGGATAAGTCTGAAATTCAATGCTACAAGTGCAAGGAGATGGGTCATTATGCTCCTGAGTGCAAGAAGGGTAAAACTGGAAAAGTACTCATCACAAAAGGCAGAGATTGGGCAGACACTTCAGATTCTGATGAAGAAATTAACTATGCTCTCATGGCTACTACTGAATCAGAAACTTCTGAAAATCAGGTACCTCTAACCACCTATGCTTATAATATTGATGACATTTCTCAATTAAGAATTTATCTTAAGTCATTGCATATAAGTTATAGGGATCAGACTTTAGAGAATGAGAGGATAAAATCTGAAAATTCTGAACTTAAGGTTAGAAGTAAACTTGTTGAAGAAAAACTTGAAAACATGCAACAAGTTCAGAAAGAGAGAGATGATGCTGTTTCTATAGAACAGGATTTGTTTCAGAAATATAAACAACTAGAATCTGAGTTGGAGGAAGCAAATAAGAAAATTAGGACTTGGACTAATTCTGGAAAGGACACTCAACAGATTTTTCAAACAAACACGGTTGGTCTAGGTTATAATGAGGGAGATGAACTAAGATTTCAAAGTCAAGTTAAAATCAGACCTCATTTTGTACATGGAGCCAGTAAATTTTTGTCTGATAATGAAAAAGAAGCTGTTAAAAGTGAACCAGTAAAAACTAGTGTTAAACAGGTTAACATTGGTTCAATGACAGATAAACAACTCAAACATAAACTGAAGGAGTTAAAATCTGTTAAGAAACAGGGAGTGTCAAATAAGAACAGAAATGGAAAAGTAGGCATCACTTCAGGAAATAAACCAATGCTTGCTAGTTATGCTCCAAGAAAGACATGTCACAACTGTGGTAGTACTAAGCATCTTGCAAATTTCTGCAAGAAAAACAAAAATATAAATTCTTTACCTTCCAAGTCTGAGGTAAAGAAGGATTTTGCTAGAACTAAGCCACAGACTTTATGCACACACTGTGGAAGCACTTGGCATTCCATTTATACTTGCAGACAGTATCATGCTATCTATCATAACTACTATGAACTTAAACCCAATCTGAAATGGGTTAAAGTTAATACTGCAAGTGTAAACTCTGATACTGTTAGCTCAAACTCTGATAATGTTAATTCTGCTGCTAAAGCTAACAAAGTTAAGAATGTCAAAGGATCCAAGCAAGTCTGGATCTTTAAATCTAACCCTCAGTAATTGCTTGTGATTGCAGGGCAACAGGGAGGCAACCCTAGTTGTGGACAGTGGATGTTCAGGACACATGACTGGAAATAAAGCCCTGCTATCAGACTATGAGGAGAAGGCTGGCCCAAAAGTTTCCTATGGTGATGGCAATGTAGGAAGAACATTGGGATATGGCAATATTAATCTTGGAAATGTCATCATCAACAATGTAGCTCATGTCCCAAGACTCAAGCATGACTTGCTATCTGTGAGTCAAATATGTGACAAGGGATATCATGTAGATTTTCAACCTGAATATTGTGAAGTTATCAGCAAATCTACAGGAAAGGTTGTTCTAGTTGGTCATAGGCAAAACAACATTTATGAAATCAAGCTCTTAATAGACTCTGTTGGAAAAGTTGTTTGCCTGTCTACAAGAATGTCTAGTGAAGAGAGTTGGAAGTGGCACAAGAAACTCTCACATTTGAACTTGAACAACATAAATGAATTGATCAGAAAGGATCTTGTAAGAGGACTCCCAAAGGCTCTGTTAAATGTTGATGGCCTATGTGATTCATGTCAAAAGGCCAAGCAAAGAAAGTCATCTTTCAAGAGCAAGACAGAATTTTCAATCACTGATCCTTATCATCTTCTGCATGTTGATCTCTTTGGTCCAGTAAATGTTATGTCTATAGCAAGGAAGAAATATGCTTTAGTCATTGTTGATGAATACACTAGATTCACTTGGGTGTATTTTCTAGCAAAGAAGGATGAAACTACATTAACTCTGATGGAGCATGTGAAACTTCTGGACAAAGGATCAAGTAACAAAGTCAGAATCATCAGAAGTGATAATGGAACTGAGTTCAGGAATGCAACAATGGAAGAATTATGCAAGAACAATGGAGTGAAGCAAGAATTTTCAGCACCTGGTACACCACAACAAAATGGTGTAGTTGAAAGGAAAAATAGAACCTTGATAGAAGCTGCCAGAACTATGCTTGATGAAGCAAAATTGCCAACTTATTTCTGGGCAGAAGTTGTTCAAACTGCTTGTTTTACTCAAAATGCTACACTGATCAATAAGCACGGAAAAACACCATATGAGATGGTAAAGAAAAAGAAGCCTAACCTGAAATACTTTCATATTTTCGGGTGCAAATGCTTTGTTTTGAAGACTCATCCTGAACAGTTGACCAAGTTTGAGCTAAAGGCAGATGAAGGAATTTTTGTTGGCTATCCACTGTCAACAAAGGCATTCAGAGTTTACAATCTGAGAACTAAAGTGATCATGGAATCTATACATGTGTCTTTTGATGACAAGAAGATAACTGGACTTGAAGACATAGATGAATATGATCAACTGAACTTTGAAAATGAAGATTTAAACTCTGTTGAAGTAAACTCCGATCAAACTATTCATATAGACTCTGTTGAAACAAACTCTGAACCTCTACTGGTAAACACTGGAGAAACTTCTCAGCCACAACAAAGGGAAGAACCAGTTGAGGGGGAGCATGATCAAGATGAAGACTCAAACATTGATACTGGGTCAACTGAAAAATCTGGATCAAACTCTGATGATTCAAACTCTGAAAATTCAAAATTTGACTCTGGGCAGTCAAGTTCAGGGGGAGTCTCAGAAAATGAAGAAATCCCACAACACAATCAGGAGAGCATGGATCAAGGGGGAGGATCACATGCTGACAGAAGTCATTTGCCTTCTGCTAGGAAATGGACTAAATCACATACACCTAATTTGATAATTGGTGATCAAGATGCAAAATTAAGAACAAGAAGTGCCATTGCAAGTGAATGTCTGTTTCATGCATTCTTGTCTAAAAATGAACCAAAGAAAGTGGAAGAAGCTCATCAAGATGCTGACTGGATAACAGCAATGCAGGAAGAGTTGAATGAATTTGAAAGGAATGAAGTTTGGACCCTTGTACCAAGACCAAAGAACAGATCTATTGTTGGTACTAAATGGGTTTTCAGAAACAAGACTGACAGTGAAGGTGTTATCACAAGGAACAAGGCTAGACTGGTAGCAAAAGGCTATTCACAGCAGGAGGGAATAGACTATGATGAAACATTTGCTCCAGTTGCAAGATTGGAGGCAATCAGAATTTTTCTAGCATATGCTTCTCACAAGAAATTCAAAGTGTTCCAGATGGATGTCAAAAGTGCTTTTCTGAATGGGAAGCTTGAAGAAGAAGTGTTTGTTGAACAACCACCAGGATTTGTGGACCCAAAATATCCAGACCATGTCTACAGGCTGGATAAAGCACTCTATGGACTTAAGCAAGCACCAAGGGCATGGTATGAAACTCTGGCTCAATTTCTCTTAGAAAGTGGATTCAACAGAGGTACTATTGACAAAACTCTGTTTTATTTCAAATCTGGGAGTGACTTGCTTTTAGTTCAGATATATGTTGATGACATTATCTTTGGGTCTACTAATGATAAACTCTGTAAGAAGCTTGCCAAGCTCATGCAATCCAGATATCAAATGAGCATGATGGGAGAGCTTAGTTATTTTCTAGGCCTACAGGTGAGACAAACAGATGATGGTATCTTCATTAATCAAGCAAAATATGCCAGAAATCTTCTCAAGAAATTTGGTATGCTTGACTGTTCATCTGCATCAACTCCCATGGCAACAGCAACTAAATTGGACAAAGACACAGGAGTTTCAGTGGATATGACAAACTACAGAGGCATGATAGGATCTCTTCTTTACTTGACAGCTAGTAGGCCTGACATTATGTATGCAACCTGTCTTTGTGCAAGATTTCAGGCAGATCCTAGAGAGCCACATCTGACAGCTGTGAAAAGAATCTTCAAGTATCTCAAGGGCACCATATCATTAGGTTTGTGGTAAACTAGAGAATTAGATTTCAAGCTACTTGGGTATTCTAATGCAGACTTTGCAGGCTGCATGATAGACAGAAAGAGCACTAGTGGAAGTTGTCAATTTCTTGGTGACAGACTTGTCTCTTGGTACAGCAAGAAACAGAAATCAATTTCTACATCTACAGCTGAAGCAGAGTATATTGCAGCTGGTAGCTGTTGTGCACAGATCTTGTGGATGAAGAATCAATTGCTGGATTATGGATTGAGGTACAATAAGATTCCTATTTACTGTGATAATCAAAGTGCTATTGCTATGACAGGTAATCCAGTACAGCATTCAATGACCAAGCACATCAGCATAAGGTACCATTTCATCAGAGAACATGTGGAAGAAGGGAATATTGAACTACATTTTGTGTCTACAGAACAAGCTTGCAGATATCTTCACCAAACCATTGAGTGAAGCTTCATTTACAAGACTGGTCAATGAACTAGGAATGGTCTCTGGTTTTGTCTAGGAATGTTGGTTAGATTCAAATTTTCCATAAGTAATGTGTTGCTCATATTTCCTTGATTTGTTAAGTGCTAAGTGAACTCTGTTGATTAAACTCTGTTATGCATACTCTGTTAACATGTTTTTCTGTCAAACTCTGTTAAATTCTGTCAGCATGCCTGTATGTCATACACTGGTAATAAGTTTGATAAACTCTGTGAATTCTGAGTTGATTATTGTTTGAATGGAAACACCAATGAAGAAATATGTATGAAGCATGATTCTCAGCAATTAATCATGAATCTTTCTGAGTTATTGTGATCTAATCTTAGATTGTGCAGAAAGTTAACACAGCATGATACTGGTTCATATTTATAGCATCCCTTAGTTTATTTTGTCCTAAACTCTGAGTCTATAAATACTGTGTGCATTGCCTTTCATGAATAACTACTGATGTTGATGAACTCTAAACTCTGTTAGTTATACTCTGGTAGATTAAAATGCTTACTGCAATACCCTAAAGAAAATGTATATAGGTTGCTATACTCCTTTGAGATTATGTTGGAGACTAGGATAACCCAGGAACCTATTGGTATATAATATGAGCTAAAATTCTCTTATTTTTGGTGACTAGTCAAAGACTAGGATGACCCAGGAACTTATCAAAATGATAAGGGCTAAAATTTTTGAATTTTTGGTGACTAGCTCCAACCTCTAATTACTGGAATGAATAGAATAATAATAAAAAAAAATTAGCAATAGAGGGGGTATAAAATAAATTAAATGTTACTGTATATAGATTGATTACTACAGAGTTTAGCTTTCATCATACAATCAGTGTTTACTATGAGAGTTTGTGCATCTAGTGTTTATTGATTTACTTTATGGATTTTATGAAAAAATAGATGCTCTAAAAATTGATTTGGTAAACTCTGCTACTCACACACATATTTTCACAACTGTGCAATTTTTGAAAGGGTTTCGGTGATAAAGTTGGAGAATTGATAAACGCTGTTGATTTGTGGTTAGTACTCTGAGGTAAATTTTCATTTGGATAATTTGAAAATTTTGGAGTAAATAGTGCTTTTGACAACTGTTAATAAGTGTATTGTGTTAAAGTGTCTTGGAAACAGGAAAGAGAATACAGCGGTGATAATTGCTATTTTTAATGCGCATGATTAATTGATCCACTGCATGTATGACACGTGTCCCACTCACTTATTATTGTGTCCCACTCACACATTAATCTAGGAACTGTTGAGTGTTTGAATACATAAACGATTGAGTTTTAATTTTTTAATTACAACTCTAATTACTTTTGTGTACAAGTTTCATTTTTACTTTCACTCACTCACTTTTACATCTCACAGTTCTCTCAGTTTTCACTTGCGCATTTTCGCAAACACCTTTCCTACATACACTTTTCTTTGTGATTTCTTGCCCATTTCTTGATTCAATGGCTTCTAAACCATTCACTGTTCTTGGTCTACGTTTTGTCCCTAACAATTATGCAGCCCCACTCAATCATGAACGTGTTCCAGAAGCGTTTCATCTTATGCAGAATTTCTTGAGAGACTCAGAGATTGGACAAGCTCTGGTTGAACCTAGTACTCTCTCTGCATCTCAAATTGCCACTTTTTGGCGAAACTCGGTCTATGTGGATGGAGGAGAGAATGGGACTCCAAACATCATCTTCACTCATGATGAACAAGAGTTTGTGATTACTCCACAAACCGTCAGAGAAACGATGGGGTTTGATACACACACCTCTTATGCTTTTGGTGGTGAACCTCAATTGAGACAGATGCTACAGGAGATAGGCTACATGGATTCTCTTGACAAGCTTGGCAGTGTAAAGAGGCCTAATCTCATGAAGGAATGGAATTTTTTCTTTGACTGCATCACAAGAACATTCCAGAAGAAGGTCACTAACTGGGATGCTATTCCAATGGACAGTCTACAAATCGGGTATTCTCTACTTTATGGCAGTAATTTTGATTTTGGTAGATATGTTCTAATGAATCTAGGTGATAAACTGTCAGATTCTACTACAGTTTATTTTGCTCGATTTTGTCAAATGCTATTCACTGCTTGTGTATCTGGTTTAGAGATTGCTGAAGCTGAGATTCAGCCTTTTAGAGTCAACAAGAGAATATTCTCTGATATGACTAATAAGGATGCTAGTAAAGAAAACCTACCTACCCTTGTTCTGCCACTTGCTTTGCAGAATTTTCTCAACCAACCTCAAGATCAACCACAACCAGAACCACAACCTGAACCACTAAACACTGATCATACTCAAACCTTAAACACTGAACCACCTACATCACCTACCCACACTGTACCTACTCAAAAACCTGCATCTACTCACAACACTCCATCACCAATCACAAACACTGCTCCAACCCAAAACCCTCAATCTCCAATCACAAAACAATCTTCACACACTCAACAACTAAACACTGAACCATCACAATCTCAACCACAACCATAGCCTAAAGCAAAAAGAGGCAGAGTAAAGCAATCAGCAGCAACCACTGAAAGACATGCAAGAGTTAAGAAGACAATAGAGACAAATATCAAAGCAAAACAGACATCTCCTGGAGCTGTTTATGCTAGAAGAAAGATTCAAAGAGCAAAAGGACCTAAATCACCCTCTGTGGTAGCAGAATCTAGTAAAGAGGATTCAGATGAAGTGCCTCTAGCTAAGAGAAGAAAACTAGTAATCTCTGATTCTGATGATGAAAATGTTGAAGCTCCAGAGGTGGTTTCACAGCAAACACCTACTGTTGAGGCTGAAAGAGATAAAATGCCTGCAGAGGTTGAAATGCCTGCAGAGGACAAAATGCCTGCAGAAGAGGATACTAGAGATGGCTTTTCTCCAATGGATGATATTCTTGATTCATTCATGCCATTCTTTGATCCTATCTCATCTATTTTTGCTCAATCTGAAGCAACTGGTGTAGCTGATCAACCCACAGTTGTCATTTCTGAAACTGTAGCATCACATACAGAGTTACTCTCAGATGCTCACCAAACTATTGAAGGAGGAGATGAGGTTGATCAAGCAACCAAGGCCACTTCTCAGTCTATGCCTGTTGATGACAAAAATGTAAACTCCGTTGCTGAGCCTGAGCAACATGGAGAAAATCTTGACAAGGCTGCAGAAGAAATTGCAGAAACTGTGGTTGACAATGCTCAGCATAGTGTTTTACTTGAAGATGAACATGCTAAAGCTGCAAGTGTTGAACTTGAAGGTGAAAGCAGTGCAAACTCTGATTCTTTTCTGAGTGCACCAGTGCAAACAGACAATAAACATACCTCTTTTGCTCAACCTTGTAAGTCTCATGAAATTGAAAAAGCACAACTTGCAAAATTTGCTGCTGACTGGTACAAAGAGGATTGCATTTTTCCAAGAGGGAGAGCAGCTAATTTTGTTAAGCAAACTGCCGATACTATCTCCAATCCAGAGATTCTTTCTTGCTTAAAAGCAACTGTAGTTCAGGTCAAAACTCTGGATTGTAGATTTGATGAAACTACAAAGACAATCACTGACTTGAAGACTGAGATCGTAACTAGAGAAATGAAAATGGAAAGAGAGTCTAAACTCATGAATACGAAATTTTCTAAAGCTCAAGACAATCTCTTTGCCAGGCTGGGTAAAGTTGAAGAGAATCAGTCTGCCTTGTCTGTTAAAATAGATTCCATTACAAACTCTTTGGAGTTGCTAACCTCCATCCTGATTCCTGATGATGTCAAAAAGGGGGAGAAATTTGCAAAAACTGCTTGCAAACAACAACTTCAATCCTTTGAGAGGAAGGATGATGCTGCAGATGGAGGTGGATCTGATAGAACCAAAAGAACAATTACAAGGTCTAAAGTAAACTCTGCTAGAGTAAACTCTGTAAACTCTGCTAAAGCAAACACTGCTGAAGGTTCACAGAATGATACAGAGTTAGCTGCAAACATGTTTCTTGAAGAACATGGAAATGATGTTACTTTAGAAGATGTAAAGGCTGAAGAGCTAAGACTTAGAGCTGAACATGAGAAAAAGCTTAAGTCTGGGAAATTGAAGAAGAAAGATGAAAAGGCATCAAGGCCTGTTCTTAAAGGCATTAAGATCAATGAAAATGTCAATGCTGATCAGAGATTGTCTCATTCAAGAAAGTCAACAGCAGATGAGGCTAGATTAAAGCTTAAAGAAAAAGTTGTTGAAGTTGATAAGAGTTCAAAGAAGTTAAAGCAAGTTACAACCTCTGTTTCTACACATGTTGTACAAACTACTCTTCCAATTCATGGTTTTGTGAGACCTACTATTCCTGAGAATACTGAGAAAGTTCAAGGAGGTGATATTTTTCAAAGCAGAGCAATGATTGCTAAGCAACCTCATGATTTGGCTGGTTTAGGATCAAACAGAGAAAGGACTTTGAATATTACTCCTAGAGATCATTCATCACTGGCTGCTCCAGGCAAGGGTGTCCTTCAAGTTAATTTGGACAAGCTGAAATCAGTACAGTTGATTCATCAAAGAAGTTTAAATAAAGACTTTTTTGCTGTATTTCATGGAGGATGGGACTGTTTTCAAAGTTGGAGAGCATGATATTCATTTGAAATATCTGTGACCCCCTAAAGACTCTGTTAGATATAATTGATGTAATATTTCAGTGTTTAAGTGTAACAGTGAAATATCAGAGTTTAACTGGAAGGAAGTCAGAGTTTAGTAAAGTCTGACTGACCGAAGCTGGACAGAGTTTAGTAAAGTCTATCTGGAAGCAGCGCGTACGGAGTCAACAGAAGATATTAGAGATCAATTAAAGATTGATATGGAAGCGAGATCTTTGGAGACTGGATAGCTATCAAAGAGATCGAGTTGACTTAGGAGACGTGTGACAATCTGTAATTGATATCATTGTATAGCTGATTATTAGGAATATCAATTAGAGATTGTATCGAAGCTGTATATTTTATAAATACAGTTAGGTTAACCCTAGAAGGGTATCGTGCATCGAACTATCTTTATTGTAACCTAGCAGCTCTTTGTGATAGTTTACATCACGAAGAGGGTTCTTAATATCAGAAGATTTAAAGTGCATAATCATCTTACTTGTTAAACTCTCATACGAATTTGATTATTAATTGTGTATTCGGCCTAACAGACTCCACCCGGGAAGGACCCCAACAATCAGAATGGATGTAATCAAGTGTGCCTTTTGTTCTGTGGGTTGCTTTAGGAAACTTGCTGCGATGTAGCTTTCCAAAAACACAATGTTCACAAAATTCGAGACCTGTGACCTTATGACCACAAAGAAGATCAGCTTTTGACAGAATCTGCATCCCCCTTTCACTCATGTGACCAAGCCTCATGTGTCACAGCTTGGTCATATTTTCCTTTTCAATTTCTGAAGAAGCAACAGAACCTGTTAACGTAGAACCTTGAAGAAGATACAAGGTACCACGTTTAACACTTTTCAGAACCACATCAGAACTCTTGCAGACATGTAAAACTCCACCTTCACCTTTAAAACTGAAACCCTTGTTGTCTAACATACTTAGAGATATCAGATTCTTCTTCATTAGTGGAACATGCCTAACATCATTCAATGTGCAGAAATTACCATCATGTGTCCGAAGTTTAATCGAGCCTATTCCAACAGTCCAACAAACAAAACTGTTACCATAGAAATTTTTCCACCATCTACTTTTTCGTAGGTTGTGAACCACTCCCTGCGCGGACATATATGGTAAGACGCTCCAGAGACAAGGATCCACACATCAGAGTGATGCGTGTCCTTGATAGCAACTAGAGCAATATCTTCTTCGGAATTGGCATCAGCTACAGCAGCAGTATCCACCAATTTATCTTATTGCTTCCTTTTCTTGGGACAGTCAGATTTCCAGTGTCCCTTCTCTTTACAGTAATTGCTGACATCATTAGCTCTCGAACCCTTAGAAGCTGGCTTCTTGGATTTATACTTCCCCGACTTTCCATGTCCGGTACTCCCGCTAGCTACTAACCCAGCAGCATGATTATCTGCACCTGTACCAGCCGCCTTATGGCGCAGCTCTCTAGAATGAAGAGAAGATCTAACCTCCTCTAGAGAAATAGTATCTTTACCAACAATAAACGATTGCACAAAGTTCTCATACGACAATGGTAAAGAAACTAACAGAATCAAAGCAGCATCCTCATCTTCAACTTTAACATCAATATTACGCAATTCTAATAAAATTGTGTTTAATTGATCTAAATGATCTCGAAGAGGCATACCTTCCTGCATTCGCAGACTGAACAGACGTTGCTTCAGAAGCAACTTATTTGTTAAAGACTTTGTCATGTAGAGACTTTCAAGCTTTAACCATAAACCAGACGCGGTATCCTCCTCCGCAATTTCAGTAATAATATCATCTGCAAGGCACAACAGAATTGTTGAGTGTGCTTTTTCTTCGAGATTGGTCATCTCAGCGCTTCCAGAAGCAGCCGTTTTTGTGTTCAACGGCGCCTAGAGCCCTTGTTGCTTTAACAAGGCACGCATCTTGATTTGCCATAGATTGAAACTATTTCTCCCAGTAAATTTGTCGACCTTAACGTTAACACTACCAGACATCTTTCTCCCAGAATCGTATTTGTGAACAGTACCGTATACGTGAACAGTACCTTCTTCTCCGGTGATGAATAGTGTCGTCTTCTTCGGCGATGAACAGTAACTCCGCCTGAACAGTTTCGTATTCTCCGACGATGAACAGTAACTCCGCCTGAACGGTATCGTCTTCTCCGGCGATGAACAGTAACTCCGCCTAAACAGTGTCGTCTTCTCCGGCGAGCTTGAAAAAATTCCGGCGAAAATTTTAGAAAGAAATACAGCAGCTTCAACCAAGCTCTGATACCAGTTTGTTATAACGAAAGTAAGAAAGATGATATATGCAGAAGAGAAACTAATTTCTATTGATCTTGAGGATAAACAGATTACAGTTCTCAGATTTTCAGATGATTTACAAGAGAAATATGCATTTCTATTTATAGACACAATCTAAGGGGTTAGGTGTGGTAGTTGATGTGGTAGGTGGCCAGCGGCGGCTACAGATTCAAGGCACCTAACAGCTTATTTAAAATCAACATGGACGCAGCAACCTCTATATTTTACACTGGAATGGACATGGTGGTACGCGATAGTGTCGGAGATGTGCTCATATCTGCTGGGATGAGGAAAAGGATGGTGGTTCCAGCCCTACAAGCTGAAGCAGAAATAATACGCTTTGGTTTGAGCTATGCTTTTGATGCAGGACTCCGCTTTATTGAAGTTGAATTTGACTGCTTAAATCTAATGTACTAACTCTAGGTGAAGTCTCAACATAGAACAGCTACTCATATTTTAGTAAATGACATTCTAGTGCTAGCAGGTTATTTAACCATTATTCTTTCCACTTTTGTAACAGAAATTGCAATAAGGTGGCACATTTCATTGCTAAAATTTCTTTATTCTTGGATGATGTGAAAATTTGGATGGAGGAATGCCCCATTGATGTTACTCATCTTGTCCTTGTTGACAAGAATTTGCTTGAATGAATATAGCTACTGCCTTTCCTGTCAAAAAAAAAAAAAAAAATACTAAGTTTCTGTTTTCAGTTAACCAACATAATCTGATAAGTTTTACAATCAATTTTATTTTTGCAAGTTGTTTCAACTTTGCTTTGGATCAATCAAATATGCGGTTTTACCTAAATGTTATCTTATCTCTACATGATAAAAATGAAGAATCACACTGTAAGCAAGTACTTTGAATAATGTACAGAATCTAAGGCTTCATATATGTACTTTTTCTTTTTTACATTCTTCATTTCTTGTCCAAACAAAAGTTTTCAAGAAAGTGTTGATCATTTCCTTGGTGTTCATTACCAGGAAAATATTAGAGATTCCGAAACATTTATCAAATGGTGCCGCTTTTGATGTGACAATGACACGTGTTTAATTGTTGAAAAAAAATTATCGAATGATATCCTGTCGCTGTCGCATTGTCACTCAAGAAACTGTCCCGTTGTTCGGCACCTACGAGAAAGTTGGGGCTCTTTTCAAAAATTTAATCAGTGGAAGTTGAAATTCCAAAGATTGTTGCCAAAATTGTGTTCGTCCGCACCCTTTTTCTGAATCTTCAGCTTGAAAACAATTTGAATGTAAAATTCTTAAGCTTGTATCTCTTCTATTCTCCTGATTGCTTCTTTCATGTCTAACCTTTGTTGTTGATCATTTTCAGTACAAGAAGCTCCAATGCGCAGTAGTTTCTCCATCTGTTCAAGTGAAGCAGCTGAAGCTCCAGCTATTTCAGGGTCAATCAATTCCGACTCGCGTCTCTCTGACAATGCTGTTCGGACCCATTGAACCACATCAGTGCCACCTTTTTGGTTGTTGAGATACTGAGAAGGGAACTTGCCAGTTAGGATTTCAAGAATGAGGATTCCAAGACAGTAAACATCACTTTTCGGGGAGATTTGTTGGTATAGAACTGCTTCGGGGGATTTGAAAGCAAACATTGCTTGCGCTGATTGAGTAGTGTTGACTAATGGATACATCGCGTAGTCGGATAAAAGTGGATTGTAGTTTGAACCAAGAAGAACGTTGCTGGACTTTAGATTGCCATGAGGAAGTTCATACGAAGGGAATTCGGAATGAAGGTACCCCATCCCTCTGGCTATTCCTTGGATGATCTTTAACCTTGTTGGCCAGTTTAGCTCTGAATGAGAGACACCACGGTCACCTGAAACAATAAACTATCTCTTCATAAGTATCATACACATATTTAGGAATTTATGGCTTTTGCATAAACCAGATAGCCTAACTTCAGAAGTTCTTTTTTTTTTTTAAGTCGGGGATGTTCAGGAAACTGTCACTCTACACGTTGGAGTATTAGAGTAAGAGGAATGTGTGAGGACATTTTTGGAGTAGGAGATTATAATAGGTTTGGTTTCAAACTTTCAATGAACCAGAGAACAAAATTTCTTTAGAAAAAATATTCACATCATTTGTTTTAACATGTACAGAACAATAATGAGACCACAGAAGATTTATAGGGAACAAGAATGAAAATATGTAATAGTATATCATACCATGCAAAATATATAACAAACTGCCTTTAGGAACAAACTCAGACACCATTAATTTCTCATCTTTCCTGTAATGATATGCTAATGGTGTCAATATATTTTTGTGTTTCAGTGCACCAATCCTCCTCATCTCTGTATCAAACGTTTCCTTACTAGTCGTATTCATTTCCCTTATCCTCTTCACAACAACAGACACCCCATTTGACATCATTGCCTTATAGGCTGATCCCAACCCTCCATTCCCTAGAACCTCAGCTGCTGCCTTCATCAAATCAGACAATCCAAACACTCCCTTTTCATCGTTCACCACCACCAGATCATTCCCCAATCTGCCTCCTACATTGCTTGATTCACTTTTTCTCGAGAGGTTAGGTGACCCACTCATTCCGTTTCTTGGTGATGAGCTCAGAGTTTTCTTGGGGCTTGGAATACTTACTTGCACAGCTTCATCAAGATTCTCCTTCCCCAATGGAGCGAAACTGTCTTTCTTCTGCTCCGACTTGAAGTACAGAGTTAGTGCCAAAAGGATTATCACAATTACTAGAACAACCCATGTTGCTCCTAAAGATGCATTGTAAACTTCTGATGGTGATTGACTTTTTGATGAATCTGATGCGTCAACTGCACCACCTGGGCCAGGAGTTGGTGCGTTGGTGCATTTGATTCCTAATTTTGCACTACATAAGCCAGGATTGTTCTTGAAAGCTATTGCATTAAATTTCAGCAAATACTCTGGGATTTCCCCTTCAAGCTTATTGTTTGACATGTCAAGATCAGCTAATGATTTTTGTTTTAATGGTGGAATTGGACCCGAGAATTGGTTGTTTTCAAGGCGTAGTTCCCTAAGAATTGGAAGTTGTGTAATAGACTCAGGAACTTTCCCAGAAAATTCGTTATTGTCAATCCAGAGTTTCTTCAAAGCTTTCATATTCGCAAAGTAATCAGAGGGAATCTCCCCGGAAAATTTATTGCTAGAAATGTAAAAAGCTTTAAGATCAGCGAGACGATTAAATCCAGGAATTGGACCTTCAAATGAATTGTTTGCCATGATGATAAATTTTAGGCCTGGCAGCTGTTCCAATGGCTTAGTATCAATTATTCCTGCAAGCCCCATGTTAAAAAGAGTAATGGTTCTCACTTGTCCATTTGCACAACTGAGGCCGACCCAAGCATTTCCTAGAGGAGGGCAAGGTATTGTATCTGGTGTCCAAGAATCAAGAGCTTTTGCGTTGGTGATTGATGCCTTAAATTGTAGAAGCGCTTCAGCTTCAGTTATTGAATGAGAGGAAGGAGATAATGATAAAATTATGAGAAAGAGGCAAAGAAAGTTGTTACGAACAACGACCATGTTTCGCTACAACATCCGTGTCGTTGTGTTCTCTGAATTTCCTCCCTCTGAGAATCGCCTTCCTCTCTTTTGTTTATTCTTAGGTTGATGTGACATTGTCATGGATCTAACAATGACTTCAAGTTTTTGGTGGGATGATAGTGAAAGAGGAGAATTTTAGGTTGACTATGTCAATTTACCAGAGGTCTTCTCGGAAGGCATTTGCCATTATAAATAAACCATTTACATTACTATATATAGCAAATACTCAATTCTCATTTCCGCAGCTTGTAAAACTATTATTAGGCTTATGCCAAGTTAGTTACATTAGTGTATATCTCACCCTCCCATGATCGTACTTACCAGTGAGATATTGGATTAAGGGTCACTAGCTTTTAAGCAGCAATTGATTTGATTCATCTGTAGAAACTGTTACCTTCATACTATCCTTTTTTGCATAATTTCTGTTTGAGCCATGTAGCTATGTAAGAACATACATCAAAAGTACAGCAGGTCTCCGAGATTCAGATAAATGGTTCGTGGAGGGATGTAAAGTAGAGCCAATGATTTCAGACCAAAATCAATGTTATATCTACAAAATTTCTTGGCACAAGTATAAAATCTCATACCCGAGCAGATAATTTATCCTTTACCAGTAAAACTCAAATTCCCTTGCTTTCGAGTCTTTTTTAGTAAGTCATAAAATCGGCAGTTTAATGTTAAAGGCTGCACATGAACAATGTAAGTTGCAACATGCATCTGCGGTGAACATAAAATCTGGTTTCGAATAGAAAAAGTATAAAGAACTGAAACATGGATAGATCTGCAATATTGCTTCATGTTTCGAGCAATCCGAAAATTATGAGAGGTTGGAGGCCCATCCCCTTAATGGGCTGGACCGAAGGCCCATTACCATGAATTCGAAGGAAGCCCATGACCGGCTGGACTGTTCGCTTACAACGGTCTTATGGTTGCACGATCCTAAGGAGGTGGGACACGTCTCACCATGATACCCACTCTTCGGGTAACCACCTGAAATGAAAGGAGAAGGATATTGTTTAGTCAGGTTTGATTTTCTCATTATACACAATTATACACAAGACACAAACTCTCTACGTCCAAAATATCTTACCAAAGTAACTTATTCTCACACCGGAAGTGAATCGGGGGGCCAATTCCTCGCATTCTTCTTCATTGCAGGTCCGACCGATTCAAGGTCCGGGAGAAATTCAGTCGTAACATTTGGCTCCGTCTGTGGGAACGTAGAGATACGTTTGTGTTGAAATTTACTAGCAACTATGACGAACGAAGAAACACCTGTAAGTGACAACCTCACTGTGGCTGGAGGCAGCCGCACTCCTCCTGTAATCCCGAGGCTACTGAATTTTGAAGAAGAGGGGGATATACCATCTCCCGAGGAAAAACAAGAAATGCTTCTGAAGTGGCGAGAGGAGCAGAAGGCCAAGGGGAAGCAGAAAGAGAGGGAGAAAGAAAAGAACAACAGGGACGCAGAAAGATTGGCCAAACAGAGGGAGGCCGACCGTTTGAGGCTGCAAGCCCTAAAGCTCCAGAGAGAAGAAATTGAACTCCAGGAGAAGGTGCTACGGGAGGCCCTAGAGGCCGAAGACTCGGAGCCCGAGAACCGAAGAGAGAAGAGGCCCAGAGACGATGAAGATGAGTCGTGGAACTCTGAATCGTACTCTAGGCGATCCCGATTGAAGGTAGTTTACTCCTCCAATTCGGAAGAAGAAGGTCCTTATACCGATGACAGAATCCGAAGGATTGAGACAGTCATGTTTGGGGAAAGAAGGATCAGCCACGAGCCCGTGGTAACTGAAGATGTTGAGCAATTTCGACCACCCCCTGGGAGGCAGTTCCCAAAGATGCACGAGTTTAATGGGAAGGGTGATCCCGAAGACCATTGTGAGAAATACGAATCTCTCATAACTGGTATGGGACACTGTGACATAATGCTTTGCAAAATGTTCAAAACGTACCTGAAAGGGCCGACGTCCATGTGGTACCGCTCGCTGAGGCCCAGGTTGATCGGTTCGTACGAGAAAATCAAGAGGAAGTTCTTGAGGCACTACTCTCATTTGTGCCGAAGAGAGAAGGATACCGAGGCTCTGATCCACTGTAGATAGAGGCCGAATGAAGAGATTAGCGAGTATCTAGTAGGTTTAAGGAAGAAGCTGGAATGGTGACCAACTTGGACAAGGTCAAAGCTGCTGGATTCCTCTCTGCCGGACTCGACCCCATTAAAGGTAAGAAGCTTCGATCTTCTCTTTACGATATGCCTCCAAAGTCTTTAAATGATATATATTTGCGGGGAGAGGCTATTAGAAGGAAGATGGAGTCTATTGGGTAGTATAAGGACAGTAAGAAGAGTGATAGGGATGACAGAAGGGACGATCGAAGAGGTCGTGGTGATATTAAAAGTAGGCTGAATGACACAAGGCCTGACAAGGGAGCCGAACGTAGGAGGGATAGAGATAGTACGGTGTTCACACCTCTAAACACCCCTATCTCGAAGATTCTCCATGAGATCAAGGAAAAGCCTGGGTTCGTTCGACCGGCCAGGCTAAAGACCCCTAAACACAAGAGGAATGAGAACAAGTATTGCGAGTACCATCGGGATAAAGGACACAACACGGACGAATGTTACCATCTGAAGAAGTTGATTGAGAGGATGATCAAGGATGGAGAATTAACCCAATTTATGGGAGACCTGAGAGACAAGCTTAAGTCTAAAGAGAAAAAGAAGGAGGCCGAGAGTTCAGAAAAGTACATGGGCGAAGTTAGAACAATATCCGGAGGAACTATACTGGATCGGGACAACAAGACAGCCCGAAAGAAGTACGCCAGGCAAATCTACAGCCTCTATCAGTCGAGTGCAGCTAAGCAACCATTGCCTATCTCCTTCACGGAGGATGATTTTGAAGATGTGATATGGCCGCACGAAGACCCACTTGTTATAAACCCAGTGATTTGGGAAAATAAGATTTAGAAAGTGTTGGTAGATGAAGGGAGTTCGGTAAACATTTTGTATCACCGGACATATTGCAAGATGAACTTGGGAGGCAAACAACTGGAGCCATGCCATGAGGCACCATTATATGGCTTCGGTAATCAGCCTATACCGATAGAAGGAACCATCATATTGTCTGTTTTGTTGGGAAAAGCGCCGTATACTATGGCGAAGGAAGCGAAGTTTTATGTGGTTCGGGTTGACAGCCCGTACAATGGAATCCTGGGAAGGCCAGCCTTATCTTTGTTCCAAGCTGTGTCCTCCATCCCACATTTGAAGTTGAAGTTCCCGACCGAGCACAGAGTTGGGGAGATGAGAGGCGACCAGAAGGCCACCCGAATCATAATGTTAGAAGATTTGGAGAAAGATAAAGATGTTGAGATGGCTGAAGCTGGCAAGAGGAAGAGAAGTGAGAACGAAGCTGGGGGCAGCCATCAACTGCTAAATATTGAATTGGAGAAGTTTGGGGCTGACCTGTCTAGCCCAATTGCCGAACCAGCTGCAGAAACCGAGGAAGTTGAGTTGTTCGTCGGGCAAGCAGGGAAGATGATACAGATTGGGAAGAGTATGGAGCCAGAGCTAAAAAAGAAAGTTATTGAAGTCATCAGGGAATTCCATGATGTGTTCGCTTGGGGTCCCGAAGACATGCCAGGATTGGATCCATCGGTTGCAAAGCACTGCCTTAATGTCAAACCGGATGCCCAACCTGTGAAATAGAAGAAGAGAAATTTTGCCATGGAAAGGCAAAAGGTCATTCAAGCCGAAGTGGAAAAGTTACTTGAGGCAAAGTTCATTGAGGGGATAGACTACCCCGACTGGTTGGCGAACGTGGTTGTGGTCAAAAAATCTAACGGCAAGTGGAGAATGTGTGTGGACTATACTGACTTGAACAAACACTGTTCGAAGGACCACTATCCGCTGCCGAACATTGATCAACTAATAGATGCTACTTCGGGGCATCAAATACTCAGTTTTCTGGATGCTTTCTCAGGATACCACCAGATCACCATGAATGCTGAGGACATACCTAAGACAGCATTCATCACCCCGAACGGCACTTATGCCTACATCAAGATGCCCTTCGGACTGAAGAACGCGGGGGCAACATTTCAGAAAATGATCAACAAGGTCTTCAAGGTGCAGATAGGTCGGAATATGGAATGCTATGTGGATGACATGATTGTTAAGTCCCTTTTCAGGGATCATGCCGAAGATTTGAGGGAATGTTTTGAAACACTAAGGAGGAACAATATGAGAATTAACCCGAACAAATGCACATTCGGGGTAAACAGTGGAAAGTTTCTGGGATATATGGTTAGCGCCCGAGGGATTGAGGCGAACCCAGAAAAAATCAAGGATATAATTGATATGGAAGCACCAAAGACGATCAGGGACATTCAGAAGCTGACTGGACGGTTGGCAGCCCTGAGGAGGTTCATTTCCAGGTCAGCTGAAAAAGCTCTACCGTTTTTTGAGGTACTTCGGGGGTCAGAGAACTTCTAGTGGGGGTCGAACTGCCAGAAAGCATTTGAAGAGGTTAAAGAATACTTAGTGAAAGCCCCACTCCTAATGAGGCCTAATCCAAAGGAAACACTACAACTATACCTAGCTGTGAACGACCGTACGCTTGGAGCTGTACTGGTCAAAGAGCACCAAGGAAATCAGCATCCGGTCTTCTATGACTCCCATATTCTGAAGGACGCAGAAACAAGATACCCCAATGCAGAGAAGTTTACTTATGGACTGATCATGGCTTCAAGGAAATTACGCCACTACTTTCAAGGATGAACAGTACAAGTTATTACTGATCAGCCCCTGGAGAAAATTTTGCAAAGGCCTGAAGCTTCGGGCAGAGTGGTTTCCTGGTCAATTGAGTTGGGGGAATACGATTTGGAATTTATACCGAGGACAACAATTAAGGCACAAGCCCTGGCCGACTTCATGGTAGAATGTTCTTATTCTAGGCCGAAGGACTTGGCTCCCGAAGAACAGCTTATTCGTTCGCCCGGAAAATGGAAACTCTTTGTGGATGGGTCGGTCACTGGATCGAAATGTGGATCAGGTTTAATTCTTAGCAGCCCGGATGGGTTCGAGATATGTCAAGCCATCAGATTCTCTTTTCCCCTAACCAATAATGAATCTGAGTACGAAGCATTGCTAGCAGGTCTGGACTTGGCGAGAAACTTAAAGGTGAAACATCTGAGGGCATTCAGTGATTCAATGTTAGTGGTCAAGCAATTTATTGGAGGGTACGGACAAAAAGACCCCCGGACGAAGGCTTACGCAGCGAAGGTAAGTGAAAATATTGTGATTTTTGAGTCCTTTGAGCTAAGTCAAATAGCTAGGGAAAACAACAATAGAGCAGATGCGCTGTCAAGGCTAGCTTCGGCCGAAACTCAGAATCTCCACGGATCAATCTATCTGACCGAAGTGAAAGCCCCTTCTATTGAGAAGAAGCAATGTATGGAAATACACCAGGGTGTCAACTGGATGACGCCAATCAGAGCGTTTCTGGAAAAGGGTACCTTGCCACTGAATAAGAAAGAGGCCCAGAAAGTGAAATACCGATCAACCAGCTATACACTTGTGGGAGGCCGACTATTCAGAAGGGCAGCCACCCAACCATTACTTCGGTGCCTTGACCCCGAAGAACAAAGACTTACATTGGAGACAGTTCATGAAGGCATTTGTGGAGAGCATTTAGCAGGACGATCACTTGCCTTCAAAATCTTGAGGTAAGGATTCTTTTGGCCGACCTTAAGGGAAGACGCCACCGAGTATGCCAAGAAGTGTAAGTAGTGTCAACTTTTTAGTACCGTGCCAAAATAGCCGCCCGAAGAGATGACTTCGGTACTCAGTCCAATCACTTTCGCCATGTGGGCAGTGGACATTGTGGGCATTCTGCCAACCAGCACGAAGCAAGCTAAATACTGCATAGTCGCCATTGACTACATGACAAAATGGGTGAAGGCTAGGCCACTTTCGGCCATCACTAAAGAAGCGGCAAAAAAGTTTATGTCGGAACATGTGATCTTAAGGTTTGGGATCCCGATGGTGTGTGTTTCGGACAACGGGACCCAATTCATTGGAAGCAAATTCAGGAAGTTCTTATCCAAATTTGGAATTCAGTAGAAATTTAGTTCAGTCGATCACCTGCAGGGTAATGGGGCGATCGAAGCAGCAAAAAAAATCATCTTTGATGGGATTAAGAAGCGACTAGGGGAAGCTAAGGGACTCAGGGCCGAAGAGTTACTGTATGTTCTTTGGGCCTACCGAAGAACTCCAAGGTCATCGATCGGAGAGACACCTTTTATGCTTGCTTTTGGTTCTGATGCTTTGATGCCGGCTGAAGTGGGTCTAGAGTCGTATCGCACTCAGGTATTTAATGTAAAAACAAATGAGTTCGATCTGCGAGCAAACATGGACATGATAGAAGAAGAAAGGGAGGCAGCACATCAGAGAAATGCCCGATATCAACTTCAAGCAGCCCAATATTATGATTCTGGGGTAAAAAAGAGGTCTTTCCAAGTGGGAGATCTAGTCCTTCGGGAGCTAGCGACTTCTATGCCGACCAAACAAGGGAAGCTTATGCCGAATTGGGAAGGCCCATACACAGTGATTGAAGTGGTTCGGCCGGGAACATACAAGTTAGCAAACCCAAACGGCAGCCCGATCAAGAATACATGGCATGCTGCTCGAATTCGCCATTTCTACCAGTAAGCTTACTGGACGCATTTTATAGCTTTTAATTCAGTATTTTGCTTCATACAAGTTGGTTTTGAATTCCCTAAGTGAGCATCGATCTGTAATTTAAAATTATGTATGAGTTTTTGCATGATCAATGAAAGATTGTTTGCCCCATTTTTACATCTACTGTTATTAGCTAAGTACATTGAAAACCATACGGTTAAGTACACAAAATTAAGCTAAACGGACACATGTTTGGGGCCGACCGAATGAAACATGCGTCCTTTAACTCGTTTCAACACTTAAGTACATTATGATTTAAGTACATTGCAAAAACTTAACGGACCCATATTTGGGGCCGACAGAATGAAATATGGATCCTTATAAGTGTCTCAGTATTTAAGTTGCTTTGACGTTAATTAAAGCCGGGGGGAAATATTTTTCACCGACCGAAAAGGACCTTAATCATTTACAAACCCCTTAAATACTGGGGGAACAGCTAGATTACGACCAAAAATACCCGAAGGAGCTAGGCAAAGGCCAAAGATGCACAGAGATAAAAACAAGCTAAGGCCAATAAATTGGCCGAAGATGCATGGAAACATAAAAATATGCCGAGGTGAGTAACTTATGTCTAAAGACGCATAAAAATGTAAGTAATTATGCCAAGGCAAAATATGACCAAAGACGCATAAAAGCAGAACAAATTATGCTAAGGCAGATTAATGCTGAAGAGGCATAAATATAGAGCAAATTATGCTAAGGTAAAAACATGCTAAAAATGCGTAAAAATGAAGCAGATAAATTAACGAGTCCCGAAGACAATAATGTTAAATGCCCGAAGAGTTAAAAGCTGCATCGCCCGAAGGCCACCAAGAGTTATGCCCGAAGGCTTACATCATCTGATAAATTTAATATACAAAGAAGGAATATTCAGTCGGAAAGTTCGGACTCGGGGCCCGAGCTAACTTCGAGAGGAAGGTCTGGTTCTTCAGGATGAGTGATGGGATCTTCAAAGTCACCCAAGATCTGTGCATAGTCCCAACCGGCCTGATGAACCCTCTTCACCGCCTCCTCGAACCCGGCCTGATAACTCCTATCTTCGGCCACGGTCAGTTTTTTGTCAACTTTCTTCATCAGCCTACGAGCCCTCTTGGCCTGCTCAGCTCTCTTGTTCGATCGCAGCCTCAAGGTATCCCGCTCAGTCTGAAGCGCATTGCGTTCAAGCTCAAAATGGTCCCTCTGATGCTTCAAACTTCGAATCTCCTCCCTAAGAGCCTCAGCGTTTCTATCCATGTCCTTAACCTTCCCTTCGAGGGCCGCAGCCCAAGGGGCAGCCTGAACAAACGAAGAAAAAGGTTAGACAGGAAAACAAAGGAAACATAAAAATACTACAAGGAAAGGGGAAACTCACCATAGTCAAGTGACCCAAAAGTTCCGAACAAGCCGACACGGCCCCGACAGCGTCATAGGTCGGGCGGTCGGCAGGAAGAATCATGGCCCTTAGAAGGTCACCAGCCACCTCCTTCGCCTCGATCGGAGCGCGCACAGCAAACTTATCGGTAACCAGAACCGACCAGTCTGGACAGTAGGTCTGAACAAGCGCTTCGGTATTGCGCCGCTTGTGGACGCTGTCCGATGTCGGACTTACAGAGGTCTCCGTCGGGATGACGATGGTATCGATAATCTGGAGGGGAGAGCTGTGGGGAGGGTCCAGCAAGCGGTCTTCAATTTGCTTCAACCTGGCCTCTTGTTTGGCCTTCTTCTTCGCAGCCTTCTCGGTCGTCCTTCTAGCCATATCAGCTTTGGTAGACATTACAATTAAAGACAAAAAAAAAGGTTAGAAAACGATACAAGTGGATGAAAACCGACTGGAGAAAGGACAAAAGCGTTACCGCTACCCCATAAAGACTTCAGCCAACCCTTATCTCGGCTCACAGATAAAGGAAGTTTGGTAGGAATCATCGGTCGACTAATCTTGCGATAGTCCGCCTCATCCTCATCTTCCAATTCTGGGACTAAAATGTTGCTGGGATCTACTTCTCTCCACACACGATACTTGTCTAACTTGGGACCACTGACGAAGAACCAATGGTTATGAGTCCCCATATTACTCGAGTTTGGGATGGCCCAATCGGCTCGACCAGTCCTTTGGGTCACGGTGTAAAATCCCGCAGATTTACCATTATTTTTTAATTTGTAGTGATGAAAGAAAAGGGACAACCTAGGTTTGACCCCGGCCTTCACACAACAACCCTGGAAGGCATTGAAGTGAATGAAGCTGTTGGGGTCTAGTTGGCCTAAGGCTATCCTCGTAGCCTCCAAAAATCGCCTAATTATCGGCAGGAGGGGAACCGAAGACCGCAGTAAAGGGCTCGTTCTGAAACCCCTATCCTGAACTTCCCGTGCGGCCACTCTACGTCCGGAGTGTGATAAATAAGGTCGTCTTCATCAACGGGGTAAGCCTCAAAACGCTCGGGAAAATCATATTTGGCAGGCAACAGGGAGACATCTTCTTCAGTCATCACAGAGTTTAGATTTGCGATCGGAAAGATTTTTCATCCCCAAAGTGGGCTATGGCCGAATACGTGGGAACCTTCGAAGCTTCAGATCGATCCATGTCCTAAGTTTGGAAACACAAGAGATTGACCGTGTACTCGGAAAAGAAAGGGGAAATTTGAAAGAACTTAACCAGCTAATGGCCGAGTACAGAGGGTCAGGATCGGTCGGGGACATCCTAGGATCTAAAGGCAATTAAACCGGGAATCCATGGGCGAAGGTATATAGGCTTCGAAACTTGTTACGTGTGAAGTTAGGGACCGATCGAAGGTCTCGAAGGATGATCAGGCCCAAAAAGACATCTTCAACAGTCCCAGAATCCCAGGAAAGAGATATGGGAAGGTAAAAACTCTAAAGAATGGTACGCTAAACTCAAGAAGCAGCATAAACCTATACGCATTTTAAACAAAAACCCATATTGACCAAAACCCATTTCATCTACCCATGCATAAAAATATACATACGCGTGTGGGTGGAATGTGTGTCGAAAGTGAAATACAAAACGAATAGATACACAGACATATACATACAAAGATTATGGTACAGTTCGCAGCATTTTGGGAATGAAAAGCATTGAAAAGGGCAGGGAAGAACTTACTATTTTGCCAATGAAGGATGAGATCTGATTCCCGAGGATAGAATTCTTGAAGATGAACTGCCACCGGGATTGGAGAACTGGGAGATGCCGGAGATGAGACGACGATTCCAATCGCGACTGCTTGCGAAATGTTCTTGTTGAGAAGTTTTTGCTCTGAGAATATAATGATACTGTAAATGTAAGAGATGATAATGAAATAGTTTTATGGGTTTAAGTATAGGGAAGTGACGTTTGGACAAGGGCCTTTTCGAATTCAATGGCTGCGATTAAGGCGCGGATCTCGAGATGGGACAACTGTCAGCATTTAAGAGACACGACTTCCCATGAATCGTCTTATCGATGTGGGCTGTCATCCTTATCCGAGGAAGACATCTGAAGAGTAGACTCCGAAGATGGGCCTGGGCTTTGGCCTCCGTCCTGAGGATAACTCCGAACGAAGCCCAGGGACATGTTGGAGGCCCATCCCCTTAATGGGCTGGACCGAAGGCCCATTACATGAATCCGAAGGAAGCCCATGACCGGCTGGACCGTTCGCTTACAACGGTCTTATGGTTGCACGATCCTAAGGAGGTGGGACACGTCTCCCCATGATACCCACTCTTCGGGTAACCGCCTGAAAGGAGAAGGATATTGTTTAGTCAGGTTTGATTTTCTCATTATACACAATTATACACAAGACACAAACTTTCTACGTCCAAAATATCTTACCAAAACCGACTAACTTATTCTCACACCGGAGGTGAATCGGGGGATCAATCCCTCGCATTCTTCTTCATTGCAGGTCCGATCGAATCAAGGTCCGGGAGAAATTCAATCGTAACATGAACTAATTTTAGCATCGAACAATTTGAGATATTTACGTGCAAGAAATGTACAATGTTCATGGGCTCGTTCAAGTACTGGAATTCAGATTCTGCAATTGTTACTTCTTTTTGGCTTTTGGATGCGCGTGCTGCTGCTGATTGTAGTCATTTTCTCCTTCATATTTGAGTAAATTATAGTCATGGGAACGAGCTCTAGAAATTAATACCATCATAAACTAATAATTTTTCTAAATAATGACTTTTGACCAATATAAAAAGTTTTTAATTTTTGATAAACAACAAATATATTTGTTGAAACATCCCTATATCTGCCAATACTATAAATTAGTAATTTCAAACTTATGTGCTTTCAAAGAAAAATTGAAAAATAATATCCAAATTATCTCCCGACATGCAAGAGACGAGGTTTGTTTTCGAATGTACTAAAATTTCATGAAAAGTTTTAGAATTTTGAAAGATTTTAGTTGATTGATTTTTAAAAATTATTATTAATTTAATTATATTCGACATATTTGTCGTACAATTCCAAAGAATTTATGTAATGTTTTTCAAATTTTAGTGAAATTCTTCAAAATTTCAAAAGATATAAAAATCACGAATTTTTCAAAATTTGTAATTTTTTAGAAATATAAAGATTCAATATGTTTTTATTATCATGAGATTTTAAAGAATTATTTAAAATTAATTGAATACTATACTATTTTAAAATATATTTTAAAATGCTGATTGGATACATCAATATTTTATTAAGAGAAAATGACAAAAATACTTCAAAATGAGTTACCCATGGCCCCAAATGCCTATTTTTGGAACAGATGACCCTATCTACCCACGGGATACGTACTCTTCTCTCTCATCTCTCTCGTTTTCTCCAAATCTCTCCGATTCTCTCCCCCTTTCACCTCTCTCCGCCCACCTTCACCATAACTGAGCACATCAAAACAATCACCACTGCTTCCTCTTCGTTTTGCCCCAACTGGTTTATCAAAATCTGGCCCCGCAGGGGCGTATACGACATCGTCGAAAAATCGAGGGGAGGTTTATGGTTCGATTTGGGGGTTGAAAATCCGGCGAAACAAATGGTTCGAAATGGGTATGGATGTGTAGATCGTCGAAAGACGATTCGATTGCTATATAACACGCTATGGGAAGATGTCTGGGAATGAAGCTTGGCCGATTTTTTCCTTTTTCCGGCGAAATCACCAAAATCGCTACAGCTGAGCTACGTCGCGTAAAATCTGAGCAAAAGTGAAGATGACGTCAGATGATGTCGTCACGCATGTCACACTGTGACATGCGTGACACTTGATGCGCCGTACGTGAATGCGTATCTCAAGCTACTGTTCAGGCCTGCTAGTAGCATATATGCTTGTTAATCCGTTGTCACTAGCGTGTCTGCAAGACACTTCGTTTCCACTAACGTGTCTTCAAGACGCTCCTTCACCAATAGCGCGTCTCATGGGTATTTAGGGCCACCCGAGTTGGCGGTAGTTATTTTGGTCATGGGTAATGAAAAAAGAGGTATTTTTGATTTTAAAATTCAAATTAAATACCTATAAATTTTAATTAATTATTTAAAATTCAAATTAAATATACTTGAATTTCCAAAATTCAAAAAAAAATCACATCTTTCTTATGCGCAATTAATTTAAAAAGCACGATCATTGTGGCTAAATCGATTAATTAATTTTTCATTTAGATATACTAAATTTAAATATATTAGACATCTCTGAAAAAAGTATAATAATTTTTGGATTTTTTTCAAAAATATCGAATTTGCAAAAAAAAAATCAAAAATATTGCAACCTGGTTTGCAACCTATAACATTTGTAACTTCATTTGCAACCGAGCGTTGCAACTTCATTTACAATTTCATGTACTATTTTTGAAAATATTTTCAAAAAGTTAGATATTTTTATAAATATTCCTAATTTTTATTGATAAACTAGCATTTTACCCGTGCTACGCACCGAACTGTAAAATTAATTAATTAATTAATTAATATAAACATTTTATTTAAATTATTATTTAGTAAAAAAGATAATTTCATGAGAGTGTAATTAATTTAAGTATAGAATTACTTATTCGTCACATTATACCAGTTGCAATAAAATTAATGTTATCAAACAATTATCAAAACATCCACGTCCCTCGTTGAAACGCTCTAAACCCCTCTTTATTGTTTTTCTTAAGTTTATTTTCATTTGATTTTTCTCATTTTTCGGAATCTTTCTACCAAGTTCATAAGTTTTTTACCCATATTTTAAGTTTTGTTCTTTTGTAAATTTGGTGTATTTAAATGTAATGTACCGTGGGTTTCTAGAATTTTTATCATATTAATTTAATCAAAAAATTTATATGGGTTGCGATCAATTTTTCAAATACATATTGAAAATTCATAAACACTTATTTCTCACGACCATAATAAATCATAAGATTGTCTCTCAAAACATATTGCATGTTTCAGCAATGTGAGAAAGGATCTCTACTGTGTAAGATCCATTAAACGAACGTAATTATGAAAAAGGAAACGTTCTTATAATATAGTTTCTTATGTGTTTGTTCAATATCATTTTTACAAATTGTATGTTCTTTTATTAGTAAATTGATTTACTATAGAAAAATAAATATTATCAATCAACCAAACATATTACATATCCGGTTCTTAGAGTAAGATATGACTGTTAGAGTTTATGGTGATTGCCCTCAACTTGTTTTTAATAACAACTTAAAATGTGTATATTCACTTTGGGAGTTTGAAGGTTGATTTTTTTTTATTTTTGTTCTATTAGAACATGGTATAATAAATATTAGTTTTCTCTTACCCATAAATAGGGGTGGCAAATTAATTCGATCGAATAGTACCCGATCCAAAGCCCGAAATTTGGATGTACCGAACCCGAATTTTCGGATTCAAGTTTGGAATTAAATTTTAAACCCGAAATAGTTTCGATTTGGATTTGGATTTCAGTTGTACCGAACCGATATCCGATCCAATATCGAAACCCGATACATTTGTTTTTTTTAGACAAAACAAAACTAATAAATATCTTTGTTTGTTTAGAATCTATCTACCAAGTTGTTAAGTTTTTTTTACCTATATTTAAAGTTCTGTTGATATTAAAAATAAATATTATCAACCAACCAAGCGAATTTGATATATTTGTTCTTAGATTATGATGTGGAAATTGGATACTATTGATTTAATTCAAGAATACAAAATTAAAAAGGGAACCTTTTATTAGAACAATATATAATTTTATGTATTGACCTATCTAGTTAGCAATAATAGTGATTATTATAACGATGGCTATAACTGTTACTCTCTCTGCTCCTCTACCAAAAAATATTAAACTAAAGTTTAGGGGCTGAAATCAATTTTGATTGATGATAAGCCCACCTTTTATTGTTTTCCTTGATTTTGCTCTATTTTTTTCAATAAAAATCTCTCTTTATTGAGATTCTAGTAACCCGTGGGTAGGTTTTATCTACTAATATATTGGATTTTGTATTTTGTCCTTGTGAATGATAACTTCCGTTTTTTTCCTTGAGTTTACTTTATTTTTCAATAAATATATCTCTTTATCGAGAGTCTAGTACCCCGTTAGTGGTTTTTGTCTACCTATATATTGGGTTTTGTTCTTTCTTTTTGTGAGGGTAGGTTCTTTTATTTTGGCATCCGAAATCTTAGATCTACATGATTTTGTTATATTGGTTCATTGATTTGGATAGTATGGTCGGATGTTCGAATTGATTTGGATTTTGTTATATTTGTTCTTCTAGCAATTTATAAGAAAATTTAAAATTTTTGATTATTTTTGTAGATGTCGTATGTCCTTTTATTAACAAATTAATTATATATAAAAAATAGTGATTTATAAGAATTGTTGCGCTGAGTTGACGAATTTGCTATAAAAATATTCAATAACAATATTTTCATTGATTCTGTAATGTGATAATTTATACACCAAATAATGTTTAATACTATTTAAGAGTATATTTAGTATTTTGAATAATTCAAATATCTTGTCGGGTCAATTTGTTTGTCTCATTAATTATTGCATAACTAAAAAAATCGATAAGTAAAATGTTAAAGATAATTAGTTTAAAATTCATTTTAATATTTTGACTGGTTGTTAGGTTTTTTTAATAATTGATTTATACAAATTTTGAACATGTATTTAGAATAATGTGGTAAATATTTTTCAATTTTTTAAATTTTTTTTATTCAACAATAGTAGATTTATTCAAATTTGATTGCAACTTATGATTGTAAATCGAGAGTTTGAGATATTAAAATACTATATTGTATAATACAGATAAAAAAGACTCATGTATTAAAATCATATATTTATATTAAAATCAATTAATAAATACATAATTTTGGAAAATGGCTCTATACATAGAGACATTTGCAAAAAATAGATGTGTCAGTATATAATAATATAATTTTAATTGATTTGAATCAAAAATTGTGATTAATTAGTTATTAAGTATTTATGAAAATTAATCTGTAATATATAACTATATATTGTATTATAGAATGATTGTAGTTGATATTTATGAAAATTATCTCGTAACATATAATATTATAAATTTGATTGACTTTAAATTAAAAGATTGATAAGTTATTAAATATTTTATCACTTTAAAAAATATTTAATTTATGCATGTACTACATAAAGTAAATTTTGTATTTTAAAAAAATTGTTAAGTAACCAAGATAAGTAATTTAGGATGAGAATGATATGATTAATTTAATTTCTGTGGTAAATTCTAAATGGCTCTTATATATATTTATAAAATTAATCTGTAATGTATAATAATGTAATTATGATTAATTGTAAATCAGAAGAGTTGAAAATAAAAATTGTAAAAATCGTTTAATATTATATTAATTTATTATAATTATTTTTTAATATTAAAAATATGTACTATATGGATATGTTAAATAAAGTAACTACTATATTTAATTTCAAATCATTGTTGTATTTAAATTATAGAAGTGTTAACTAACCATAGTTAATGAAGTAGGGTGAGAATGTAAATAAGGAAAATTCTGAATATGACATGATTGGTCTAAAATTTAGGAATGCGTTATGATTGGTTCTAAAATAATTCATAGTTTTCTGATTGGTTAACTAATATGTGGTAGACTGAGGTATTATAATAAAAGATATGAAAAATGAATATTTATAATTTTAAATTTTAAAAAAAAAATCGCTAAAAACTTCAAAAATTGTTTAAAGTCATTTTCATACCTCCCCCTTCCCTTCCACTGTACTCCAAACTCATAACTCATTTTAACACTAACCCAATTCTGACGTTGCCACTCTAACCAATCTATCCTAATTTCACCAAACCCTAATTTCACAGATCCATATGATCCCCTCTAAACCAATTCAATTCAATCTCAATTCTGTCAATCCAGTACAAATCTTGAAAAACTCAGTTCTCCAATTTTAAAATGATGGTCGAAAACCTAGCTTCCCCAAATCATACCCGACCCGAATTCCGAAAACGGGTCACAACATTTTTCACATCTCATAGAACTTTATTCACTGTCTTGTGGATCATAGCATTCTTGTCTGTGTTTGTTTGGCAAAATGATTTTGTTGATCACTTTTCGAGTTTTCGAAAAGTTGAAAAATTGAGAGAGATGCCTAAATTGAGGCCTGTGGTGTTTAATTTGACTGATTTTGGGGGTATTGGTGATGGGGTTAGTTTGAATACAGAGGCATTTGAGAAGGCTGTGTTTGCGATTTCGAAACTTGGTAGGAAAGGTGGTGGGCAGCTTAATGTGCCTGCTGGGAATTGGTTAACGGCTCCGTTTAATCTTACTAGTCATATGACTTTGTTTCTTGCGGAAGGTGCTGTTATACTTGGCATTGATGTGAGTACCTTTTAGTTTTCGTTTTGAGATCGATCTTGCTTACTTGATTACGAAAATTTGTTTTTTTTAGTTTATTGCACTTGAATATGTAGAATGTGCACTGATACTTAAGTGTTGTGTAGTGTGTTTTGAAGCGCCAGAGTCGAATATAAGGCAGCTAGCAAAGCACAATTAAATGAGCCATTTTTTGCCAAAATTGGATCTAGTGAAAATGATTCTAATATATATAGCTATAATGTGTGTTTACACACTAAACAAAACAATAGAAAGTAAAGTGCTTATCACAACACCGATTAACTAATCAGGAACATTGGCTAAAAGATTGCAAAGATTATAGGTTATAAGTAAAGAAAAGCTTCTAATTTTGCGTTGTCTGGTGTATGTCGTTTGTTGCGTAGGGTTCTAATACAGATTGTTATTGTGTATATTAAAGTGTGTTACCATCATGCCATGCATGAATTTGGAAGATTTTTGGTGCCAAATTTGTCATAAAATCGTTAAAAGAGCATGGCTTTTGTACATACTGGAGTCAAGTTGCACTTTAGGATCTTTTAAATTGTGGTGAGTTAAAAAAATTTCTCCTTTGATTAATGTTTTGAAAAGTTGCTCTTTTAAACACCACCAATTACCATTAGATCATTAATTTATGGCTGCCTGCCTTTAGTAGAGTACTGATTATGGTAACGGTATGAATGGCTAAATTTTGAAAATTGTTGAACATTAAAAAAATTTAGCAAGAGCTTGAAGATTCAACAGCATTAATTGATTTGTATATCTGCCTTGATCACTAGACACACTTGTCATATATTTTCAAGTAGGCATCATATCATTAGTTTAATGCCTCCACTAGCGCAATGTATGTCCCTCTTTCCCTATCCTGCCTAGTGCCTACATGAATTTAGCTCGGCTTTTATTGTCATTTGTAGATACACAAACTATAATTTGCAGCTAGTTAATTGGTAATGTGAGTGTGAGGATAGCGTGTGTCACTGTGTCTTAAATGTAATATTCAGCCCGAGTACATTTTACTTCTGTAAATTTGATATTGATAACACCGTGGGGAGCTTGTAATTGAACTGAGCTCAACACTAACTTCAAGCTATTCTCAATTCTGAAGAAAAAACATGGTCCAAATTTTCTTTTCTTAACTATTATTTTTTTCCATCTTATTATCTTATATCAATTATATCATCAAATATGTAAGATGACTGTTGGGATGGTAACATTTTCGTTTGACAGCTCAATATAAATTGATTAGGTTAGCTTATCTAACTAGTTGTCACTTCGCCTGTATTGAACGCACAGTTGTGTAGAAGAAGAATATTCTAATCTAATGAGAAGCACATTTTCTAATGAATTCCAACCAAGTTCCTCATTTGATGGGTCTACCTATTATTAGCTGGCTAAAATTTAAGTTGTCATAGATGCAATATTTCAGATGTATCCTTTGTGTTGATCAGATGGACCATTTATTGAAAAATAATATTATATGCTTGTGTATATATATATATATATATAGGCCATTGCTCCATACAGAACACCCTTATATAACAAACAATAAAGAACACCTTACATCTAATAGATCCAATGGCCCCGCTAGGGGTACCCAATACAAAAAGTTGTTATTTTTTACCCTCTATCCATCCAGCAAAAAACAATAAAAAAGAATTTAAAAATACTGTTCATGATGACGTCATCAGTGATGTCATCATGAACAGTAAATTTTTTAAATTTTATTATTATTTTTTTTGCTGGATGGATAGAGGGTAAAAAATAACAACTTTTTATATTGGGTGCCATGACAGAACTCTTATATCAGATTAGATATGAGGTGTTCTTTATTGTTTGTTATATAAGGTGTTTGTTATGGAGTGCAAATCTATATATTTATTTATTTATTTATTTATTTATTTATTGTCTGACATTAATATTGACTCATCACATGCATTTGCATTTCATAAAAATTTAAACTGAACTGCATATCAAGCTTGTACTATAATTTATTGCTCTGTAACGTAGCTTTCTTTACCCTATGTTTGATATAGGATGAAAAGTACTGGTCTCTTATGCCTCCATTGCCATCTTATGGATGTGGACGTGAACATCCTGGTCCCCGATATGGAAGTCTAATACATGGACAAAATCTGAGAGATATTGTTATCACAGGTTAGCATTGTAATCTTTTGTCTTTGTAAGAGGCTGGCTTCTAAAACCACAAATTGAAACAACTTGCTTAGCACAGAGGTAATTAAGTGTATTGATGTCTGTTGGTTTTAAATTAGAAATGTCTAGTTGATTGGTTGGAACAGAGTGGAGGTGGGAGTGGAATGATAATAGGAAGAATATTAAAGAGGCGCGAGTGAATATAATGCTAGATGTGGAAATATTATATAATTACATGTGTGAAGGAGATTAGTAATTGGAAGGTATGACTTGTGAGCATTCATTCATGTACTGGATGAAATTAGCTCTTTCACTCTTTCAGACTTGTGGCATGGAATGAAGAAATAACAATCATACATATAAGTCTACTTAGAAGTTCAAACTTTAATTTTCATTCCATATCTTCCAACCGAATGGAGTAAGCTCCATTGGGTTTGAAAGAATGGAAATAATGGAACAAGGCATGAACCATTTAAAAAATTGTGAACAAACTTTAAGGGTGGAAGGAAGAGTGAAAAATGAAAGAGTGCAAAGTATAATAGGAGGTTCCAGGTGTGTTGGATCATCGAGACCTACTCTTGAGCGGAATACACAGGATATGTTGGGTTTGCTGTGTAAAAATAAATAAATTATATATATCCTATTTGCAAAAAGCATATCCGATCGTCGGCTGGAGAGGGGGGGGGGGTCAAGGGGTCAGGCCCCTATAATAATTCTCTAAAATATCATATAAATATTTTATCTATTCTAACCAGGATTATACCTAATAATATAATCAGGATTGTGTTTCTTAACCAATAAAAAAAATAAGAAACTAGATCTACGAAGTAATTTGTCACCAAATAATATAGAAGATTTGTAATATTAACACCACTACAAATTAAAAAATTTTAATATTTTAATCAAATAAAAAACTCAGCCAATTAAAATATAAGTAATTTTTTTTATATAATAAGGAGGTTGTCATATGTATACAGAAAATGGTGACAACCTCCTTGTTAGAAATTAAGTATCTTGTTAAAATTACGATAATAATATATATGTATGATGATAATATATATATATATATATATATATATATATATATATATATATATATATATATATTAGCATCGTACAGGTATAAGCTACTATTGATTAAGCAAGCATGCATATCTATTGTGCTCCTTTATCAATCATTTGCAGTGAAGGTAGTGATATCCGATCAAATTTGTGAAATGAAATGGTATTTAATATTTAGCTGCATTCTTAATTAATAAGTAAAGACCAATTATCAACAAGAATAAGATTTTCATTGTGCACCAAATGCACTCTTTTTGCAGACATCTTCTTTGTTTTAAAATAATTCCAGTTGTTTGGATTGAAAGGATTACTTCCAACTTGTTATGGGGGTTCCTCATAGTGCCACAGAGCATCTGAGCATTTAACTTAACAAATCAGAACCCGCTTGAATTAGTTAAGAGAAGTATCTACTAGTGTTAGTTTAAGTTTTACTTATTTTCTTTTTGTGTATATACACATTAATGTACATACATAATGTATACATTTGACTATGCACCCATCTGCTCTTCTATCAGATGATCACGCAATAAATGATCAGATGACTCACAAAATTTAATGGAGTAACAGTTCTGATCATGTTCATCTTACTCTTAATAACAGGGCATAATGGCACCATTAATGGACAGGGTCAATCATGGTGGAAGAAATATCGACGAAAGCTTTTGAATAACACTAGAGGTCCACTTGTGCAAATTATGTGGTCTAGAGACATTCTGATTTCTAACATAACTTTGCGTGATTCTCCCTTTTGGACACTCCATCCATATGACTGCAAGAATATAACGATTAGAGATATGACTATCTTGGCTCCCATATCTGAAGCACCAAACACTGATGGTATAGATCCCGGTAAGTTTTCCTTGTTGGTATGTTCTTTTGTTTTAATGTGTTACTTAGCTACCATGATCTCTTAGATAATTAGTTCATTTTGCGAAGGTCAATCGTTCGCTAGTGGTGTTAGTTTATAAAGTTTGTATCCGAACAACCAATTTGTACTGTATTTAGAATATCCAACCATCCCTGTCATGGTAATTGACTTATCAGGTTACTTCATAATATGATACCAAATGAAATGTACGTAGTTCACTATTTTGTAAGTGCTTAGATAGTTGTTAGAAGTCTAGGAACCAATTGTTAAGGCAAACAAAGTGTACGCAATTATTTTGTAATGGGAGTTCAGAAAATGTGGACCTTACCTTAAAAATCATTGCAGAAGCTTTCATATAGGTATTCTTAAATATAAACGAAGTGTTCTAGAAGGTTTAAATAGTAAACCCCCCCCCCCCCCCCCCCCCCTTTTTTCCCCCTTCCATCCTGTAAGCACAAGAAAAGGTTCAGTATTTAGTTTTTGTATCTTATATGTAAATAGATATTTTCTTTGGATGCTGAATGCTAGTTTTCTGTTTTGATGGTCAGAACAGATTCATGTGAAGACATGTTGATTGAGGACTCTTACATAAGTGTAGGGGATGATGCCATTGCAATAAAGAGTGGTTGGGATCAATATGGGATCTCATATGGACGTCCTTCGAAGAACATTTATATTCGGAACCTTGTTGTTCGCTCTATGGTCAGGTAAAAACTTGTATCAACTTCATTCTCTACTTCGTGCATGCATTGTTCGCTGCTGCTATGAAGTGATCAGAAGGCAATAAGTTGAAAGTAAGTGATTGGCATGTCTTTAAAATGTGTGCATTAGCAGGACAAGTAGAATCTGATTGTTCAATGGCATAAACAAGAAAATAAAATAGATGGCCAATCTTTTAAAGACATGAGAAATCATAAAATTCCCAGCAACTGTTAAAAAATGTTATCTTTAAGTAACCTAATTCATCTTCAACAGTCCATGTACTTGACCTTAAAATTAATTACAAGATGGTAGAGATAGTGGAGCGTTAGTAACTGTCATGCAACCTACTCTTTGAATACCACAAATTGTGCCTGGACAAGTTTGTCACTTTCTTAATTTAAACCAATGAGTAGTGTATACTTGACATTAAAATCAGTTATAAGATGGTAGAGGTAGTGGAGCGGTATTAAATGTCCTGCAACCTACTCTTTTAATGCCACAAAATGTGCCTTAACAAGATTGTCATTTCTCAATGTAACCCTATGAGTAGTGCATCACATCATGTCTTCGAATATAACAAACACCTATGTTGGCTGAACTATAACAGTGCTGGCATATCAATAGGCAGTGAGATGTCTGGTGGGGTGTCAAACGTCACGGTGGAGAATGTCCTTATCTGGGATTCAAGACGTGCTGTTCGGATTAAGACAGCCGCCGGGAGAGGAGGATATGTTAAAGATATTACTTATCGGAATCTAACATTTCAAAATGTCCGAGTTGGAATAGTCATCAAGACGGATTACAATGAACACCCAAACGGAGAATTTGACCCCAAGGCTGTCCCAGTGCTTCAAGATATTAGTTACACATCTATCCACGGAGAGGGAGTCCGCGTTCCCGTACGAATACATGGAAGTAGTGATATTCCTGTTAGAAACGTCACATTTCGGGATATGTCAGTGGGAATCACATACAAGAAGCAGCATATATTCCAGTGTGCTTATGTTGAAGGTCGTGTAATAGGATCGGTTTACCCCGCTCCTTGTGAAAACCTTGATTTGTATGATGAGCATGAACAGCTTGTTACAAAGTCCGCATCCCAGAACGTATCGGATATAGATTATGATTTTTGAGAGTATTCTTGATATATATATTATCTTTCAGGTGAGAATGGGTTTGAAAGAAAGGTTGTCAGCAATGCTCCTGTTGTTTGTATTCTTTAGTTAGTCAAATTTCCTTCATTAACTCTGTAATTTTTCATCTTACAGATTGTATATATAGACATCCACTTTCGTGATAACACATTATTGATAGCAACACAATTTTCCTGGTGTCCTTGATTTACTGTATAAGAACAATTTCAAAATTTTCAAACGTGGCTTGTCGGCCTCTATTTTTCTTTTTGACCAAGGCTATTTATCAACAAACTGTTCAGAAACTGCTCAAATAGTGTACTGTACTTTTTACCAGACATGCAAGATGCGAAACTTGTTGCAACTTGGCATGTCTAGAAAGATGTCTAAATTAGTACAAGCTCGAAAAATGGGTTCATTGAAAAATATTTTAAAAATTGGCTCATTTTTTTTTAATAATTAAACTTATATGCCTTTATTTGTTCCAACGGATCTCGGGGTGAACAGAGTTAAATCCTGGGATGGACAACAAGAGTTTATCACTTGCTATCTCATCTAGTACGTTGTACGTTATCACTGCTTATTTCATGGTGCCTTTTGCTTCTACCAACTTGTACCGCTCGTGTTTTACTTTAAAAACTGGTTCGTAACGGTTGTTCGATACTTATACCACTCGTGTTTTACTTTAGTTACCGTAATTGATTGTCGAGGACCAGGATCCATGTATTTTGATCTCGTTAACTAATTTTACATGCCCGCTGAAAAGAAAGAAGAAGAGGTGTTTGCGTAAAAGGTAGTGCGAGTAGGGATGGATATTCACCCCGGTCCGCCCGATCCCGATTCGTTTCCCGCACCGAACGGGACGGGGAATCGGGAATTTTTTCGGGTACGGATCGGGAAGCGGGGATAATTTTCAAAAAAAACCGGGGAGCGAGCCGGGGCCGGGATTTTATGTTTCCCCGGCCCGATCCCCGACCCCCGCCCCGATTTTCTCCATCCAACCCGATTTTCAATCCCCGAATCGATTTCACCACATTATAATATATATAATCATATATATTAGCTATTGCTTTGTAATGTTTAGATTTCAAACGGAAATTTTAAAAGGTAACATATATGCTTATGAATCTGAAGATATACTTATTATGCGATTAATGGTGATGAAAAAACGTGGCAACGTAACATCTAATCTAGCTATAGTTGCTAATTTCATAATATATCACAAGAAAAAATTATTTCAAACTCACTAGTTAGTGTTTAAAATTATTTAAGATATTATTTTTTGTTTAAAATGAAATTCCTCGATTCCCCGCGGGGATCCTCGTTACCCTGTGGGCTGGAGATGAGGAATAAAAAACAATCCCCGACGGGGAACGGGCCGGGGACGGGGATTGGGTTTGAATTCGGGGATGGGGACGGGGATAGCATTCCCCGATCCCGAAGCGCCCCGATGCCCATCCCTAAATGCAAGCAACACGTTATATTTGAGGGGGATGCATTGCATAATGCATAGACATGTGATAATCTGCTTTTGTGCCTATATCTAAGGGACAAATATTATTCAGTATTCACCAAGACACTAACATCACCTGGACATTATTTTGAGGTCTAAAGGTGCTAGTAGGGTTCTCTTTTTCTATCACGTTAGTTTTTGCAAAAGCAACTTAATCGGGCACTATATCTAAAGGAAAAAAAAATTAAATATGTCACTTTTTTTATGACATGTACAAAATATGCACTATAACTAAATATGTTGTTCAAAGATGCATATTTTGTACATGTCATCAAAATGACATACATGTAAATGATGCCTTTCAAATGAAACCCATGCAATCACATATTTTATGCATGACATTCATAAAATATTGGTAATCTAAATTGGTAAAAAGGTAAATTTGGTATCTAAATTTGAATTGTTTTAATAATGTGATTTTCCTTAACGTGATTGGATAGTGGTAAAGGGTGTATCTTCAGGTTATGGGTTCGACCCTCGCCCTCCCCGAAAATTATCTTAGAATAAATACTAAATTGTAAGGCATATAAGCCTACATACTCAAAAAATAATGTGATTTTCCTATTTATATTTTCAAAATTTTTTAGTTTGGTACCATAAATCGGTAAATCCTTTCAAAGTAGTGTCAATATCGGTTTTCCAACCAGTAGTTCATCTATATGTCATGAAATAATTTATGTACATATCACATGACATGTCAAGTAATTAGTAATTACTGCAAAAAAGTTTACCACCAAAGTATACATCAGTGTGCACATTGATCACATTTATTTTAAAATATCCAGTTTGATCAAAAACCTAAAATATTGAAAAATTGCATTCTTTGTTCTAATCTCAATAATTTTCCCATTAAATGTCCCAATTAGATAATTATCAACAATATCACATTTTACATCGATAGTAAAACAGGCTTTGCACTAATATTTGGAATGAGTATGCAAGATGTCCTCAAATCCTCTTGGTGATAATTTCTTCAACTCCGTCATGTTAAGTCTCAAAATCTGACATATTTGCAGATTTGGTACAAGTTCAAAATTGTCATTACAATAATACATTCCTTCCATGCTTTTTTTCACCAATTTGCATGAATGTGCCTACCACAACAAAAATTATAATGTACGATGATAATTGAGTCAACCTTTTGAAAGTTTGTGATAAGAGTAAGTCCAACAGCTCCTTTATATGATGTCCTAAGTTTAAATATAAGGAATATGGTGTAAAATGACATTTCAACAGTGTCCTACTGATTCTTTAAATCACTAGTACATCCATCCTATACCTTATCTTTAGGGAATCACTAAGAGCAAGTCCAATAATATCCTAGTTGGTGCCCTATAAATATAATAAAATATAGTGTCCTAGTGATTTAAGTCATGATTTTTGTGTATCAATTCCAACAATATGCCTTATACTTGTGCCTTATAAAATATATTTGATTTAGGATTGGAGGGAAGAGAAAAAAGAGATGAGAGAAAAGTATAGAAAAGGAGGGAAGTTACTTTTTTATTGTTAAAAATGATTTAGGACAAGTATAGAGCTGCCTTAAATAAAGGGCATGAGATAGATGTCCTAGTGTTTTAAGGCACCATTAGGACATTGTTGGAACACAAAAAGTAACTAAATGTCCTAAATATTAATTTAGGACAATATTTAGGAAATTGTTGGACTTGCTCTAATCATCCCTTATATCATTTTTATCAATATAAAATTCATATCTTTTTCTTCTTTTAACTTCTTTTCTCTCTTCATTACATTTTTTGTCCTTCTCTTTCCAAATAATAATAATAAGGAATGAGTATAGGGATAATTGTTGGAGTTCAAATACAAAAACATGTCCTAAATAATTAGGACTTATTATTTTATAATATTTATAAAGAACGCACTAGGACACTGTTGGACTTGCTCTAACAATCCAGCTACTTTCATGTTCCATTTTTAAATTATCTTTAAGTTGCTAAATGAACCAAACCTATGTCTCTCTTTTTTCCTGGTGTACCAACCCCCAAACCATAGGAAATATTGGGTTAATTGGCAAATTCATAACTGAACTCATACTCAACTTGCAGTTGGGTAATCGAACTCAAAAAGCTTGCAGTCAACTCATTAAAGTAATTAAAACTTGCAATTGGGTAACTGCCGTTAAGTTCATGTAACGTTCGTGACGGAAAAGTGACGTGGTGTGCTGATATGTTAAAATTATACACGTGGGTGCTGATGTGTTAAAAAATTATAAAAGAATTGAAAAGATTTTAGAATTTGTATTTAATAAAAGAGTTTAATAAACAATCCCTAACTCTCCTTATCCCCTGTTCCCTCTACGCCCAACATCGCCAAACCTTCATTGTCGTCATCCCCTTTAACAACTCTCATCCGTTCACCACTCATTTCACACCATAACCCACCCACCACCATCAAACCGCCGCCATCCCTACTCCATTCAACCAACAACTCACCAACATGTGGGTCCCTCGCCTCCTCCCATTTCCTTCACTTCCGCCTCCAATCCATCAATACTGCCTATAACACCTCCGCTGCTTCTTCCTCCGACCAACCACCCCTCTACAATCACACAACTGCAACACCGAAACTACACATACTTCTTTTCCTCCTAAATTCTTTCGACCACTCCCCTGCTCCAACTCTACGACTAGTTACACACACTCAAGCAAAACCTCACACTAGTACATCCAATCGGAATCCCACAAGAACTCAGCATATGTGTATTTAACTATAACACACGTCTGGTACCGGGGAAAACAACAGGGGATGACGATTAATTTCTTGAACCCCAAAATCATCACCACATAACACACGCCCCCACACTGCCCAAATCAAAACACACATAATTTGTATACACCACACACCTATATAACACACTACTCCCTCACCCAGTAACCGTACAAGTCACCTGCAATCACTACACGGCAATCCAGAAGTAGCGAAACAGATGGGAGGGGAAGAATAGCGACCCAATCGCCGAGACAGACTGAAGAAGAAAAAAAAGAAAGATAGAGGTGAGATTGAGAGGATATCGAAGAGGGTTTGGGAGATATTTTGAGGTGAGAGATTATGGGAGATTTAGAGAGATTTAAGCTCAGATACGAGAGAGAGAGAGAGAGAGAGAGAGAGAGAGAGAGAGAGAGAGAGAGAGAGAGAGAGAGAGAGAGAGAGAGAGAGAGAGATACGAGAGAGAGAGAGAAGAGAGGGTACAGGGGAGAGAGAGAAGAAAGAGGAAATAAAAAGAAAAATAAGTAAATTAATTTTAAGTTAAAATAATTACATGGCATCACACGTGTCAACACTTAACGGAACATCGTTAAAAGTCAACACGATTTAATGGCAATGCAAGTTTTTTCATGTTTAATGATTTAATCGCAATTAATTATTAGTGTACTCACCCATTTGCAAATTTTTGAGTTCGATTACCCAACTGCAAGTTGAGTATGAGTTCAGTTATGAATTTGCCAATTAACCCAGAAAACATTTGATTGTTCCCACAACATTACAAACTCTTGTTTTAATTGTTCTTATAGTATGCTTCAGGCCTTTTCTTTTCCTCTTTTCACTTTGTAAAAATTAACTTCAAGTTTTAAACTTTTCTTGATAAGAGCTTTCAAAGCAACAAATCTCATGCTAACAATACACTAAAATTTATACAAATAATTTCTAGCTAACAAATTATTTGTAACCCTCTTATTCTTATATAATATTTGACATGATCTTTTGTTGGAAAATGTGGGTGTTAGCCCCATTTTGACGAGTCATTTTGAGCTAAGATTTGAGTAGGTCTTGGGTGCGTGATCACAACAAGTTATGCTTGGAATATGTTCTACTTCGTGAGAACTTTCCAACGCATATTAAAGTACTCAAAACGACTAAGGGATGGATGAGTTATGATTGTCCAAAGTTGATCCCTTAGAAGTGGAAAATAGAAGAGTGAATCTTGTATCCCACATTGATAAGGAAAATAGCCTTTCAAGGCTTTATATAGCAAGACACTCATGTTGTGTCTAAAAGTGTTAATAATGTATTACTCCATCATCTACGTGCGTGCAGGGGGGGTGCAAATTGTGGGATTTCGAGGGAAAAACGTGGCTTCGCAAGCCTCGGGCTTTCCGCGTGTGCGACCTGCGAACACGAATGCAGCAAAATTTGGGCCGAATAATTCCGGACCAGTTTTGTTAAATTATTCTCCACTGGGCTGCTCAAATAATTGATTCTGTTCTGCCTCGATTATGAATTAATAATTCTGATTTGATTAAGGATTAATTTATCACTTCCGTTTTTAATTAACGCGTGTAATTAATTGCCTAATTAATTAACGCGTCTAATTATAACTGATTAGCACGCTGCCAGAGCCTATATATTCATCGCTATAGAGTGTAGGGTAAATCATCGAAACACACAGCCTCTCTTATTTCTCCTTCCTCTTCCTCCTGGTGATAATAGCTTGCTCTGTTCTAGCTCGCCGAGAGTGTAGCGCTTGCTTCACTGCGCCTTGTTTTATCCTGGGAAGCCTTCGTTCTTACAATTACGGTGAGGACGAAATAAGCTTTAAGGAGACAGTGTTTGCACTGGACTCAAGGATTATTCTCTTGTATCCTTATGTTATTTTGCCCTCTGTTATTCACACACAAACACGATTTTATTTGTTCAATTGTTTTTGTGCAGATTATTCAACAATCTTAAAGCTTAATTATATATATATCTGCGACTAACAATCTTTTGTTTGTTTGTTTGTTTTGAGTAACAGATCATGGAGAACATTAATAAAACCGATGTTGTGACAACTGCTGTGACTACCTCCGACGCACCGGTCATACCAGATGTGGGTTTATCGAACCCTAACGCACTGGTTATGTCGGATGGGAGTATGTCAGGGATTGGACATGCGCCTTCGGGGTATGTGCCTTTCCAAATCAATGTTGGGCAGATACCATGCTCCTTCGGACTGATCTCGGGTGGATTCGTTCCTCCGACGTTGCAGGCTTCTGCTGTACAGACTCCGTCGTTTGTACATGTGTCTGCTACACCCGTGGCACCTGTTGTGCCTGTGATGCCTACTGCACCTGTGGCACCTGTTGTGCCTCCCGCACATGCGGAGAAGCCGGAGAAGTTTAATGGCACAAACTTCAAGCGATGGCAGCAGAAAATGCTGTTTTATCTGACCACTCTGAATTTGTCTCGCTATCTAAAGGAGGAGGCACCTAAGGTCTCTACTGATAGTGATGTGCAGACTGTGTTTGCTGCTGATGCGTGGAAGCACGCCGACTATATCTGTCGGAATTATGTGCTTAATGGCCTGGCAGACTCGTTGTATAACTTGTACTACTCAAAGCCAACAGCTAAGGACTTATGGGAGTCTCTCGAACATAAGTATAAAACCGAAGATGCTGGAGCCAAGAAATGGATTGTTGGCCGTTTTCTTGAATACAAGATGATGGACTCCAAGACTGTGGTCAGTCAGGTGCAAGAATTGCAAGTGATTATTCATGACATTCATGCTGAGGGAATGGTCATAAGCGAATCTTTCCAAGTTGCTGCAGTGATTGAGAAGCTACCCCTGGTTGGAAAGATTTCAAGAATTACCTGAAGCACAAGCGGAAGGAGATGACAATGGAGGATCTTATTCTAAGACTTCGCATTGAAGAAGACAACAGGGGATCTGAGAAGAAGGTCAGTGTTGCCACTGAAAAGGCAAACATGGTGGAGCACGCTCAAAGTTCCAAGAAGGCCAATTCTGGAAAAGGGACAAAGCTGGGACCTAAGGGAGGAGTTTCGAAGCCCTCGAAATTCCAAGGAAAATGCTACAATTGTGACAAGGTGGGTCATAGGTCTTCCGAGTGCAGGAAGCCCAAGAAGCCCAACAAGAAGAAGGAAGCAAACATGGTGAACGATATCTCAAAGAATATGTCTGACATAGACTTATGTGCGACTGTCTTTGAGGTGAACCTGGTTGGCTCTAATCCAAGGGAATGGTGGATTGATACTGGAGCAACAAGGCATGTTTGTTCTGACAAGGCGATTTTCTCTAGCCTCCAAGCTTCCGATGCTGGTGAGAAGCTCTACATGGGGAATTCAGCAACGTCTACTATTGAAGGGGAAGGCACGGTGATTCTAAAGATGACCTCTGGAAAGAATCTGACTCTGAAGAATGTACTTTATGTTCCTGATATTCGCAAGAATCTTGTTTCTGGTTCTCTGTTGAATAAGCATGGATTTCGCATTGTAATTGAGTTGGATAAAGTAATTTTGTCTAAGAGTGGTATGTTTGTAGGCAAGGGCTATGTAACTGATGGGCTCTTTAAGCTCAATGTAATGTCGGTCAACGACAATAATGCAATGAAGAATTCTTCTGCTTACTTGATTGAGTCTCCTAATTTATGGCATGCTAGATTAGGACACATGAATTATGACACTTTACGACGATTAAGTGCAAAAGACTACATACCAAAATTAAACATTGATTCAAAACATAAGTGTGAAACTTGTGTTGAGGCAAAATTAACTAGATCATCTTTTAAACGTGTGGAAAGAAATACCAAAGTGCTAGATTTAATACATAGTGATATATGTGATTTGAAATTCGCTCCAACTAGAGGAGGAAACAAGTATTTTATAACATTTATGGATGATTGTACAAAATACTGTTATGTATATTTGCTTAAGAGCAAAGACGAAGCTATAGAGAAATTTAAAATCTATAAGGAAGAAGTTGAGACACAACAAAAAGAGAAAATCAAAACGATACGTAGTGATCGTGGAGGTGAATATGTCGAGCCCTTCGGGGAATTCTGTTCACAACATGGTATAATCCATGAGGTCACTGCACCATACTCACCACAATCTAACGGTGTGGCTGAGAGGAAAAACCGCACTCTCAAGGAAATGATGAATGCGATGTTATTAAGCTCTGGACTTCCGCAGTCTATGTGGGGGGAAGCCATCTTAAGTGCAAATTATCTTTTAAATAGGATGATTCGCAAGAATAAGAATGAAATTCCTCATGAAATATGGAAGAAAGAGAAGACAAGTTACAAACACTTGAAAGTGTGGGGGTGCCTCGCTAAGGTACTAATCCCTATGCCTAAGAAGGTAAAGATCGGTCCAAAGACGGTGGACTGTATATTCATCGGATATCCACCACATAGCACTGCATATCGTTTTCTTGTATATGAATCAAAGATTCCTGAGATTCAAAAGAATACGATCATGGAATCAAGGAATGCGTCATTCTTTGAGAATATATTTCCTTGTAATCCTGGAATTGAGCGCCCTACTACGTCTAAACGACCTCATGAGTCTTTAGAAGACGACAATGAGAGTGATGAAGGTGAAGACGAAAATGTGGGGGTAGTGAGAAGGAGCAAAAGACAAAGGAAAGAGAAATCCTATGGGTCAGAGTTTCTGACTTATTTGCTCGAAGAAGGTGATCCGAAAACCTACAAGGAAGCGGTAACATCACCTGATGGACCTATGTGGAAAGAGGCCATCAAAAGTGAAGTTGATTCTATTTTACAGAATCATACGTGGGAGTTAGTGGACTTACCAACCGGAAGTAAAACATTATATAGCAGGTGGATTTTCAAAAAGAAATTGAAACCTGATGGCACCATAGATAAGTACAAGGCCAGACTTGTAATCAAAGGATACAAGCAACAACATGGTCTTGATTACTTTGATACATATTCTCCAGTATCGAAAATAACATCTATAAGAATGATGTTTGCTATCGCTGCAATGCGAGATTTAGAAGTACATCAAATGGATGTGAAAACTGCTTTTCTAAATGGTGATATAGATGAGGAGATCTACATGAAACAACCTGAAGGGTTTGTTGTCCCTGGTCAAGAGAGAAAGGCCTGTAAATTGGTGAAATCAATATACGGCCTGAAGCAAGCACCTATGAAGTGGCATGAGAAGTTTGATCAAGTCGTGCTACCGAATGGCTTCAAGACCAATGAATGTGATAGTTGTGTTTATTACAAGGATAACGAGAGTGGCTATGTCATGATGACATTATACGTAGATGATCTGCTTATTGCTGGTAGCAATGATAAAGTGATCAAATCTACAAAAGACATGTTAAAGGCAAGGTTTGACATGAAAGACATGGGTCTAGCAGATGTAATTCTAGGAATTCAGATTTCTAGAACATCTGAGGGTCTGGCATTAAGTCAACCACATTATGTTGACAAAATTCTTGAGAAATTTCTCAAGGATGATGTTGAGACAGCGAGAACACCTGTGGATGTGACATTGCATCTATCCAAGAATAAAGGTGTAGGAGTCTCGCAGCTGGAATACTCACGGATAATTGGAAGTCTGATGTACCTAATGAGTTGTACAAGACCAGACATTGCATACTCAATTAGCAAGTTGAGTAGATTTACAAATAATCCGGGAGCTGATCACTGGAAAGCGATCATAAGAGTACTGGGGTACTTAAGGAGAACTCGAGACTATGGACTGCATTATGGCAGATACCCAGCAGTATTAGAAGGATATACTGACGCGAACTGGATATCTAGCAAAAAGGCACTAAAGTCTACGAGTGGCTATGTATTTACAATGGCCGGAGCGGCAGTGTCATGGAAATCCTCGAAACAAACGGTGATAACTCATTCCACGATGGAAGCTGAGTTTGTGGCATTAGATAAATGCGCACGAGAGGCGGAATACTTACGCCAATTTCTGGAGGATGTTCCAAGATGGACAAAGCCTGTGACTGCAATAGGACTGCATTGTGATAGTCAGTCAGCCATTGGCAGAGCACAGAGCACGATGTATAATGGACAGTCTCGTCACATAAGACGACGACATAGTTCCATTAGACAACTAATATCAACCGGAATTATCACGATTGACTATATACCGTCAAGGGATAATATCGCGGATCCGCTAACCAAAGGGTTATCAAGAGAGCTGGTTGATAAATCATCGAAAGGGATGGGCCTTAAGCCCACTGTTTAACGGCATCATGGTGGACACCCAACCTTGCTGACTGGAGGTCCCAAGAACTTGGTTCAAGTGGGCAAACTAAATCATGATGACCTAATCACTGTTGGGGTAACCCCTGGCCTGTTCCTATGATGAGAAACAGTGAGACCCGTATGGTACGAGGGTAAGCTTTTCGCTTTTAATGATCTTTGGCGAATACATGGAGTTCAAGAGCCGTGAATGCATGGAATTCGGTTGAGTAAACGCGGGTTACTCTTTAAGATAAAGATCACCTATGTGGGAGAGAAGTGGGGCCGCTTCAAAGGAGAATTGCGAGGCACAATTCTTTAGAAACTCCTGCAGAACCAGGACGATGTTCCATGGCCAAAATGTACATGATCATGAGAGCTGAACGAGTCAGAAAGGATATAGTGATAAGTATATCATCGCTTACACAAACGGTCGAACAGTTCAAAGAGCAAACCTCCACTGTCTACCAGTAAGGTCGATATGCTTACTCAGTCGAAGGTTCAAAGAGCAAACCTCTACCTCTCGTATGCTATATCTGATCGAAGAAATTATCACCAAGTCAAACTCCGTGTCTGTCTGTCTGGTGTGTGCTAATGAAACATCAATCTCATCCATGTGGGGGATTGTTGGAAAATGTGGGTGTTAGCCCCATTTTGACGAGTCATTTTGAGCTAAGATTTGAGTAGGTCTTGGGTGCGTGATCGCAACAAGTTATGCTTGGAATATGTTCTACTTCGTGAGAACTTTCCAACGCATATTAAAGTACTCAAAACGACTAAGGGATGGATGAGTTATGATTGTCCAAAGTTGATCCCTTAGAAGTGGAAAATAGAAGAGTGAACCTTGTATCCCACATTGATAAGGAAAATAGCCTTTCAAGGCTTTATATAGCAAGACACTCATGTTGTGTCTAAAAGTGTTAATAATGTATTACTCCATCATCTACGTGCGTGCAGGGGGTGCAAATTGTGGGATTTCGAGGGAAAAACGTGGCTTCGCAAGCCTCGGGCTTTCCGCGTGTGCGACCTGCGAACACGAATGCAGCAAAATTTGGGCCGAATAATTCCGGACCAGTTTTGTTAAATTATTCTCCACTGGGCTGCTCAAATAATTGATTCTGTTCTGCCTCGATTATGAATTAATAATTCTGATTTGATTAAGGATTAATTGATCACTTCCGTTTTTAATTAACGCGTGTAATTAATTGCCTAATTAATTAACGCGTCTAATTATAACTGATTAGCACGCTGCCAGAGCCTATATATTCATCGCTATAGAGTGTAGGGTAAATCATCGAAACACACAGCCTCTCTTATTTCTCCTTCCTCTTCCTCCTGGTGATAATAGCTTGCTCTGTTCTAGCTCGCCGAGAGTGTAGCGCTTGCTTCACTGCGCCTTGTTTTATCCTGGGAAGCCTTCGTTCTTACAATTACGGTGAGGACGAAATAAGCTTTAAGGAGACAGTGTTTGCACTGGACTCAAGGATTATTCTCTTGTATCCTTATGTTATTTTGCCCTCTGTTATTCACACACAAACACGATTTTATTTGTTCAATTGTTTTTGTGCAGATTATTCAACATCTTTCACAGATATTTTCACAAGAAATCTATCATTAATATTATCTAAAGATGCATACAATGTCCAATTACAATTAAAATTAAATTATCAATAACATATGTTTTGGAAGTACAAACACAAGTACAGACACCAAATCATCTACACAACACAAGTTCAGATACCAAATATGCCTTTTTACCAATCTAAATTAGACGGGATAAAATTAGAATTAAAAATTTAATGAAACTCAAAATTTCGTAAATTACTTAACAGAGATGAGTCGAGTTTGAAGTAAGATTAATCTCGATCATTTAGATTCATAACAGTTTATAGGAAATTTTTTTCCTATAATTTTAATTAAGGACCATGACAAGGATGTTGCATGTCACCTATTTCCAAGTTTACAAAGTTTAGAACATAATTAAGGACCATATCGTTATTTTTTTGGATGACCATCATGATTTAAAATAAAATTATATTTAATTTTTAACTAAATATTGAATCTGGAAGAAAAATACTTTAATCAATCTTACAATTCAATCAAGATTTCGATCTAAGTTATTCTTATTAATTTCCCTCTGCTTCTTCAACTTCCTCTTCTTCTTTTCCTTTGAGCAATTTTTTTTCAATTCTTAAAAATAGTAAGGCACGAGGAACTTGTACCTGGTTAAGCTCGTAATGTCGAACCAATAAATAGATTAATAAAAACATATAATATTTAATGGGTGAAGGCCCAAAATAATCAAAAATAAATACTGTTTGCCCAAAATACTGAGCTCCAAATATTTGGCCCTAAATACCGATTGGTCACGATGTTTCGTGTACCGTATTAGCTTAATACGGAACACTGTCCACCGTATTAGCTTAATACGGAACACCGTACACGGTGATAGTGCCAGATACAGAACACCGTCCACCGTGATAGGGCCAGATACGGAACACCGTCTGGCGTGATACATATAATACGTAGCATAGGAGGAGCCAGTGTCCAGTGACAAAAAAAAAAAACTTACAGCCTTGGCTTCCTTGTATTCTTGCACTGCTTTATGAGATGCATAGGAGAACTTTACATATGGTCCAAGTTCAGGAACAATGAAATGGCTGCCATTCAGTGTGTATGTGAATAAATATATACTAGGACAAAACAATAAACTCAGAAGCTTAGATGGAGTGATACATATAATACGTAGGTCCGTTACTTCAAGTCACGGACGGTGTAAACTTAGCTGGGTTCGATGAAAAAGGCAAAGAAACAGGGGAGTGGGTTTTGTGTGTAATGAACCGAACTCTCAATTCATATGGGAAACAAAATTCAGAACATAACTCTCAGTGTCCTCTCATTCTCCACAATTATTGACATCCACAAAGTTGTCCTAGCTAGTTTCACGGGAATTGCACATACACTTCTAAATTCCTGCAACCCTTGAGATAGAGAGGCGATGGCCCTTGCGGGGCCAAAAATAACATATGAAAAGGGGAAGAGATAGAGGAGAGGAGCAGTGAGAGAGAGAGATGAGAGAGATACGGAGGAGAGATATGAAAAGGATGATACGGTAGACAATACCCTGTATTAAGGCAAGATACGGTATATGATACTCCGTATTAAGGCAAGATACGGAACATGGTACTCCGTGTTAAGGGAAGATACGGTAGACGATACACCGTATTAAGTCAGTAAAAAGGACCATAAATCCGCTTTTCAGTATTTTGGGCAAAATATCCCCAAAAATAATTATTTTGGTCATTTTCCCATATTTAATTAGGGTAGAAACTGAATATCTAGAAATTATTAAACCATAATGTTCTTTTCATGGTGCACCAACTTTGGCTTTAAGAGCAACCAAAATTTTAATATTAATTACTACTTTCTTAATCACACTCATTTCTTTGCATATAATTTGGAAATGTAAGTTAAAATATATGTATAAAATAATTTTAAATAAAAATGAGTATAGTGATGAAATCAGTCAATATCTAATATATAAAATGAGTATAATGCAAAAAATAAATAAATGTAATTAATTTTTATATTATAAAATTTTGTTGTTTACGAAATTTTTGAAATGTAAAAAATTAGGGGTACATATAAAGAAATAGTGTAAAAAATAGATGGAAAAAATGACGTACTTAATTATAAGAAAAATTCTAGATAATTCAACAATTTTCCCAAAAATTATACAAAATATTAACGTGTCACTATATAGGATCAAATTTATCATGTATCTATCACATTATTTGGAACAATTTTTGAAAAATATTTATGATTTCTAGCATTACTTTAAGGAAAATGCTACAAATTCCAAAATTTTCCCCAAATATGTCAAATGTATACTTGGTAATAGGGCTATACATGGGTTCCGAAACCCAACTAAACCGACCCTCTTTTTAACCGATCAAACCGAACCATTCAAAACCATGGGTTAAACGGGTAAATTTTTGAAAAACCCGAACTAATTGGGTTGGGTAAGGGTTTAACAAATTTTAACCCTTAACCAACCCAACCCAACCCGTTTACATAAAATGAAGAATTTTTTGCATATTTTATATATTTTCTACATATTTTCTATAAATTTCTGTACTATATAAATTTTCTGCAACACTTTCTAAAACATTATGCAACACTTTTTGGCTTCTGCAACAATCTGCAACATTCTACAACACTTTCTGACTTCTGCAATTTTTTTTGCAACATTTTCTGCGATGTGCAAATTTTTTTACGATGTACGGGATTTTCTGCAAAATTTTTCCAATTAGCAAATTTAATTCGACCCAACCTGAACCAAACCGAATTAATTGGGTTGGGTCGGGGTTGGGTTACAATTATTTTTTTAAGTTAATGGATTGATTTTTTATAAAACAAATCAATTGGGTTGAGTCGGGATTTGACAAAAACCCGACCCAATCCTACCCACGTGCAACCCTACTTGGTAACTTACTAATAATAAAATGTGATCCGCATACATTTATATGTACTTATGAATCAATATTTACCATATAACATATCGCGTCATTCAATAATAATTTCGATAAAAGTTTTGAGTTAGCTGGTACTACTTTTACTCTAATTCTAAATATACAAAAATAATTACTACAAATACATTATGAAATTGTTAAATTCAGTGCAAAATTTGAATTTCAGAGTAGCTTTCATGACTTACATCAAACGGTCCTTAACAATAATTTCCAGAACAATTATAATAATTTTCAGAACAAAAATATTTTCCCAAACATGAAATATTTAGTATTAAAAAGCATAATACATATTGATCATTTGCAAAAATCAATCTGAAAGATAAAGTATAGCACATGAACCATTTTATTTCTCGTTATTACAAATCTAAAAAACCAAGACATGCTTCCCCAGATAATATAATAAAGATTTGAATAAACTTTTAATTTATTATATTAAGGATAATCGTCATTGTCTTGACTGTATTGTAGGCCATTGTTCTAGATAAAATATTTTTAAAAAAAAACCAATGATTCTACTGTAGAATTTCATCAATAATTTTAAAATAAATTTTCGTAACATATAAAATTTAATTTTAATGTAGAATAACAATAATATATAAATTTTATAAAATATTTAACACCAAAAATTTGTACAAAAAAATTGATTTTGAATTTGATTCTACGTAGAACCATTTTGGATAATTTTGATTTTATGGTAGAATCGCTTGCATTATTTCAATAATTTTCAATATTTTTATAGAAAAAAAGTTACGTAATCTCATTTTTGATTTCCTAATTAAAATTTATATAAAATAAAATAAATATATGTATTTTGATTGTCTTTTATCTATACTATACTACTATAAGCATATACCATACTATTATAAGCAAAACAAAATATATATTTAGTTGTTTGGTTGGTTAACGCCTTCAAAAAAAAATTGTATATATTTGGTTAGTTGTTTTGAAAGAGTATGTAGTTGAATTTCAGTTCAAGTGTATATGTATTTATATAAAATATGCTTTTTTTTGGTAAATTATAGTATGTATTTTAATTTGTTTTTAAGAAGGTCCTAACAAGTTGTTTAGAAAGTTTTAACCAACCAACCAATTACATCATATTTTCTTTATAAAAGTATGATAATATATTCATTTTTCTTAATTAATTTTAAAAGATATTAGTTTCTTGAAAGAGTCTGAAAAGAAGTTGGGTGTTGGTGGAGAATTCTAATGGAAATATAATTGAAATAATATGTAAAATATTTAGCAAAAAAAAAAGAAATAATATGTGAAATGTATAATTTATTTTTTCAGTTAAACTTAAATACATTTGGATTTGTTTTTTTTTTTTTTGTTTTCTGGAAGGTGTTAACAAATTTGGAATATGTTAACCAACTAAAACCAAGACACAAAAATATATTTTTAAAAATAAAAAAATGTGTTAAAAATTTAAATTCAGCTAAATTATATATAATTTATTAAAAAACCACATGTTTATTAGAATTATAAACGTTTTCAATTATATCTCCGTTAGAATCATCGCCCACACACACTTCTTCCTACGATTTTTTCCTCTATGATTTTAAGTTACACTAAATAATTTTTAAAAAAATATCTATTGAATTCTTAAGATATTTAAAAATAAATTTAAAAATATTGTTAAATTAATAATATTTATTTATGTTGTGAAATTAAGTATGGAACATATGTAAATTTAAAATAATAATAAATTTATTAAAAAAAATTAAATTTTTTTATTAAATCAAATAGTTAATATACTAATTCATAATAAAAATATAAGAGTTTCTCTGAATTCTGAGGGGGTGTTTGGCTAACCATATAAGTTAACTTATATGGCCAAAGTCCGTTTCAACTTATTTTGTAGTGTTTGGCAAAATAAGTGAACGAGCTTATTAACAACTTATATGGGATAAGTTGAATCTAACATTCAACTTTCAACTTATTCTTATTTCTCGATACACGCAATATTCTTATCCTTTAAATCTTCAAAATCATATATATTTTGAGCAGTTCATTAAAAAATTGATATGTACATATCAAATTTCTCTACTCATCGAGATCTATCCATTGATATCCACTTATATATATTAAAAAACAAATATTTTGAAAATATTTAAAAAAGTTAACTTATAAGTTCTGATTTACCAAACACTCTACTGACTTATAATTTCTAATTTACCAAACATTCAATTGACTTGTAAGTTTTGATTTACTTATCACTTATATGATACTTATCATATTAAGCTATAAGTTACTTATTTTAAGGTAAGCCAAACGGACACTGAAACGCTAACCCTCTGTAGTAACTTAAAATTGTGCTCTAAATTTAACAATTCCATATATTTATTTCGAATCGGATAATAGGAGATCTTTGGGCACCCAACCAAACCAGCTGTCAACCAAACTAGCTGTCAGCATCGAGTAGCCCATAATTCAGATCAGGAACCTGCGGTCCCCACTCCACCACGTACAGTAATTGGATTCTCCTACCTTCCACACTTCTACCGCGTTGCTTCCTGTAGGTTTTTCAAATATTTATGACTTGTTCGCCTACCTGCCGTATTGTCTTGTTTTCACTAGTAAAAACATAAAATACGCTTCTCACAATTTTTTTAAGTAAACGGTACTGAATTTGATAATAAAAATACGGCAATACATTCAACTATTTATTGTTTAATATTTACTAGCTTATAGCCCGTGCAAAGCACGGGTTACTTTTAATTTTTTATAATAAGAATTGTTGTCGTAAATTGTCTGCAATCGATTTTTGGTTTCCCATACTTTCTAGATTGTTATATTTTGTCTCCCGTATCAAAATCTTTGTACATAAGGATAAAAATGGTTAAAACTGTACAGTCGATCATTCTTAAAAAGTTAAAGATAGAGTAAAACTTTCTTTTTGAGGTCAAAAGATGGAGTAAATTTATAACCTTTCTATAAATGTTCTTATCAGAGAGTCGGAGACGAATGTCTTGGGAGAATATAAAGGCCGTGTTTTCCTGTTTTTAACTTTAAATCGGGTTATTTTTATTTTTTTAAATTTGTTTATAGTTTAGTATATATAATATTTTAAACATTATTTTTAGTTTAGTATTAAATCTAAATTAATATGTTGTTGGTGGGAATCGAACCTTCAACCATTCTATATAACATAATCTAGTATTAATTTTATATTAAAATGTCGTTGGTGAGATTCGAACCTTAGACCTTCAACTTTTAGTATTGTTGTATCTAACGGTCATGATCTATTTGAATTGAAGATCTAACGGTTGCGAATGAGGATAACCAAAAATAAGGGGATAACCAAAAATAAGGGGGTAACCAACTACAAATTATACCCCCTTTCGCTTATTATAATATAGTATAGATTAGCTTATAATCCGTGCGATGCACGTATTTCTTTTAATATGTAATAGCAAATTTATTTTATGTTACAATTATATTATTATATTATTATTATTTACAATATTTTATTTAATATTAATAATATAATATAAATTTAATTAATGATATGCATGGTTTAAAACTTATATTATAAAATTTTAAAATAAATATTTCGTTGATAAAATTCGAACCTTGAAATTTTAGCAAATTAATTTAATTATATAATATATTTAATCAATAGATCTAATGATTTTGATTTTTTACTAAAAATCTAAAGGTCTGGTATACGTATCTCTATTATATTTTGTTAGTGATTAGAGGATATGGTGTGTTATTTTTGGGTATGTATTAATTATTGCTATATATGATATGATTGAAATATATGATATGATTGATGTTTGTAAGTGTTTATAAAAGGTAATATTTTCAACTAAAAGACAATCGACTAATTACCATTAATTATTGTATATTATTATTTATTTTAGGTGTTTTAATAGTATAGATATCGTATATATTTTTCTTTTAATGAAGGTTAAATCATTAAATTCATGAAATACTAAAAAACATATACCAAAAAAATAGGTACCAAAATTTTTAATGTTCCAACTATTATATAATTATTAATTTTAATTTAATATATTTTAATATACTCATGGTTACGAATTATACTAATGTTTTCTTATTTTAAACAACGTACAAATATTTTTAATATATTTTATTAATATTTGGAAAATATGGTGTAAACAACGTACACATATTTTATTAATATATTTTTAAACAACGTACACATATTTTATTAATATTTTAATATATTTTAATATATTAAAGATTGTAAAATTAGTTTTAAATTAAAAAGGTAACGTGTTTTAATTCGAAATGAAATATTAATGATTGGAAGATATGATACGATTGATGTTTTTAGGTGTTTATAAAAGGTAATATCTATCATTACTTATATCATGTTATTATTTATTTTAGAAGTTTTAATTGTATGGATATCGTATATATTTTTCTTTATAATGAAAGATAAATAAGTAAATTCACAAAGTACCAAAAAATTGGTACCAAAAAACAGGTACCAAAACTTTTAATGTTCCGCCTATTATATAATAGTATAGATTTATCATATATTTATATTTTATGTAAATTAGAAAAGTAAATAATTAGAGAAACCATGATATAATCCATTTGATAACTCATAAGAAAAAGTATTTTTACTGCTACTACGTTTATCTTAGGATCCTTATTCTCTTTAGGATCCTTATTCTCTTCAATATTGTTAATGGAGAAATTTGATGATAATAAATTTATGTATGTTACGATATCTAAACCGCTTTATGTCAAAAATAAATTATTTAAGAAGTGCTATGGTTTGGCTGTATATAGTACAGTACTCCCTCTGTCCCTTTATAAGTTTTTTATTTTAACTTTTGTTACTATTCATCATAGGAGGTTAACTATTAATTTACGTGTAATCATCAATATATATATATAAAGGAGGATAGCGGGAGTTTAGGTGGCGCTCTAAGATCGTCTCAATCTATTTTTTTAATTTTCTAGAATTTTAGAATATTAAACACTAATAAATATAAAAATATCAATTAACATATTAGAAGTAGAATAGGTGTTCGAATTTATAAAGGAGAAGGGTTCGAATTTATAGGGAAGACATATGATTAGAAGTTCTATTGGAAGTATAATAAGTATTTATAAGGCATACGATTAAAAGTTCTATTGGAAGTAGAATAGAAGTTCGAATTTATAGAGAATAAGAGTTCGAATTTATAGAAAAAATATATAAATAAACGTTCCACTAGAAGTAGAATAGTTGTTTGAATATATAGAGCAGACATATAATTAAATATTTTATAGAAAGTATGATCTTCTTAAATTATTTATTTTTTATATAAGTTAATTATACTTATATTAGGAAAATTTATTCAGAAATCCAATACTATTGTCATAAAAAAAAGTCACCTTATTTTAAAAGTAAAGAATTGATGTGTTAACATAATAAAAGAATAATCTCATGTAAGAATCCTAAATAAATACAAGAGTATCTATAATATAAAGAGAAAATAAGATGTGTTTTCATTTTCTAAAACTCCAAAAAATTTAGAAAGTCTAGAGAAAGTATAAATTGGAATTCACTCTATTTTTTAGGTTTTGATTTTAAGGAAAAAATTGTTGTGTAAGATAGGTATCATCAATAATATGTAATGAAGTTGGAATTTCGATCCCAAACGAGAGCGGCTCAAAACATGTTTAACGGGAAGACGACTCATTATAAAAGATTGTACTAGCTATTAAAATACCATATTGATGTTATAAATTTTATTTTATTTTTAGGATTTGATTTTTATGGATAAAAATTATCACAAGTAATATATGTAAAAGTTAGGTTTTTGGTCTTAACGAGAGAGCGGATAAATAGTAATAACCGTATTTAACAAAAAAGCGGTTCATTAAATAAGACCGTATAAAAATTGTTTCAATATATAATACATAAAATAAAATTTTTTTATTGGAAGTAGAATACGAGGACGATGGAGACGTCATATACAATTTTTTTAAAACTATACATCTTTTTTCCTAAAAATCCTTTATTTTAATTTTTTTTATACAAGTTTATTCATAAATGCAATACTATTGTCATAAAAAAAGTCACCTTATTTAAAAAGAAAAGAATTGATGTGTTAACATAATAAAATAATAATCTCATGCAAGAATCCTAAATAAATACAGGAGTATCTATAATATAAAGAGAAAATAAGACGTGTTTTCATTTTCTAAAACTCCAAAAATTTTAGAAAGTCTAGAGAAAGTATAAATTGGAATTCACTCTATTTTTTAGGTTTTGATTTTAAGGAAAAAAATTGTTGTGTAAGATAAGTATCATCAATAATATGTAATGAAATTGGAATTTCGATCCCAAACGAGAGCGGCTCAAAACATGTTTAACGGGAAGACGGCTCACTATAAAAGATTGTACTAGCTATTAATATCATATTGATGTTATAAATTTTATTTTATTTTTAAAATTTAATTTTTATGGATAAACATTATCATACAAGTACTATATGTAAAAGTTAGGTTTTTGGTCTTAACGAGAAAGCGGATCAATAGTAATAACCGTGTTTAACAAGAAAGCGGTTCATTAAATAAGACCATTAAATAAGACTGTATAAAATGTGTTAAATATATAATACATAAAATAAAATATTTTATTGGAAGTAGAATACGAGGACGGTGGAGACGTCATATACGATTTTTTTTTAAACTATACATCTTTTTCCCTAAAAATCCTTTATTTTAATTTTTTTATACAAGTTTATCTATAATATACAGAAAATATAAGATGTATTTTCATCATTTAAAATTCCATAAATATTAGAAAGTTTAAAGAATATAAAAATTGGAATTTACTCTCTTTATATAGTGAAGTTAGAATTTCGGTTTCAAATAAGAGCGGCGCGAAACGTATTTAACGGGAATACAGCTCGCTAGAAAAGATTGTATTAGCTATTAGAATTTGATACTGTAGTCAATTTTTTTTTTTTACGGTTCGATTTTATGGATAAAAAATATTATATAAGTCTTTATAATATATGTTAAAAAGTTGGGATTTCGGTTTTAACGAGAGAGCGGCTCAATGGAAAGAATCGTATTTAACAAGAAATTGATTTATTAGAGAAGATTATTTAATTATAAAAATTTAATATTAATATTATAATATAACATAAATGTATTGAATTTTTTAAAAAATAAAAATTGTAACGCCGCCGCGAAGCGCGGCTTTATCAACTAGTTTATAAGATAAGATATAGTCATGAGTGATTTTGTTGAATTCGTATTTGTTATACTTTAATACAGTGAAGTTTTTATATTTAATACTAATACGAAATTAAAGATATTAACGATCAAAAGTGTGCATTGGTAAACATGTCAACAGGAAAAGTAATAAGAATTGGGGGGAGTATTATTATTTATTGTAGTCAGAATGCTCCTTTTGTTTTATCTTATACGATTTTTAAATTTTTTTTAAATATTTTAATGTGTTTGATTAAGGTATTTGTAGATAAAATTTATTCAATTTATTTATTTTGTAAATATAAATTAGAGGCGGCAATTTCAAACACGACACAAAAACACGACACGAAAAGTATGGGTTTGGATTGACTTTTGCGGTACACGAACACGAAAACAAAATTACACGGAAAAATTTTGTGTCGGTTTTGGGTTTATCCCTAGATACACGACACGAAACGAAAATACACAAAATAAATAAATATTTAAGTAATATTTAAAATTATATGAATACATATTTTAAAATAATATTTCATATGTAATTTTTACATAAGATAAATGCAAAATAGTTTCTAATTCTAGTTTCACAAGACTTGAGCACACTTGATTTTTTACGACTTATTGACTTAAGACTCGACCAGTAAAAATTTAATATTTTTTTTTATTCAAAATTTACACGAAATACGACACGAAATGAAGGTACACGAACACGAAATAAAACGAATTCTTAACGAATTGGTTTTGAATTTGACATTACATATATGAAATACGAAAGTACACAATACGAAAGTATACGAAACGAACAATGTAATAAAAATCAATGAAATGCATTAATGTATGAAAAAATCAAAGATATGTAATTATGTATGGATAAACGGCAAAGTAGTAAACGTTAAAGCAGCAAACAGTCATGGCCCACGCACCCACCACCGCCCTAGTGGGATTAAATATAACACGTGCTTAACTACTCATATTTTATTTTATTTGAAATTTTTAAATACTCAATCGAATATTTATCCAAGTATTGCTTCTCCAAAAAATCCATTTTTATGACCGTGAATCCTGTGAGAAATGAATTCCCCTCATTATCATTGATAGTGTGATGCCCATATATACAAAGCATTAGCATTGGACTAAGCTAGACAAAGCTAACTTTACAGAAGACATTGCTAGAAATCAGGAAGCTAGTGAGCTAACTTTACAGAATATAGTGCTGGAAATCAGGAAGCTAATTTTGTACATACTCTTAATAAAATAAATGTCTACATATTCTATCACACCCCCGCAGTCGAAGCGGGAGGTTGTCGTACGCTGAGACTGTCCCGAAAATCATCAAATAAGACGCGTGGAAGCCCCTTCGTAAAGATATCAGCGATCTGGTAACGGGACGGAACAGGGAGAACACGTACCTCACCTTGTGCTACTTTTTCACGGACGAAATGAATATCCATCTCAATATGTTTAGTGCGTTGATGCTGAACTGGGTTACCTGCGAGGTAGATTGCACTAACATTGTCGCAGTAGACTAGAGTGGCTTTCTTGATCGGGCAATGTAACTCTAAGAGAAGATTACGAAGCCAACATGATTCTGAAACAACGTTAGCTACACCGCGATACTCGGCTTCAGCACTTGATTTTGATAGAGTAGGTTGTCGTTTGGCTGACCAGGAAATCAAGTTATCACCGAGAAAAACACAATAACCGGAGGTGGATCGACGGGTATCCGGGCATCCACCCCAATCTGCATCTGTATATGAGATGAGAGATCCAAGAGATGAGTTATACAGATGCAGGCCATGAGAAATAGTACCTTGAATGTAACGAATTATACGCTTGAGTGCATTCATATGCTCGACTTTTGGATCATGCATGTATAAACAAATTTGTTGAACGGCATAAGAAATGTCGGGTCTGGATAGAGTTCTCCCGAGCTCTCACATCTCATTATTTTTCTCCCCGTCCGGTAATCCTTCACAGAAAACCCAAAAGGATCAAACTCAACTGAAACCATATTGTCATTAGTGAATTTTCGAACAGAAATAAGATTTTTAATGAGTTTCGGAGCATGCAAGACATTGGATAGGGTTAAGGATGGTTTTGACGGAGTGAGACTTGTATGACCATAACCATGAATTGGAATAATGCTTCCATTACCAACAACAATGCCATTATTTGTGCTCAAATTAAAATAAGACGTGAGACTACCTGAGTTTGCAGTCATGTGAGAGGTGGCTCCGGTATCCATGTACCAGTTTTCATCCAGTTGATGGAGAGAGAGAGTGTGCATGGCCTGCTCGATATCAGTTGGAGCGTATCCTGACTGAGATGGAGCTTGCATATTATAGGACTGTGGTGGTCGGGCACCGAGGACACCTGCCTGATTAGTCGACCTAGGGGGCTGCTGCCAGGGCGTAGTAGGATATGGACAAGGGGGAACAGACCATTGAGGAGGAGGAGCCCAGGCCCACTGTGGTGGTGGAAATTGCCAATATGGGCCAGTAGAGGAGTTGCCCACATTGTTGTTGTACTGGATGCGACCACGTCCTGTCCCGCCACTGTTATTATTGTTGCTGCCACCACTGTGACCACCACGGTGTTGGTTACCCCTGCCTCTGTAATTTTTCCTACCTCGGTAATTGTTATTCTGTCTGCCGCCACTGTTATTGTGTGAGCCACCATGATGTTGAGTGGGAGGTGGTGGGGCTGCATCAACGGTCAGGAGAGCGGCACCACCATGGTCGCGTGCAGCCCATTCTTTGTTGGTGGTATCCTCGAGGTTTAATCGTGAGCACATCTCTACGAAACCAGGCAACTTTTTCTTCTGTTGCATTTGTGTAACAAAGTGACGGTAGGCTTCAGGAAGACCTGCAAGAAGACGGAGGACGAGGCGTTGTTCCGATACCGGAGCCCCAACATTGGCTAGTTGAGTGACGATGGATTGAAGTCTGCTGGCATAGGCGGTAATGGAGGGAAAATCCGCCATTACAGTGGTAGTAAATTTGGTCTCCAAGAACACTGCCCGTGTGTTCTTGTTGTCATGGAATAAATTTTCCACCCTTTTCCATGCATGTTCCGCAACATCATCTTGAATAAGAATGGTGTCCAGTATATCCGGTGAGACCGTGGCATAAATCCACTGTAGTAACACGTCGTCGAGACGGGTCCATAGGGGTAAGTTAGCCTCTTTGGCAGTGAGATAGGCTTTGATGGCAGTGGGTTCGGTGGGTGGTATTATATGTTCAAGGATAGAGTGAATATTGGCTTGAACTTTGAAGAGAGTCGCCCAAGAGTGATATTTGCCACTTTCCATGTCCAACGTGATTGGAATGAGGGATTTCACGTTGGTTACGGTGAGCGCGGAGTGAAACTTAGATGTTTCTGCCATGGCTATGGAGGTCATAGATAAGATAGAAAGACTGGAGAAGAAGGAGAGGGCGACGGCTAGCTAGGTTTAGGATGCTAACTGCTCTGATACCATGTGAGAAATGAATTCCCCTCATTATCATTGATAGTGTGATGCCCATATATACAAAGCATTAGCATTAGACTAAGCTAGACAAAGCTAACTTTACAGAAGACATTGCTAGAAATCAGGAAGCTAGTGAGCTAACTTTACAGAATATAGTGCTGGAAATCAGGAAGCTAATTTTGTACATACTCTTAATAAAATAAATGTCTACATATTCTATCAAATCCGTGACCGTGAGCGAATTAATGTGGCATCAAGTTGGAACCTAAATATCACGTAATTAAGAATTAATTAACACTAGCTTCTAAATCGTACGAATTTTTTTATATGTATTTTTTTTATTTTATGTTATATTTATATTTTTATATAATCATTATTTACAATATTTTATTTTAATTTTAATTTTAATAATTTAATATAAATTTAATTAATGATATACATGGTTTAAAACTTATATTATAACATTTTAAAATAAATATGTCGTTGATAGAATTCGAACCTTCAATATAATATATTAAATCATTAGATCTAACGATTTTGATTTTTTAATAAAAATCTAATGGTCATTATTCGTAGTATACGGATTTTTATTATATTTTGTTAGTGATTAGAAGATATGATGTGATATTTTTGGGTATATATTAATTTTTGCTAGATATGATATGATTGGAAGATATGATTGATGTTTTTAGGTGTTTATAAAAGGTAATATCTTCAACTAAAAGTAAATGTGAAAAACACAATCGACTAATTAACATAATTATAATATATTATTATTTATTTTAGGTGCTTTAATAGTATAGATATTGTATATATTTTTCTTTATAATAAAGGACATATACAAAAAAATAGGTTCCAAAATTTTTAATGTTTCGGCAAATGTTTCCTTATTATAAACAACGTATACATATTTTTAATATATTTTATTAATAATTGAAAAATATGATGTTATATTTTCGGGTATATATTAATGATTGTAAAATTAGTTTTAAATTAAAAAGCTAACGTGTTTTAATTCGAAAGGAAATATTAATAATTGGAAGATATGATACAATTGATGTTTTTAGGTATTAATAAAAGGTAATATTTTCAATTAAAAGTAAATATGAAAAAAGGCAATTGACTACTTACCTTTAATTTATATTATGTTATTATTTATTTTAAGAGTTTTAATAGTATAGATATCATATATATTTTTCTTTATAATGAAGGGTAAATAAGTAAATTCACTACGTACCAAAAAACAGGTACCAAAACTTTTAATAATTCGGCTTTTATATAATAGTATAGATATTAATATTGAGAAATATTATAATTTTATTCAATCTCAATTGTAATTTATTTTAAATTTTATAAGTCCGCCTCCATCGTTACATTAATTTGTTATCTTTCCTAAAGACACTTTACAAACGTAAATGTTTTGGGGATTAAGAAAAAGTGAACCCATTTCATCAATTTTTTTTTTCAATATGTATGTATGTGAGAGGTTGAGACTTGAGGGTTCAATCTCTTCCTTTATAGATAAAATTTGGAAGTGGGTTATGATATCTTTTTATGTATTTATCCATTTTGATTTAAAAAATTAATTATATTTATTTCATGATGAGTATTTATTTATATCGAATCCTACCACTCGTAAATTGATTCATGATATTTGTACAATAATACAAAAATTAGATCGTTTAAATACAGTCTTTGTAAAAATAATATCAGGATGACACCATCTTATCTAAAAATATAAATATTAATAATTGTATCAAAGTTAACCATCAATCATCTCTTATAATTTTTTTTATGATTTTATTGGTCAAAATACCACAAAAAGGTATACTACATGACAAGAATACCACAAAGTATTGATAATGACCATAAATACCAATTTATTACGTATTTGAGAAAAGGGTAATAATTTTTATACTAATTACGCATTTTACATATGTGTAATAGGCTCCCTCGCGGAGCCTGTTACGCATTTGAAAAATGGGTAATGCTATTACGCTTTCTCCGAATGCGTAATAACGGAAAAAATTTATGCATGATACTCCAACATCAAATGCGTAATAGGGTTATTCATATATGAAATGCGTAATAAATTGGTAAAATTGGTCGTCCCTGACATTTTATGATATTCCTATCATTTATTCTCAATTTTATGATAAAAATGTTATTCTTTCATTTTACAGTGACTTAATCAATTAAATTTATTTAATGCCACTAAAAATCGAACTCCTTCAAAAAATAAAATACAATAATAATTGACTACTATTTTCTCCTCCATTCAAATTAAAAAACAACTAGGTGTGTGCAAAAGAAGCGTCTAAAATTCAAACAAATTAAAAAACAGATATTCCACCACGTGCTTAATAAAAAGATAATGCCCACCTTACCTTCTCTACCATCAATCTCTACACACAAATCCTGTATCTATATCTTCTATTTAATTATGACACATCTATCTACATACGCCCCACTTTAATTCCATTTTCACTTGAAATTCAAACATTATTCTCCTTATTCATTTCACTTCATGTCAAGCTCATCGGAAATTGTGGATTCCGGCAGATCTTCCGGTCAAAAGACGCCGGAGAAGTCGAGTTTCTCCCAGACTTGTAGCCTTTTGAGTCAGTACTTGAAAGAGAAAGGCTCGCTCGGTGATCTCAGTCTCGGTATCGGTTTCGAATCCAACGGTTCGTAATATTTGTAGTAGAATCTCGATAAATTAATATTAAGTTTAAAATGAATAATATCGCTAAATGAATGTCAAAGTTTTAAATAAATAATTTCGATAAAATAATGCATTTTATTTTTAACCTCGATCTATAAATTATTAAACAAAATAAAATATATTTTATATGTTATCGCAAGAAATAGAGTATATTTTTATTCTAGATAAAATTAATAAAATTTGTGGATTTCGAAATTATCGAATTATAAATGTTTTTGGGTATGTATGTAACATATATCTGAACTTTAATTAAATTTATTTTTTAAGGAACGACTCCACAGACACCGGCGGCAGCGGCGACGATGAATTTGTTTCCGGTGACGGAGAAGCCAGCTCAGGGAATTCCGGCGAAAAAGCAGCCGGAAAATGCACAAATGACTATATTTTACGGCGGTCAAGTTGTGGTGTTTAATGATATTCCATCTGAGAAAGCTAAGGAAATTATGGTGTTAGCAAGCAAAGCATGTTCATCAATTAAGCAGCCTGAAATTCCGGCTTCGCCTAAAGTTGTTGTTGCTAATAGTGTTGTGAAAGCTCACCGCCCTCAGCCAATTGTTTCCGGTAATTAGCTCTTGTTTAGTCAGTGATGTTTTGTATAGTTGAGCTTTCGATTCGAGTTGAAGAATTAGTTAGGTACTCCATTATTTAGTTGGTAATCTTACGACTGCTTGAGCTTTTGATCCGTGAAATATTAATTAGGCTTTCTATTTGGTATTTTAGTAAATTAAAGTCTGCTTGAGCTTTTGATCCTAGTAGAAGAATTAATTAGATCTTTTTAGGTAGTTTAGTAATTTTAAGTCTGTTTGAGCTTTCGATTGTGGTAGACGAATAAATTAGCTCTTATCTAGTACTAGTAGTCGTTTGAAGTCCACTCGAGCTTAAAATCTGAGTAGAATTAATCGACTCTTTTATAGTTAGTAGTTGAAGTCTGCTTGCTTTCGGTAAGTGTAATTAGATCTTACCTAGTTAGTAAATTACATGTTTGAGCTTCTGATCCGAATGGTAAAAACAGTAATTAGCTCATATTTATAGTTAGTAATCTTAAAGCTGCTTGAGCTTTTTTGAGATCTAGTTGATAATCTAAAGTTCGCTACTGAATTAAGAAAATCGTAATGGAACAACAGTAGAAAGCACTTATTTGGTGTTCCTGATTTTGGAATTTCAGATTTACCAATTGCTAGAAAAGCTTCGCTTACTCGTTTTCTCGAGAAGAGGAAAGACAGGATCACGGCCCGAGCTCCATATGCGTCCCCTGCAACAAAGCCTGCTGAGAGCAAGTCATGGCTGGGACTCGCTGCTGCAGATTCTCCGGTAAAACTAGAACAACAATAATATGTAGTTGTATCTGCTTTTAATCATAAGAATTTACTCTGTTGTATTCTGTTATGCTCTGGGATGTATCATTTTGCTTCTGCATCTGGAAAAAGAAACTACGAGCAGTAGATCTAATTATATTCTATGTTGCGATCGTTTGTGTAATTACGTTCAGTTGGGAAAAAGAATTCTGTTTTTTCCACTTCAATCAAATAGTTGTGTGTTATATAAATCTGCTTTGTTTCTACTGTTTTTGGAATCACAATCTCAGGTATGTCTTGTATGTATTTATTTGTTACTTTGATACATTCTATTGTTGTTGCTCTTAAGTTAATGGATTGCTAAAACTGGAGCTTTTTAATTACTCTGAAGTAAAGTTACAGTAATGATCATCGATTTAGCGAAGAGTTCTTCCTCTGTCAGGATCGCTTTAAGTATTATCATCGCTTTAGCCTGGTAATATTTAGCATCGGTAGGGTTCAAAAAATTGCCAGAGATATTTTAATTGGGTGGTTGCCTCTAGACCCAATTGTGCTTTTAGTATTGTCATCGCTTCAGTTTGGTTTTTGGTAATAGATTAGCTTAAGGGTTAAAAAATTGCCAGAGATCTTTTAGGTGCGGTTGCCTCTAGACAAAATTGTATGTTTAAAATTGTTGGGAAGATATTTTTCAACACTCAACGAAAGATGAATTAGATACGAACTGTGTTAATTGTTAAAATCTTACCACTACAGATGTTTCCTTGAGAGGATACAGAAATGTAATTTGGCAGCGTAAAAAATTTAACTTTTGGTAGCTTGAAGAGTTGGTTGAAAGTTGAGAGTTTGACGTTGAGCATGAGCTCCTGCTCTTGTCCTTTTCAACTAATTTTTCAACTAATCAGTTTTTTTTCCTCGATAAACATTTTTTAACCAAAATAAACATAAAATACATCGTTCGCAAAGAAATGGGATGCCAATTAGTGGGTTTTTTTTTTTTTTGGAACGAAGAACATAGCAGAAAATTTTATTGCAGATCATAAGTTGTTCAAGTCATTAGGCTCGACGGATTAGAATCTGTATATAGAAGTTCTGAACTACTAGCAACTAAATGAGCTGCTTTGTTCCCTGTTTTTTTTGCGCGAGACATTCTAAATTGATCAAATACTAAAACATCCCAATTGATATCATCAAAAAGAAGAGAACTCGGAGAGAGTCCTGGAGCTTGTGATTTGATTGTTCTAATCACATTAGTGGCATTGCTCTCCAGAATAACATTCTTAAAACCAAATTTTCAAGCAATCTGCACCCCATACCTTGCTGCCCCTGCTTCCGCCATCTCCACATTTAGTTTGTTTACAAAGTTTAAGGTAACGAGATCAAACGGAGTTGCCCTTAAAAAATTGGTCATCTTTATTTGTTTTTGATAGTAAATTGATTGAGTATCAAGTTTTAAGAGAAGCTCTGTGGTTCCGTTTGCTAGACTGTAGACAGTTTTTTTCTCAATACCTTATATCTGGTCTATAAATTGATCGAATGTATATACGACAATTCGAATAAACATTCAACCTTGCAAGGATGACTCATGGCCTGTATTTCCTTTGGTAGTTTGAAAGTTTTGTGAAGTCTCAGTAACCCCTTTTTTTTTTGCCACTGAAATGATGATTTTATTACTTTAGATCATTACATAGAACATGATAAAATTCCGGATGGACATTCTCCATCCGCCACGCAGTTCTTACACGAGCTTGTCGTATCTAAGTCGTGTAGTGGACGAATGCAGATAACTTCTAGCAGGAGTACAGAGTCAAAATGTAATGTTTAGGTTTGTGAAACGATCTGCAGATAAAGTAGCTCACTATTTAGCAAGGTATATCTATTATCGAGTCTCAGTAACCTTTAATGTTACAAAATTCATCATTTTGTAGAATTTTGTAGGTGAATTGCTTCCATTTTCATGGTCTGTCAGATACCCTTGTATACAACATATCGGGTTTCAGCGATTTGGTCTGTCTATAGCAAATATCAAGCATCCAAAAATCTATAATGATTACAGATTTTTTTATTTCCTTTAATCACATTTATTTTCACTAGTCGGGCTACTGTGTAACTTCAACTATTAAAACCACGCAATAATTCACTATTTTCATTAGAAGTGATATAAGAAGAAGCACACAATGTACTTTCCAACCGACAATAGTAATGTTAATAAATATGATATAATTTTTTTTAATATTAAAATTAAATTTTTATCTAATTTTATAGTTTAATAATTATTTTATTTTTAATTCAATAAATATCAGTAAAAAATTCATGTATTGTTTAGAATTAATAATATAAATTATTAACTTTAATTTGTTAATTGGATTCCAAATTTGGGTATTCATTAAATTAGCACAAATATGAAATATTCTTTAGTGTTAAATCTAACGATTCTCATCGATTTACTAAAAAATCTAATCTTCACTATCGTTTGTATGGCTGAACCACTGAACCAAATTACAAACAATATTCCCTAGTTTGCTTATTATAGTGAACTAGCTTAAAACCCGTGCGATGCACGGATGTTGTTTAATATAATGGATTTTTTTTAATTCTAATTAAAAATTTTAATACATGAATTTTGTAGGCTTAAAATTTTAAATAATATGATCTGATAATAATTATATACATGTTGTCCGCAATAGGTTTAACTGAAAAAAGAAACATTTGACTTAAATAAAGCTCCACGAATAGGTTTTACTGGAAAAAAAATGAAAAAATAGTAAATCTAAAAAAGGTGATTGGTTAATTATTTTCATATAGGTTTTATTGGGGAAAAATAAAAAAAATAAAATAAAAAGTAATGTATTTTAGTTAAAAAGGTAACTAGTTAATTATTAGTAATTAAAATTATAATACTTTATTTTATTAAATAGAATTGTTCATATTTTACGTGAAAAGGTAAATTGATTAGTTATTGAAAATTAGACTAGTAAACATGTTTTACTTAAAAATTAAATTTATTAGTTATTAGTAATTATAAATAATTAAGTAAGGATAATTAAGTAAAATAACATGTATTGTCAAGTAAGGGTAAAATAAGTAAAATCAACAGGTACCATACCGACTGACCAACAAAACTTTTAATGTTTCGGCTTTTTATATAATAGTAGATTTGTTATGATAAGAATCACAAATTTTAACAACATTTAAGCTTAATATCGAATTTAACGTAGGATCTCATCTAAATTTAAGAATCAAATGTTACATAGAATTTAGTATGTATGTATGTGTGTATATAATGTTACATAGAATTTAGTATGTATGTGTGTGTGTATATATATATATATATATATATATATATAGTTGCACTCCATGAAGAACACCTTATATAAAGAACACCATTATAACACTCATATTTAATCGAATCTAAGAGTTCCGTCATGGCACTCAATACAAAAAGTTCTTATTTTTTTACTCTCTATCCATTCAGCAAAAAAATAAAAATAAAAAATCACTGTTCATGATGCCGTCACTGCTGACGTCGTCAGTGAACAGTGATTTTTTTTTTTTGCTTAATGGAAAGAGGATAAAAAAATAAGAATTTTTTGTATTGGGTGCCCCTGGCGGGGTCATTGGATCTATTGGAATCAATGATTTCATAGTGTTCATATATATATATATAGGGCTACTCAAATGAGACCCCTCATATAATGAGAACAACACATTGAGCCACCAGGCCCAATAAACTAAACATGTGCCTATTGGCTTTTCTTTTTTAAAATCGAAAGAAAGATATTTCAGTCAAAACGAACACATCACTAGATCAACCACTGCTACATCCTAACTTCCAAAACATCAGTATAACCAAAAATTTATCGAATGAGTCACTACAATGTATTCTAGTAAAACCACCAATATCAATCACAATTTACCAAATTTCAACACAAATCACCGAATTTCCACTCAAATCACTAACAATTTAAAAGCACAACACACAAATTTTAAACATAAATTACCAAAAAATTCAAATCATAAAAAATATGAACGTAAATTCAAAGCAAATCACCATAAAATTCAATACAAATCACCAAAAATTCGAGAATAAATCATCAAAAAAATTCCAGATCTGAGACGAGACAAATCACAACACCACCATCTCCGGTCGCCACCACCACTAACCACCTGCTCATTTCAGATTTTCAATCAAGCCTCCACTTTTTTATTCATCTTCCAGCAGATCGCCTTCTATGGAGACTCCAGTAGATCGACTTCCATGGATTGAAGCTCGTTGGAGGAAGACGATGGAGATGGTGCCCCGGAGGAAGATGATGGAGATGGTGCCCCTGTGGGGCCAGACATCGAAAACAAAGGAAAAGGAGATGATGCCCCTCCTTGTATCTATCGACTCCATCGTTCCTTGCACCACCATCCCTCCACTCGCTCCATAACCACCACCTCCACCAGCCGCAAAACATTATCACACTACCGCTGTTAACTAGCACTGCCACTAACCACTATCACCACCATCTTTACCACTTATGATAATCCCCAAACCGCCAATATTTTTACAAATCACTAAATATATTTCTGAATTGCCAAAATTTCAACACAGATCACTAAACTTCAACACAAATCACTAAATTTTTAAAGATAAATCACAAAAAAAAGTCACCTCTACCATACATACCACCACTATCTCCAGCATAATTTATACAACCACGCTATCTTCATCATATCGACTTGACCCCCCCCACCACCACCGATCCACCATCACTGCCATAAATCACTACCCAACGACTATTGAAAGATATGCTCTGATAATTTCTCATGCCTTCATCTTGTAAATCACCGATCTCGTTTATCAAAATTTTGCTTTTCATCAACATTCTTCAAACCAGCATCATTATCCAAATCCATTTTTTCACTTTAAATCTCTACTGGTGATACAATAATGGTATTAAGATGAAACAACATAGAAATTAAAGGTTAAGAAAATGAAAATAAAAAGAGATAAGAAAAAGATAAGATGGAGGGATCTTGAAATAGAATTAAAAGAGAAAAAAAAGGATGTAGATTTACAGTAGAGAGAGAAACATATGTAGTAAGGAAATGAGTAGGTCGGGGAGTGGGTGGATGTGTGGCGTGAGGAGAGATATACATATATATATATATATATATATATATATATATATATATATATATATATATATATTTTAAAAAATATATATATATATATATATATATATATAATTTTAATATATGTGTGTGTTTATCTGTGGTCTAGATTAATAGTAGTTGTAAAAATTGAGTGGTTGAGATGTAGTCTCAGTTCTCGTTTTAAGTGTGGATCTCATTTGATCACTTGCCTATATATATATATATATATATATATATATATATATATATATATATATATATATATATATATATATATAGTGTTAAGTTCTATGGAGACCAACATTTGAGTAGAGACCGTGGAGACCATATACATTATGCATTCAAAATATTGCAAAGTATATATATTTGCAAAGAATGTTCAATGAACATTATTATTTTATTCAAAATCTTTAAAATCATATATGATTTGCTAGCAGAACATGTTTTGAAGAACAATACGTTCTACAATATTTTGTTTGCAGAACATACATGATTTTCAAGATTTTTAATGAAATTTGCATGTAAAACATATATGATTTTCAAGATTTTCAATGAAATAAAAGCAGTAGTGATTTTCATAGAACATGATTTTCAATGAATAGATTTTTACAATGTTTTGATTGATATATGGTCTCCTGTCTCCACTAAAAAAGTCGGTCTCCATAGAACTTAACTATATATATATATATATATATATATATATAATACAATAAAATTATTTGTAATCATATTATATCTGATCCTAATTTTTTATTAGATTCATTTTTTATTCATAAAAAACATTTTTTAAGTTAAAATTAGAATCTAAAAGCGATTTTATGTAAGATTTTTTGGTGTTCTTTATTGTTCTTTATATAAGGGTGTTCTTCATGTAGCAATGACATATAGGTCAATGTTTTAGAAAGAACCATCTTATATAGAGAATCGGAGAGAACCACTAATTTTCTGATTCTATAGTAGAATCAAAGTTTTAATTTTTGGTTATATTAAAAAAAGACTAAGAACATATACTAAAATAATAGACCACTAGGGCAAAAAAAAAGAGAAAAAGACCGAGTTTTTTTTGGTTCTATAATAAAAAAAGACCAAATTTTGGATTATGTTGCTGAACCAAACATTGACGTGGCACTGCCACGCCAGCAGTGACGTCATCAATGATGGCGTGACACTACCACATCATCAGTGATGACGCCACTATTGACGTGGCAGTGCCACGTCATCAGTGATGGTGTCATGTTGCCAACGTGACGCTTGGCACTGCCACTTGGTAGCGGGGCAATTATTTTAATTTTTTTTGAAAATAAATTAAAAAAATATTGGTTCTACAATAGAATCACAACCAAAATTATATGGTTCTCTCTGGTTCTCTATGTAACAAGTTCTCCCTAGAAGGGGAATATATATATATATATATATATATATATATATATATATATATATATATATATATGCGGAATAGGAATAGATTGTAATATAAATAAAAAAGAACCATTGGATGTAATGCTAAAGGAATATTCTTTTTATAATATATAAAATACTCTTACAGGTTCATGGTTCGAATCCCGTTAACAACATATTATTATTATTATTATTAAATATTTATATCATCTTATAAACTGCTCCTAGAAGTTCAATATTTGATTCCCGTCAGCAACATATTTTAGTTAAAAATTTATATTATCTACTTTCAACATATTATTATTAAACATTTATATTATCAAGTAATTCAAGAATTTCAAAGGTTCAATTCCCGTCAACAACATATTAAATTTAAAAAGGTATTTATCTATTTTCAATAAACAATCAAAAAACTATCATTTAGAATACTATCAATTACATATATTATATTTTATTATATTATATAATTTATTTTTTTAATAATTAAAAAGCAAATATTAAAATTATGAATACTAAGATAAAAATGTTATATATCAAGATATAAATATTTAAAATCTTCCGTGCATCGCACGGGTTATAAGTTGGTATATAATATATATATATATATAATATATATATATATATATATATATATATATGAGTAAAGTTCTATGGAGTACTCATTTAATTGGAGTACTTGGAGTACATGTACATTTTGCATTCAAACTTTTGCAAACTTTATTATTTTGTAAAGCTTATTACATGAATGTCACTATTTCATTGAAAATTTTGTATGCTTTGCTAACAAAATATTGTAAAACGAATTGTTCTGCGAAACACATTTGGGTTGCAAAATATATATACGTTTTGATTGCAAATCATAAAAGATTTTCAAGATGAACATTTTGCAAAACATACATGATTTACAAAATTATCAATGAAATTATGATATTCATATAACAAGGTTTGCAAAATAATAAATTTTAAAATATTTTGCAGAACGTATATGTACTCCAAGTACTCTAATTAAATGAGTACTCCATAGAAATTTTTTTTTTGCTCTCTCTCTCTCTCTCTCTCTCTCTCTCTCTCTCTCTCTCTCTCTCTCTCTCTCTCTCTATATATATATATATATATATATATATATATATATATATAGCTCTATGGAGTACTCATTTAATTGGAGTACTTGGAGTACATATACATTTTGCATTCAAAATCTTGCAAACTTTATTAATTTGCAAATTTTATTAAATGAACATCACTATTTCATCGAAAATCTTAAAACTTTTGTATGTTTTGCTAACAAAATATTGCAAAATGAATTGTTCTGCGAAACACATTTGGGTTGCAAAACATATATGTTCTGATTGCAAAACATAAAGGATTTTCAAGATGAACATATTGCAAAATATACATGATTTTCAAAATTATCAATGAAATTATGATATTCATATAACATGGTTTGCAAAATAATAAATTTTAAATTATTTTAAATGCAGAACGTATATGTACTCCAGCGTACTCCAAATAATCAGTACTCCATAGAACTTTTCTCTCTCTATATATATATATACTTAATATAATATTGGCATAATATATATATATATATATATATATTATTAAATAATAATAATTTAATTATATGATGTATTGTTCGAATTATGATTATATTTTGTCATAATAATATAAATATAAATGGAAGAATCGTATGTACTTACATTCAAATTTTTTATTAATATTATCATATTCAAATTATGGTTCCATAATAATCCCTAATCTAATATTTGTCTAAAATAAAATTTAATATTAATTTGTAATTGTGTGAAATTTTTATTTTTTATTATATTGTTTTAGTTTGTTTTCGCTTTGTTGATTTATAATTTGTTCTAAATTTGTTAATAAATATGTGATATTAAAATTATTTAAATTAATTTAAAAAATATTTGATTTCCAAGTAATTGAAAGAGTCTAAAAAAGTTGGGTGTAGGTGAAGAATTTTAATTCTAATATAACTAAAAAAGTATGTAATTGAATATTAATTGGAGTGTAATTAAAAGAGTTTGTTATTAAATAAAATAAAATTTTATATGCATTTTAATTTATTTTTTCATTTTAACGTAGGCATCTTGTTATGGATGTTTTTGACAGCTCATCCCTGAAATATCGACAAACAAGAACAGCCACAAACAGTTACAAATCACATCCGTGTTCTTCGAGTTCTTGGCAGAATATTCGTATTTTGCTCCATAATTCCCGCAACCTCCAAAATATTGTTATAAAATATTCTCCATATAACATAATAATACAACAAAGTGAAAAATATTAGCATAATAATACAACAATGAAAATGTGAAAAATATGTTGAACAATTGTTCAACACTTTTACCCACCACGGATGTCTTAGTTGTTTGATACCGTGATTTAAGGGTTTACCCTCCCAAGATGATAGATTCGATCTGAAAAACAAGGAAGTAAATGGACATGTTCTGTGGCTACAAGTGTAGCTCTAGAAAGTTTAGGTTTATATTATACACCTAGATCTCGTACGCAATCCAACAGAAAGCACAAAGCAAAGAAAATGAAAAAGAAGAAGAATAGACAAATAAAAGAAAATAAAAGAAAAAAGAATAATATATTGTTCAAGGTAAGAATATGATTTCCCCATGAAGTAAAAATAGCTAGATAGAAACATATTTCAGAAACCTGTATTTAAAAGCTAAGTATATACTTAATTATATTATAGGATAGGCTGTTGCTTACAAATACCAAGCTACTTTAGCGAACCTTGCCCATAACTCAATTGTTGAAACAAACAAACTTGCATTTTACCCTCTGTTTTTCTCTTTTCGAAATGGAAGGGCTACAACACGATAGCCATAAGCTTCCTCTATTCTTCTCAAAATACAATAACTCTCCGGCTAATGCACTCTGCCGTGGTTGCGGTGACCCAATTATGATAAACACCTATGTGTATCGTTGCAGCACCACTTTTAGATCCAACACTAGCCAACATTCTTCTTGTACTGATTATTTTCTACACAAAACATGTTCAACCTTACGTCCATATATCCTACACGATATTCACAAAGAACACTTGCTAAATCTCTACTCAGATTCTTATAAAAACACTCAATGCTGTAATAGTTGTGACAAATTATTTTTCAAACAGTTTTTTTTTATTTCTGCAATAGTTGCAATTTGGTTTTTTGCTTGAAATGTTCCACGGAACGTGATCTTAATCATCCATCACATTGTCACACCTTAACTTTACTACCTCAGCAAATATCGCTTTTTTGCGAAGCTTGTGGCACCCAAGGTGGCAAGGACTTTTCGTACTTGTGTAAAACTTGCTTGTTTTGGATTCACAAGAGCTGTGCATCTGCACCTCCTAAACTCATTTTTAAATCCAATAATGAGCCTCCAATGATGTGTTGTGAAGGGTGCTGGTATAGTAGTTACAGCAGATTTATATGTAAAATCTGGGATTACATGATTAATGCAAGATGTTTACGAAACCCGGGTAGAATTAAGCACAGATGGGATGAACATCAACTTTGTTTGGTTTATCCTCCAGTAAAAGGTCATCCACACGATTTCAACTGCGAACAATGCTCCGAGGATATAAATCCAAACATATGGTTTTATCATTGTCGCGAATGTGATACTTCATTCCATGCTTGGTGCCTTTCTAAATGTGAATTATCGAATATAAAGTTTGGGGCTATTGTTAAAGATGACAAGCTGCACCAACACAGCCTTAAAATCTCCCCCCAAGTGCACCCTTCTGGTGTGGACGTTGCGGTTTTTACTACTACGGTTATATATGGCCAATTCTTACTTGTGTATCGTGTAAATTTTCAGTCTGCGGCCTGTGTACTTACTACTTACATTAATGGTCGACAATAAGGAAAAACAGAAAAAAACACCAATAATAAAGCTTTATGATTGATTTGTATTTCCAAATTTGTACTCACACCTCAACTTGATTGAGGTCTTTCTATTATTATTTGATTGATCTAAACTTTTAAAATCAACAAATTTTAATTAGTTTTGGTTATTTTGTCTTTCTATACCATTATTATAGAACAAAAAATTGCAACATTTGCAGAAGTCCTTTTCGTTTAATCGTAGTTATTCACTCTGCTGGCTACTGGATGACTTCAACTATCACAATTATGCAATAATTTTATGTATTCTGCAAGAAATTAATAATACGAAACATATATATAAAATAAAAATTTTATGTATTTAACTATAACTTTTACTCCCTTTATTTCTTCCAATTGTTTACATTTTTCAAGAGGTGTCCGGCACGTATTTAAAGATAGTTCCATAACTTATTTTTAAAATTTTCTTTTTTTGTATAAAAATTTAATGTACAAAAATTTAAACATTAAATTTTTATACAAAAAAAGAAAATTTTAAAAATAAGTTATGGAACTATCCTTAAAATGTGCCTTAAAATGCGTGCCAAACACCCCTGAAAAAAAATGGAGGAGTACATTTTACTTAATTTGGGCTAAACATGTCAAAACATTTCTCATCTCTGGTGATAGTTGATGCAGAAAATAAAATTAGTCCATGATTTCTTCACCTATCTTTTATGTGTACAACAATGTGGAGCTATAATTTTAAGAAATTAACATTTATAACTGCACTAGTTGTTATATTAGTATTTGCTTGAAATGTTTGCCAGAACGTGATCTTAATCATGCATCTCATCATAATCACACGCTAACCTTACCACCTAATCTCAATTGTAAAGCTCACCAGGCCATAATGAGCATCCACTTGTGTTATAACGGAAGCAAGAAAGATTATATGCAGAAGAGAAATAAGTTTATAGATCTGAGAGGATAAACAGATTACCGAGGTTTTTCAGATGATTTTACAATCCTTACATGCATATCTATTTATAGACACAATCTAAGGGGTTAGGTGTGGTAGGTGGTATTAGGTGGGTCAAATCCAGCGGCTACAGTGGCACCGCCGGCGGCCGGCGGCGGCGGCTAGTCAACATATTCAAGGCACCTAACAAATCTCCACCTTGACTTGAATCCTCTCACAAAAACAGATAACAGATGTACCAGACGCATTATAACAGATGTACGAGACGAATTATAACAGATGTACCAGACGAATTATAATAATGCCAGATGTACCTGATAAAACTCTTCTGCCTCAGATTTTGCCCTAAAAGGGCAATCAATAACTCCAAACATTTCAAACAATGTTGAAACTTGCTATGTGGAACCGGTTTGGTGAGCATATCAGCTGGGTTATCAGCAGTACCCACTTTGCTCACCTTGATTCTCGTCTCACTTCTTAGAAAATGATATCTCACATCTATGTGCTTAGTCCCCTCATGATGGACTTGTTCCTTGGATAAACAGATTGCACTGAGACTGTCACAAAATACTGTAACCTGATCATGATGTAGACCCAGATCGCTGACCAATCCTTTCAACCAGATTCCTTCTTTTGCGGCTTCTGTCAATGCCATGTACTCTGCTTCTGTAGTAGACAAAGTCACTGTAGGTTGCAGAGTAGCTTTCCAACTGACAATCGAACCACCCAGAGTGAAAGCATAACCAGTCATAGATCTTCTACTGTCAACATCTCCAGCATAATCAGAGTCTGAAAACCCTGTCACCAAACACTCAGTATCACTTCCATAAACGAGACCAACATCAGACGTACCTTTTAAGTACCGAAAAACCCTCTTCACAGCTTGCCAATGCTCCTTGCCTGGATCACCCATGAACCTACTAACAACACTGACAGACTGTGCAAGATCGAGTCTAGTGCAGACCATTGCATACATCAAGCTTCCTACTGCACTAGCATATGGAACTCGAGACATGTACTCCTTTTCCTCAGCAGACTTAGGTGCAAAAGCGACGGACAGATATACATTTGCAGTACTAGGAGTATCTATGGACTTTGCTGTAGACATGCCAAACCTTGACAAAATCTTCTGAATATATCCATACTCCACCTGTTTCTCAACACCACCACTTTCTGTATGAGGTCCAAGATTTATCAGATAACATGTTGTACTAACTTCTTCTGCCCAGAATCTTCTAGTTAGTCCAGCATTAGAAAGCATACACCTAGCTCTCTCCAGAAGTGTCTGATTCATACGCTCTGCTACACCACTCTGCTGTGGTGTATACCTGACTATATGATGCCTAGAAATCCATTCATTCTTACAGAACTCATCAAACTCAGATGAGCAAAATTCCAGTCCATTATCAGTTCGCAGCCTCTTAATCTTCCCCGAGGACGCGACAGGAACAGAACCTGATAACGTAGAACCTTGAAGAAGATACAAGGTACCACGTTTAACACCTTTCAGAATCACATCAGAACCCTTGCAGACATGTAAAACTCCACCTTCACCTTTAAAACTGAAACCCTTGTTGTCTAACATACTTAGAGATATCAGATTCTTCGTCACAAGTGGAACATGCCTAACATCATTCAATGTGCAGAAATTACCATCATGTGTCCGAAGTTTAATCGAGCCTATTCCAACAGTTTCACAAACAAAACTATTAGCCATAGAAATTTTTCCACCGTCTACTTTTTCGTAGGTTGTGAACCACTCCCTGCGCGGACATATATGGTAAGACGCTCCAGAGTCAAGGATCCACACATCAGAGTGATGCGTGTCCTTGATAGCAACAAGAGCAATATATTCTTCGGAATTGGCATCAGTTATAGCAGCAGTTCCTGCAGCAGTATCCACCAATTTATCATGTTGCTTCCTTTTCTTGGGACAATCAGATTTCCAGTGTCCCTTCTCTTTACAGTAATTGGAGACATCATTAGCTCTCGAACCCTTAGAAGTTATTTTCTTGGATTTATACTTTCCCGACTTTCCATGTCTGGTACTCCCGCTAGCTACCAACCCAGCAGCATGATTATCTGTACCTGTACCAGCCGCCTTATGGCGCAGCTCTCTAGAATGAAGAACAGATCTAACCTCCTCTAGAGAAATAGTATCTTTACCAATAATAAACGATTGCACAAAGTTCTCATACGATAATGGTAAAGAAACTAAAAGAATCAAAGCAACATCCTCATCTTCAACTTTAACATCAATATTACGCAATTCTAATAAAATTGTGTTTAATTGATCTAAGTGATCTCGAAGAGGCATACCTTCCTGCATTCGCAGACTGAACAGACGTTGCTTCAGAAGCAACTTATTTGTTAAAGACTTTGTCATGTAGAGACTTTCAAGCTTTGACCATAAACCAGATGCGGTATCCTCCTCCGCAATTTCAGTAATAATATCATTTGCAAGCACAACAGAATTGTTGAGTGTGCCTTTTCTTCGAGATTGGTCATCTCAGCGCTTCCAGAAGTAGCCGTTTTTGTGTTCAACGGCGCCCAGAGCCCCTGTTGCTTTAACAAGGCACGCATCTTGACTTGTCATAGACTGAAACTATTTCTCCCTGTAAATTTGTCGACCTTAACGTTAATACCACCAGACATCTTTCTCCCAGAACCGTATACGTGAACAGTACCGTATGAACAGTGCCGTATGAACAGTGCCGTATAAACAGTACCGTATGGACAGTACCGTATGAACAATATCGTCTTCTCCGGCGATGAACGGTGTCATCTTCTCCGGCGATGAACAGTAACTCCGCCTGAACAGTGTCGTCTTCTCCGGCGAGCTTGAAAAAATTCCGGCGAAAATTTTCGCAAAAAACACAGCAGCTTCAACCAAAAGTTTTGATACCAGTTTGTTATAACGGAAGCAAGAAAGATTATATGCAGAAGAGAAATAAGTTTATAGATCTGAGAGGATAAACAGATTACAGAGGTTTTTCAGATGATTTTACAATCCTTACATGCATATCTATTTATAGACACAATCTAAGGGGTTAAGTGTGGTAGGTGGTGTTAGGTGGGTTAAATTCGGTGGCTACAGTGGCGCCGGCGGCGGCCGGCGGCGACGGCGGCGACGGCGGCTAGTCAACAGATTCAAGGCACCTAACAACTTGTTTTTGATAATTCATTTCCCGAGGAGTACCAAAGATTTGGAGTGTCCTGTAATTTGTGCCGTGAGGAGGATCATGCATTCCTTTGGCCATTGTTAAAGCCGATGATCTGCATCAACACAGCCTTAAAATCTCGCCAAATGGACCGCAGTTCGAGTGTGGAAGTTGCGGCTATAGAAGGCCATATAACAGACGGCCAATTCTTACATGTGTATAATGTAAATTTTCAGTCTGTCCCGTATGTACTGTACGGAATGGTTACAATATGTAAACACCTTAAAAACACCAATAATAAAGTTTTATGCAATTGTTGTTTTGGAACAATTCCAAGTTTAATTCTCGGGTCAAAACCGTAGGCTGGTGGCCCGAACATAGATCTAAACTTTAATAAAAAATTACTTTTTAGGAACAACTCCACCCACACCAAAGGCGGCCGACAACAATGAATTTGTTTCCAGTGACTAAGAGCCAGGTCACAGAATTATGGCGAAACAGCAGCCGTAGACTGCACACATGACTATATTTTATGGCGGTCAGGTTGTGTTTAATGATCTTCTACCTAAGAAAGCCAAGGAAATTATGATGTTAGCAAGCAAAGCATATTCGTCGCTAAGTAGCCTGAATTTCTAGCTTCACCTAAAGTTGTTGCTAAATGCTTATAGTCTTGTCTAAACTCAATGTCCTCAGCCAATTTGTCTGGCAATTTGCTCTTGTTTAGTTATCTAGTAGTAGTTTTAAGTCCGCTCGAGCTTTCAATCCAAGTAGAATTGATTAACTCTTATATAAGATAATGTAATAGTAATTGAAGTCTGCTTGTTTTTGATAGGTGAAGTATTGATTAGCTCCTATCTAGCTACTAGTAATAACAAGTCCTGCTTGAGCTTTTGATCCCAGTATCACAAAATTGATCAACAGTCTTAAATCTGGTTGAGCTTCTGATTTTATCGAGTTAGTAATCATATGTCTGCTTTAAAGTGTCGGGTTATAAGAATATATATATATATAGTGGCTATGCCAGCACGTAGCATCTTTTATTCATTTGTAGGAGTTTTATGTTGGAAATATTAACTAATACAGCAACATAGATGCAATTATATAATGTATTTAACAAGTCAAGGCCAAGCAAACAATTAACGAAAAAAAACACGAAGGTAGAAGGCATGCATATCAGTAATTGTAAAAATGAAGAAAAAACAGAAGACATACCAGCAGCCATAGCTTTAATAGTATATCAATCAAATATGAGAACCAGCTGAGTCGTCAGGCCTTGCTAGAAGTCCTGACTGCTCTTGAAGAGATAATCGCCCCCACTTACACTGTGTCGAGATGCTTGCAACACCTCTCCAAGGATAAAACAGCTCCCATTAATATGATCACATCAACCAGACCACTCGACTTCGACTGACACCTCAGTCGCCAGAAAAACTCACAAGAAAAGAAGCTACGGCAGGAGGAGAATAGAGAGTGTAGGGAGAAGAAAAGATAATGTGAGGGTGTGGTGTATATAAAATCAGCAGCTTACGGTCGATTTAATAAAATCGAAACAGTTGTTTTACAATTAATAAAATCGTAACAGTCCATATTTCAGTTTTAATATATTAATCCGAATATATTATCCTGTCCAGATTCATTCTAATATATAATATTATATATTTTGAATATACATCAGTTACAGCCCAACTAATCCATCAGATTTAATAGTTAAATAAATTTGATCCAGCCCAGCCCACTGATAAGATAACCCAACCCAAATGATAAATTTATTCTAATTAAAATATTAAATCACACATAAATAAAATCCCTCGCCAAGGTCACCTCGTGTACGCGAGACGTCGACACATTCGCCCAAATCGTCATTCAACCGAGCCGCCCCGAGACGAGACATGACGTGGTAGCGGCGTGCGTGTGTGTGTGTGCGCGTGAAGCACACAATAACACCATGCACCATCATACACCTTAGTAGTTGTACACTACCCATGTGTGTGATACTATATAAAGCCACCAACCCCCTTTATTTATTTCAATGTGGGACAAATACACATTCTCTTTTCAAGCTCTTTCAAGCTACTAACTTCAATTCTATTTCTCTTTGGATTTTACTAAGAAAATTACTTAGATCCATATATGAAAATTTAAGTCCTCATAGCAAGGAACAATTTTCAATCGTTAAAATTCAGAATTAACATCAAGAACATAAAATACTTATGCTCAAAAAACTCCATTTTCTAACATTTTATTCATTTTATCAGTTACAGGTATACATGTATGAAGTGTAAAACTTAGATTTTGCTTTTAATCCATAGTTTTTTTTTGCTTATCTTTTATGTCTACAACTGTGTGAAGCTATAAACAAAAAGATGACTTGTATTATATAGTAACATTGTATCTGGTTCTACAATGAGCTTCCTGAGTAGCTAAGCCTCATAAACAATCCAACAGAAAGCATAAAGAAAAAGAGAATGACAAAAAAGAAGAATCGACAAGAGAACACGAATAAGAGTAAAAGAAATTTAAAGAGAAGAGAATAGATGTGTTTTCAAGTTACGAATATAAATTCGAAACTTGTATCACAAAGCCAAGTATACGCAATATGCAAACTGCCTTGCATGCCCCGTAACTCAGTTGTTAAAACATACAAACTTGCAGTTTACACACTTTCTTTCTCTTTTCTTAGTTGAAATGGAAGAGCTAAAACCCTTTAGCCATGATCATCCTCTAATTCTCTCCAAGTACAACTTTCCAGCAAATATACTCTGCAGGGGTTGCAATAACCCAATTATCATAAACACCACTCCCCTCTCCAACACTGGCCAAGATTCTTTTTGTACTCCTTATTTTCTCCACCAGGCATGATCCAACTTACCTCTAAATATCTAACATGATATTCATATAGAACACATATTAACTCTCCAATCAACTAGAAACTAAAGTTTTTGTGAATGTTGTAAGAACTTTATTACTCCCTCCGTCCCAAAGAAAAATGCTAGAGTTATAAAATTGGGTACAAAAAATTTCATAAAATGATATGTGTCTCAAATTGATTGGTTATATTCAATTAATTATAATGGGCTTCCTGCATTCACATTAATATCAACCAATAAAAACCCAAATTAGTGAAATCCAATTCATTTTGTGAAAAAAAATTGTAGCAAATTCTGTATTCCTAGCATTACTCCCGTCCCAAAATAAATGTCACTTTTAAAAATGAATTTGTCCCATATTACATGTCCTTTTTCTTCTTTCAATACAAACTAGCTTCGTATAGATTACAAATATTTTTAAATTACTCGTGATCACGTAGGATTGGGTTGTTGATATCTTCGATTATTCATATCTTCACAGAAATTGTTGTGAGAAAATAGAATTTAAGCAACACCCGATCGTGACATGCAAATTATAATTCTGGTTAAATTAAATCTATTTATATTTTACGCTACGCTTTGTTTTGTTAAAGCAAACTTGAACGATATTTAATAAATTGGTCAATGTTAAGATCAAAACCGTACTTCGAAATATAAATATATAGAGTTAACATGGATGGATACATAGATACATACAAGTATTAATTACATAATAATAAATGCATATTAGTTCATATCAGTTATTGTTATATAACAAATGTTAGTGTTGCAATACCTAAATAGCGCCCGAAAATATAACATTGATATAATTAGTAGGGGTAAATATGACTTTTTATATGAATAAATTTGCTCATGTAACGCCCCCATTTGCTCTATTATATATATATATATATATATGTTATATTTTTTTATGCGTTTACGTATTAAAGATGTGATTGATGAGTTTTACGATAGTTAATGTGTTAATAAAAGTTTGTATTATACTAATATACGCATGAAGGTTCTTTTTTTGTATTGTGATATTTTTTATAGTATTTAATTCGTAAATATTTACAATAGATCTAAAATGATTAATGAGATATGGTATATGTTATTGAATATTATAGTACATTATATATATCCACAAATATATATATATATATATATATATATATATATATATATATATGTATTTACATATGTATGTATGTATAAATATGCATATTAATTATACAACAATTAATAGATTACAAATAATGAAATATTAATAGATTATACAACATAAATGTATGTATGTATGTATATAATATTATAGTATATTATTATATATCCACAGAAATTTATATATGTATGTATTTATGTTTGTACATGTGTATGTATGTATAAGTATGCATATTAATTATACAACAATTAATAGATTACAAATAATGAAATATTAATAGATTATACATCATAAATGTATGTATGTATGTATGTATGTATGTATGTATGTTATATAGTATGTATGTATGTATATAATATTATAGTATATTATTATATATCCACAGAAATTTATATATGTTTGTACATGTGCATGTATGTATAAATATGCATATTAATTATACAACAAATAATAGATTACAAATAATGAAATATTAATAGATTATACAACAGAAATGTATGTATGTATGTATGTATGTATGTATTTATGTATATATGTATGTATGTATGTATGTATGTATGTATGTATGTATGCATGTATAATTAATAATTATACATTAATGTATAATTATCTACAAATATATATTATAATTAATAATTATACATTATCTGAGTTAAGACAACTGAGATTTATCTACAAATTAATATATATATATATAAACAAAAAAATATTTATGTATGTAGATAATGATTTTTAATATAAACTCAAATGCTCACATAGCTCAATTGGTTATGGTATTGAATTTAGTTCCCCAAGGTCATGGGTTCAAATCCTTTGAATAACAATATTTTTAGAAATATTTAGAGTCAGGTTTGGAGTGAGGTTCGGAGGGACCGAGCCTATGAATAAATTTGCTCAGGGAAACCCTGTTGGTGTATTAGTTATAGAATAGATAGATAGATTTAAGATAGTTTTTCAAAACTATCCCTACATTTATTGTATCTAACATTTTAATTTTTTAAAACTTAACACTATTCTTATTTTTGAATGTATTAATTAAGGGTATTAGTTGAATTTTTTAATCTAACTAACCTTTTTCTTTTTTAAAAAAATGGTTATATAAAATAGGACGGAAAGAGTATTAAATTGTTTAAACCGAAGTTCGAGTGTGGAAGTTGTGGTATTTATATAGAGAATTATAAATGGCCATATGTTTCACCGCCAATTCTTACATGTGTATCATTTAAAATTTCAATTTTCGGCGACTACACTTTTAATTCTTAGTGGAATCAGTGAATGCAGTGTTTTTTTTTATGCTGTGAAACTTGATAATTTTTTATTTAATTTCTTTTGTCAATGCAACTTGTTGGAGTTGTTTCTATTGTACACCCTCTGTGTCAATATACTTTTCCTATTTGGGAAAAAACACAATTTTTAAGAAAAAATTTAAACAATGTTTAACAATGATTTGGGGGGGTGGGATTAGGCTGTTGATGCTCAGAATTTGAGGGGGAAAAGTAGATAAACTTTCCCCCCATTTTGCTTTACAATTAAAAACAGCCAATCAGAAAGCTCCATTACAAGTCCATGGATTAGAAAAAGGTGATTACATAAGCAAATTACATAAGCAATTCCACCAGATTACATAGAAAAATAGATTACATATAAAAATAGATTACATAGAAAAAACTAAGGCATCAATGCTTGGCTATTCTCTGCTCAAAAAAATGAGTGTTAGAGGCTTCCCTTTCGATCTCAATCAACCACCATCAACAGAAGGAGGTAATGAAGGCATGGAAGGTTTTATCCACCAATTTGATTGAAATGAACCAACAGAAGGAGACACACAAGGGCATGCACAACATCAACATATGGATGGTAATCATCATTGCAGAAAATGGACCAAACTCAGCTCTGATGTAAGATTACAAGTTTTGATTACTTGCTAAGCAACCCATCAACACAAACAGAAGGTAAACCTTACCAAGGTGCCATGCAAGATGCATAAAAAAAGTTCAATGTTACAAGAAGAATAATTAGCAGCATATGGAACAAAGCAAAGAAACAAAAGGCATCAATGCAGAGTTACAACATGGCAACAGATGGACACAAGTCCGGAAGGAAAAGAATCCAACTGCCACCTAATGCAGTAACAGACATTAATATGGGAGATAGATCATGTCATTGAAAGATAGCTTCTCAGATGGATTCTCAGTTTGGATACTAGGGAGTTTAGTGTCATCGAATGTTACATTTACACTTTCCATCATCTTCTGTTCATCAATCACATACACCCTGTATGCTCTTATTGAATAACCAATAAAAATTGCTTCAAATGCTTTGGTATCGAATTTACCACCTTGATCATCACCTTCTTTAAGCACAAAGCACTTTGCCCCAAATACATGAAAGTATTTGAGTGATGGTTTCTTATCAGCCATAATTTCATAGGGTGTCTTCATTTGATCTTTATTGATTAGAGTTCGATTCTGGGTATAGCACGCAGTATTGATGGCTTCAGCCCAAAAGTACAATGGAAGCCTTGATTCACTTAGCATAGTACGTGCAGCTTCAATCAAGGTTCTATTCTTTCTTTCCACTACCCCATTTTGCTGAGGAGTTCTTGGAGCTGAGTATTGTCTGGTTATACCCTTCTCAGTGCAAAAGTCATTTAGAACTGCATTCTTGAATTCAGTTCCATTGTCTGATCTTATAGCTCTCACTGGATACGTAAAATCTCGCTCAATTAATTTAATGTGATCAATCACCAGTTGTGGAGTCTCATCTTTAGAATTCAAAAACAGAACCCATGTGTATTTTTAAAAATCATCAACAATCACTAGAGCATATCTCTTCCTTGACATAGACATCACATTAACTGGACCAAACAAATCCATATGAAGTAATTGTAATGGTTCAGTTATTGAAGATGTGTCAGTGCTCCTGTGACTTGCCCTTTTTAGCTTGCCTTTTTGACATGCATCACAAAGTCCTTCTTGAGTGAATTCCATTGAAGGCAAACCTCTCACCAACTCTCTTTTAACCAGAGAATTCATCGTCTTAAAATTAAGATGAGAAAGTTTCTTGTGCCATAGCCAACTCTCATCATTAGATGCTTTAGTGTAGAAGCAAGTGACTTCTTCAGTGCTTCCTGAGTTCATATTGGCTACGTACAGATTGCCTTTTCTAACTCCAGTCAGTTGTGGCTTTTCATGTCTCTTGTGTAAAATTAGACAATTCTTCTTGTTGAAATGAACTTCATAACCTTTGTCACAGAATTGACTGACACTGAGCAAATTGTGCTCAAGTCCTTTCACAAAAGAGACTTCATCAATGATAACATTTCCAGCTTCAAGTCTGCCATATCCATCAGTTCTACCTTTGTTGTTATCTCCAAAGGTAACTACTGGGCCAGCCTTCTCCACCACATTCGTCAGCAGGGTTCTATCACCAGTCATATGCCTCGAACATCCACTGTCCAAGATCCAGGTTACTCGATCAACCTGTTCAATACCCTGCAATGACAAATGAATTAAACCTTCTTCGGGACCCAAATTTGATTGGGTCCTGCGTATTTAAAGTATTGACCTTTATCAGGCAAAACAACATTTTTAATTTTAACATCTTTAGTCAATAAACATTTAACCTTATAAACAGATTTGAAAATATTTTGTTAAATCTTGGGTATCCATGTTTCTCTAGCAGCAGTAACACTTGTGTCATTGACTGGACATTTGACCTGGTAGACATTCTTGGTAACCTTTTGTTTAGTCTTAGGTGCAAATGTCTCTCTCCTAACTTGAGGAGGAAAAGCAGTCTTTTATCGAACATTATTGTTCCTGTTCATGTGCTGTCGAGGAGCATTCTGTTTAACACATGCATAATTACCATTAAAATAAGCACGCATACTGTTAAAAGCACAAGACATACAATTGATAACACCACATACTTTATGATTAGAATCAATGGTAGACATGGTATTTTTCTGTTTCAACTTATTACTACCTAATCCAGTCTTAGAAGAACTAGCTGATTCAACAACTTTGACTGGTACTTTAGGTACATCTTTCTTGGATGAAACATTCGTTGTATTAGTGTCCTCAACTGATTTAGCCTTAACAAAGACTGTGACATTTTTCTTGGATGAAACATTCTTTGTATTAGTGTTCTTAACAGTTTTATCCTTAACACATTTATCCTTAACAAGGACTGTGCCATTTGCACTATCCTCATTTCTCATTTCTTCTTGGATAACCATAGAAAGAATATCTGGTGGGCCAACATCAGATTTTGTAAACATTGGTTTTTCAACATTCTTGAGAATATGTGGTATACCTCTTTCTTTAGCTGAAATAGGATTAGGAGAATGATTACTCAAAGAACCAACAGCTTGATTGTAATCAAATCCTATTCCTACAGTTCGTTCTACTGCTTGTTTGTTGAAGAACTCTTTAGAAACTTTAACAGTATTATAACAAGCTCTAATCTGTGTTTCCAGTTCTTTAATCCTGATATCTTGATCAGCAATCCTATCAACTTGTTTTACCATGTATTCTCCTAATGACTTATCTCTGCAATTAAGTCGAGCTATTTCTTCTATATTCTTATCTTGATTAATCTGCACCTTTTTTAAATCTAACATTTCATTTTCAAGGTTAGTGTTAACAAGACTTATTCTCTCGTACCCTTTTTGTGCATTATTCAAGCAATTACGTAAACTATGAATTAACTCAGCATCAGTAAGAGTTACCGGTGTGGTGTAATAAGTTGATGATTCAGCATTTGCCACCAGCGCAAAGTTTCCATATTCTTCATCTTCGCTATCTGTGTCATCCCAGCTTTTACCAGCAGCTACATAAGCTCTTCCACTCTTCTTCTTTTCAGAAGCATAATCTTTCTTCTGTGCTTGCTTGGGTTTCTGACACTCAGTAGCAAAGTATCCCAACTCATTACAGTTGAAGCAACGAATCTTGCTTCTGTCAACAGTTCCAGTTTTGTAACCTCCCCTATTACTAGAGGATGAAGAACCTCCTCTCTGAAATCTGTTATTTGACTTAAACCTGAACTTTGGATTTCTTCTGAATCTGAAGTTACTGAATTGTCTCACCATCATTGCCATAGATTCATCTTCCAATTGATCCAGCTCTTCAAGTGAGTAAAATTCTCCACCATCCTGAGTAGCTGGTGTTTGGCCATGTTCCACTTCAGTTTGTTCCTTGTTGAAGCTGTTAGGTTGAACAACTTTAGCTTCCACTTCCTTAGGAACCTCAACCACTAGAGCGGTAGAAGAATTTGCCATTCTGCCTTTGCCATAGAATTCCTTTTGCTGTACTTGTTCTAATTCATATGTTTTCAGAACACCAAACAGCCTTTCAAGAGCAATCTGAGTTAAATCTCTAGATTCCCTGATGGCAGTGATTCTATGCTCTAAGTGAGTAGGCATAGTCAGTAAAAACTTCATGTTGATCTCCTTCTGAGTATATTGCTTGCCATGAACTTGCAAGTTGTTGATTATTTTGTTATACCTTTCGAACACTTCCTGAATGCCTTCATTAGGGCCAGCTCTAAAGTGTTCATATTCAGAGGTCAAAATTTGAAGTCTATTTTCCTTGACTTCATCAGTCCCTTCATTAATGATCTCAATAGTTTCCCAGATGTGTTTAGCAGTTTTACAATTCCTTACATGGCTATACATTACAGCATCTGGGGAATCTAATAGAATGAGTCTCAAATTTTTATCCAATCCAGCTTCCTCTTTTTCTTCAGAGGTAAAGTTCTTAGGTTCCTTTGGATAGGATTTTGCAGGTATTGTTACAATTCCATTTGTAACTGTTTCAGTATCATGTTGGATAGGAATTACTGGTCCATTTTTCAAAACCCACAAAAATCTTGGATTTGCTACATCAAGAAATAACTCCATTTTGTTTTCCCACATGTCATAGTTATCTTTATTAAAGATAGGAATTTTAACATTGCCTTTGGCTGACATGATGAATTTTGAAGAGAGTTAAAAATTCGAGCTTGATTTTTGATTGAGTAAAAATAGGATCTTGATTTGTGTATCAATCAATAGGCTTTGATACCAATTGTTAGGTCCGATAAGATTGTAGAAGGGGGGGGGGGTTGAATACAATCTATACCATTTTCTCGAAATTTATTCGTTAAACAATTTTCACTTAAACGAATATTTTGTGCGGAATAATATAACACAAATTTCAAGTTGAATATAACAATATATTAACTTGATGGGTGTTACAAAATCAGTCCAAACGATTATCAAGTAATTAATAACTAATTAGAAAATTCAACATGAACTTTGCTAATTTAGTTAATAAAAATCAAGATATCAATTTGTGAACTAAGAAACTTAATTCGCTAGTAGTACAAGAATCACAAGTAAACAAGTTCCAATGGATAGGATATTACAACTGAGATGAACTTGAATTTACAGAATTTAATTTGTAAGTGTTCTTGAGCTTGAGAGAGAGATATAAGAGCTGCTGTGTGTATTTTCTGTGTTTTGCTCGACTGCCTCATTTCTTCTGCATTCTGCTTCTTTATATAACACAGCCATAGTCATATTACTTTGTTTTAACTGATATAACAATCATTTTACATTAATATGACAATCGGTATGACTATCAATTGAATGTAATATGACTGTCCAGTTTAAATATAACATTCGGTATAACTATCCAGCCCAATATAACATTCGGTATTACTATCCAGTTCAATATAACATTCGGTATTACTATCCTTTGAATGAAATATAACTATCCAATTGAACTGCATATGACTATCTCCTCTTTGAACTAAATATGACTATCTATTCTTTGAACTGTATATGACTATCGGTATAACTATCAGTTGATAGTTATATCATCATATTTTTCAGTTTATAATTAATTAAAATAATTTATAAAAATCATTTAACTAATTATTTCTTTTTCATATTAATTCTTATTTAATTAATCTAATAATCACTTTAACAAATATATTAATTCTGATAGAATTAATTTATTTATTAACTTAATTACTTGATTTAATCAATTAAAATAGAATTATTATAAATTCTTTAATAGTCAATACTCCACTGCGAACCACGTAATTATGATAAGGAACATACACTGGAACGATGTTGACGCTCGATGTACTGTCTGGTTCATGAACGACTAACTCCAATCTCTGTTCTTCATCATGACTTTAACACCGTGGTCTTTTTATACTCTTCACTCTCATCAATCATTCGGTACTGAAATTGTTTGTTATCACTTATAGAAATCTCTGTCTCTTAAATGAATCCATTTGTTTCCATGCTACCTTGAGGCCTGATCAGATATCTGAATCTTCTTCCAGTGTAAAACATCAAAACTATAGATTGACTTGTTGATTTTTCTTCTGACGGTTATCATCTTTTGAGATTCCTGTGACAGTTGATATTATTTACTTATTACAATCTAGTTTAATTGGATTAGGATCCTCGAACTACAAATAGGCTGAGTCATATGCCTTTCAGTTGGTTATGCAGATGCAGGTTATCGATCTGATCCCCATAAAGGTAGATCACAAACAGGTTATGTATTCACGTATGGTGATACCGCAATATCTTGGCGGTCTACAAAGCAAACACTTGCAGCAACTTCTTCGAATCATGCTGAATTATTGGCACTACATGAAGCTAGTCGAGAATGCGTGTGGCTAAGGTCTTTGGTCCATCATATTCGAGAACCATGTGGTCTTCAGTCAATAAAGGAAGTCCTACTGTTTTATTCGAAGATAATGAAGCATGTATTACCCAAACTAGAGAAGGCTACATCAAAGGAGACAGGACAAAGCACATTGATCCAAAATTCTTCTTCACCCATGAACTTCAGCAAAGGGGAGAAATTGATGTCTTTCAGATCCGCTCATGTGATAACTGATTTATTCACAAAGGCACTTCCTACATCTCCCTTCGAGAAGTTGGTACACAAGATTGGAATGCGTAAACTTCGAGATTTATGATGATTTATATAGTCATGCTAAAATGAGGGGGAGACACTTCACTTTAATATATGTACAACATATGTACTCTTTTTCCTTCACTAGGGTTTTTTTCCCACAGGGTTTTTCCTAGTAAGGTTTTAACGAGGCATGGTGTTCGTACAAGTCATCCAGAGGGAGTGTTATGTAATAATTGGATGACTTTTGGCTTTTAACTTTCCTCCATTAATATTGAGACTCTTGACCCCTCATTGTACTTGTAACTTAAGACTCTTGGCTCTAGAAATTCATGTAACCTACAAGCCTATAAATAGGCACCATTCTTAAGCTTGTAGATATACAATTCCTTTCAATAAAATCTATTGTTTTCTCTCCTCTAAATACTCTTTATATTATAATTCTTATCATAGACATTTTTAATTCATTGTACAAAGGTTTTTTTTTTCATTTTGTCAAACAAAATAAGTGTTGGAAGCCATTTACCCATGGTGGGCCGGACCGAAGGCCCAATAAGTAAAGCCCAAATGGCTAACGGTCTCTTCTTTCTTAAACGATCTTCATTCACTTTCGGCGGTGGAAAACACAATAATGCCCATGGGACCCTTTTAAGGTAACGGACACAATTTCTAGGGTATAAATATAGATTGAATCCACAAGAGAAGATATATGCTCATAATTCACTACACACACACTTTCTTTACGTTCAAAGTACTCTATAAACACGACTTATTTATTCTCACACCGGAGGTGAATCGGGGGGACAATCCCTCGCATTCTTCTCACTTTTCAGGATCAACCCGAAGGCCGACCCGGTGGAAATCCAGTCGTAACATTTGGCGCCGTCTGTGGGAACGTAGAGATACAATCTGTGTTAAAATCTATCAGCAACTATGACAATCGAAGAAACACCCAGAAATAATGAAAGCACCGTGATCGGGAACAGTCCCGCCACACAAAGGACAACTCCGGCCGTCCAAAGAATGCTCGATTTCAATGAAGAGGATATGCCCTCCCCCGATGAACAACAAGAAATGCTCGCGAAATGGAGAGAAGAGAAAGCTAAAGGAAAGGAAACAGAGAAGGCGAAAAGCCAGAACGAAGCAGAAAGGCAAGCCGAGCTAAGGGAAGCCGACCGATCAAAGGTACAAACCTTGAAACTCCAAAGAGAGGAAATCGAGCGACAGGAGAAGACATTACGAGAAGCCCTGGAGGTCGAAGGCCGGAAACCCAAAGATGACCAAAGAGATAAAAGGGTCAGAGACGACGAAGATGAGTCATGGAACTCGGAATTACAGTCTAAGAAAACCAAGTCGAAGGTTGTAGATTCCTCCGACTCAGAAGAAGAAGGTCCGCACACGGACGATCGTATTCGCAGACTGGAAAAGGTTATGTTCGGAGATAGGATGATTAGCCACGAGCCTGTCGTGACCGAAGAGATAGAACAATACCGACCGCCACCAGGAAGGCAATTCCCAAAGATGCACGAGTTCAACGGAAAGAGCGATCCCGAAGATCATTGTGAGAAATACGAATCCCTCATGACTGGTATGGGGCATTGCGATATCATGCTGTGCAAAATGTTCAAAACTTACCTAAAAGGACCAGCGTCCATGTGGTATCGTTCGCTAAGACCACGATCAATTGATTCTTATGGACAGATTAAAAGGAAGTTCTTGAGAAATTACTCCCATTTATGCCGAAGGGAGAAAGACACTGAAGCCCTAATTCACTGCAGACAAAGACCGAACGAGGAATTGGGGGACTACCTAGCAAGATTCAAGGAGGAAGCCGGAATGGTCACGAGCCTCGATAAGATCAAAGCCGCTGGGTTCCTTTCAGCCGGTCTCGATCCTGTGAAAGGCAAGAGGCTCCGGTCATCTCTCTATGACGTTCCCCCAAAATCACTAAACGACATAGACGTTCGGGGAGAGGCAATACGAAGGAAGTTGGAAACAATTGGAGGGTACAAAGAAAGTCGAAAGAACGACAGAGACGATAGAAGAGGCGAACGCAGGGACGACCGAAGAAATCATAGCGACACACGAGGAAGGATGAATGATCCAAAAACAACAGGACGAAGGCAAGACAAAGATAGTACTATGTTCACACGCCTCAACACACCCATCTCCAAGATCCTCCATGAAATCAAAGGAAAACCGGGGTTCGTTCGACCGCCTCGAATAAAAACCCCTGAATCCAGAAGAAACGAGAACAAGTACTGCGAGTATCATCGGGACAAGGGCCACAACACAGATGAATGCTACCACCTAAAGAAGTTGATCGAAAAGATGATCAAAGGCGGAGGGTTATCCCAGTTCGTGGGCGATTTAAGAGAAAAGTTCGATGCGAAGGAAAGAAAAGATCCCGGAGAATCCGAAAGACCGGAGAAGTATAGAGGCGAGGTCCGAACAATCTTTGGCGGCACAATACTTGATTGGGACAGTAAGACGGCCCGAAAGAAATACACCAGGCAAATATACAGTCTTTACCAATCGAGAACAGCCAAACAACCACTACCGATCAGCTTTACAGAAGATGATTACGAGGACGTCATATGGCCACACGAAGATCCCCTGGTTATTAATCCGGTAATTGGAGATAACAAAATCTGGAAGGTGTTAGTCGATGAAGGGAGCTCGGTCAATATCCTATACCACAGGACATGCTGTAAAATGAATCTAGGAGGAGAACATCTCGAACCATGCCACGAGGCACCCTTATATGGCTTCGGAAATCAACCGGTGCCGATCGAAGGCACCATCAGATTAAATGTGCTCCTGGGAAAAGCGCCATATACCGTGGAAAAGGAAGCTAAATTTTACGTCGTTCGGGTAGACAGCCCGTACAACGGCATCCTGGGCAGACCCGTTTTATCCCTATTCCAAGCCGTATCATCCATACCGCACTTGAAGCTAAAATTCCCTACCGAGCAAGGGATTGGAGAAATGAAGGGTGATCAAAAAGCAGCAAGAATCATCATGTTAGAAGATCTTGACAAAGATAAAGAGGCAGAAATGGTCGAACCCGGAAAAAGGAAAAGAGATGAAGACGCCGGGAGCAATCATCAAATGCTGAACATAGAAATCGAGAAGTTTGGGACCGATCTCTCCTGTCCAATTGCCGAACCAGCAGCCGAAACCGAAGAAATCGAATTATATATGGGCCAATCCGGGAAAATTATCCAAATAGGCAAGGGAATGGAGCCAAAGCTGAAGGAGAGAGTCATTGCGGTCATCAGGGAATTCCACGACGTATTCGCTTGGAACCCCGAAGACATGCCTGGATTAGACCCTTCAGTCGCAAAGCATTGTCTAAACGTTGAGCCCGACGCCCAACCTGTAAAATAGAAGAAAAGAAATTTTGCCATGGAAAGACAAAGGGTTATCCAGACCGAAGTTGAGAAACTACTGGAGGCCAAATTTATCGAAGAAATTGATTACCCCGAATGGTTGGCGAACGTAGTTGTCGTCAAAAAATCAAACGGTAAATGGAGAATGTGCGTCGATTACACTGACCTAAATAAACACTATCCGAAAGACCACTATCCCCTACCCAACATCGATCAGTTAATAGACGCCACATCGGGACATCAGATTCTCAGTTTTTTGGACGCTTTTTCAGGCTATCACCAAATCGCCATGAATGCCAAAGACATTCCGAAGATAGCATTCATTACCCCGAACGGCACTTACGCATACATAAAAATGCCCTTCGGGCTAAAGAACGCGGGGGCAACTTTCCAGAAAATGGTTAACAAGCTCTTCAAAAAGCAAATAGGACGAAGCATGGAATGTTACGTCGACGACATGATCATAAAGTCATTCTTCCAGGATCATGCAAATGACCTGAAGGAATGCTTCGAAACGTTAAGGGAGAACAATATGAGAATCAACCCGAACAAGTGCACGTTCGGGGTTAACAGCGGAAATGCCCGAGGGATTGAGGCAAACCCAGAGAAAATCAAGGTCGTCATGGATATGGAAGCACCCAAGACAATAAGAGATATTCAGAAATTAACTGGACGAATGGCAGCTCTCTGGAGGTTCATTTCCAGGTCTGCTGAAAAAGCGCTACCATTCTTCGAGGTGCTTCGAGGAAAAAAGAATTTCGACTGGGGACCAAATTGTCAAAAGGCATTCGAAGAAATAAAGGAGTACCTGGTGAACACCCCTCTCTTGATGAGACCAAGGCCAAACGAAACTCTACAGTTATACCTGGCTGTGAACGACCGAACGCTTGGAGCTGTACTGGTCAAGCAACACGAAGGAAATCAGCATTCGGTATTCTACGTATCTCACATACTGAAGGACGCCGAAACCAGATATCCAAATGCGGAAAAATTCGCCTATGGGTTGGTAATGGCATCGAGAAAATTACGGCACTACTTCCAAGGCCGAACGATTCAGGTTGTAACCAACCAACCCCTGAAGAAAATCATGCGCAGGCCCGAGGCTTCGACAAGGATAATCGCCTGGTCGGTCGAATTGGGAGAATACGATCTAGAGTTCGTTCCCAGAACAGCAGTCAAGGCACAAGCTTTAGCCGACTTCATGGTGGAATGCTCTTTCTCCAGTCCGAAGGATTTGATCTCAGAAGAACAATCGATCCGTTCTCCAGGTAAATGGAAACTATTTGTAGATGGTTCTGTGGCCGGATCCAAGTGTGGAGCAGGCCTGATTCTAACCAGCCCCGAAGGATTCGAGATATGTCAGGCAATTAGGTTCACTTTCTCCTTAACCAATAACGAGGCCGAATATGAAGCCCTGCTAGCAGGCCTAAACTTGGCAAGAAATTTGGAAGTGAAACACTTAAGAGCCTTCAGCGATTCAATGTTAGTCGTCAAACAGTTCTCCGGGGAATACGGACAGAAAGATCCGCGAACGAAGGCCTACGCCACCAAGGTGTACGAGAACTCCGTGATATTTGAGTCGTTCGAGCTAAGCCAAGTAGCCAGGGAAGATAATAGCCGAGCCGACGTTCTATCAAGGCTGGCTTCGGCAGAAACCCAAAACCTCACAGGTTCTATCTACTTGACCGAAGTAAAATCGCCTTCGATAGACAGAAAACAATGCCTGGAAATACACCAAGGAATTAATTGGATGACGCCGATCAGAGCCTTCTTAGAAAAAGATGCCCTCCCACTCGATAAGAAACAAGCCCAAAAGATAAAATACCGATCCGCTAGTTACTCAATTGTAGGAGGAAGGCTATACAGAAGGTCGGTCACCCAACCGATGCTATGATGCTTGGACCCTGAAGAACAATTGATGGCGTTGGAGAGCATTCATGAAGGTATCTATGGGGAACATCTAGCCGGACGGTCACTTGCCTTCAAAATCCTTAGGCAAGGATTCTTCTGGCCAACATTGAGGGAGGATGCTTTGAACTACGCGAAAAAATGCAGGCAATGCCAATTATTCAGCAACGTTCCGAAATAACCCCCGGAAGAAATGACATCGGTGCTCAATCCCATTCCCTTCGCCATGTGGGCGGTAGATATTGTCGGCATCTTACCCACAAGCACTAAGCAGGCTAAATATTGCATCGTAGCCATCGACTACATGACTAAATGGGTAGAAGCCAGACCACTTTCCGCCATCACCGAAGAAGCAGCTAAGAAGTTCGTGTTGGAACAAATAATATTGAGGTTCGGCATTCCAATGATATGTGTGTCAGACAATGAAACCCAATTTATTGGAAGCAAATTTCGGAAATTCTTATTCGAGTTCGGAATACAACAAAAATTTAGCTCAGTCGGCCACCCACAGGCAAACGGGGCGATCGAAGCAGCCAACAAAATCATATTCGACGGAATTAAGAAAAGATTGGGAGATTCCAAGGGTCTTCGGGCCGAAGAGTTGCCATACGTCCTTTGGGCCTACCGAACAACACCGAAATCATCTACCGGTAAAACTCCTTTTAAGCTTGCCTTCGGCACTGACGCCATCATGCCGACCGAAGTGGGTCTAGAATCATACCGAACACAGGTGTTCAACATTGAAATGAATGAATATAGGCTTCGGGCAAATATAGATTTGGTTGAAGAAGAAAGAGAGGCTGCCCACCAAAGAAATTCGAGATATCAGCTTCGGGCAGCCCAATACTACGATTCTGGAATAAAGAAAAGATCTTTCCGTGTAGGGGACCTAGTACTTCGAGAGTTAGCAACTTCAATGCCGACCAAACAAGGCAAACTTATGCCAAATTGGCAAGGTCCTTACGTGGTGATTGAAGTGGTCCGTCCAGGAACATACAAGCTAGCTCATTCGGACGGGAGCCACATCAAGAACACGTGGCATGCTTCACGCCTTCGCCGTTTTTATCAGTAAGCTTTCATATATATTTCCAATGTATACCCCACTACTTTTTACCCTTGAAATAAACAGAATTAAGGACCCATGTTTTTAGTATTTAAGCTACTTTGACATAATTAAGGAGGGAGGATACATTTCCAACAAATCAAAGAACCTTAATTATTCACAAACTCCTTAAATACTGGGGAAATGCTAGGCCGAAAGGCCAAAGATGCATAAAAACAAAAATTATGCTAGGCCGAAGGCCAGAGATGCATAAAAATAAAAATTTATGCTAGGCCGAAAGGTCAATGATGCATAAAAATAAAAATTATGCTAGGCCGAAAGGCCAAAGATGCATAAAAATAAAAATTATGCTAGGCCGAAAGGCCAAAGATGCATAAAAACAAAAATTATGCTAGGCCGAAGGCCAGAGATGCATAAAAATAAAAATTATGCTAGGCCGAAAGGTCAAAGATGCATAAAAATAAAAATTATGCTAGGCCGAAAGGCTAGAGATGCATAAAAATAAAAATTTATGCTAGGCCGAAAGGCCAAAAATGCATAAACGCGAAAGTTATGCTAAGGCAAAAACAAAACGCCGAAGATGCATTATGCTAAGGCAAAAAACAAAACGCCGAAGATGCATAAATAAAAATTATGCTAAGGCAAAAACAAAACGCCGAAGATGCAAGACAGAATCAAACTACAATATTTATACAATAAATAAATTCAAAGGCCCGAAGGCACGAATATCACGCCCGAAGGCAACGTTAAACATTACAGCAAAAGTTGTTAAAAGATAAACTACACTACTCATCAGAAAGCTCTTGATCTTCGCCCGAAGAAACATCCAGCAGCTGATCGGATTTCTCCCTGCCAACTGGATCGGACATACCTAGCTCGGTATCGATCAGCTGGGTATGATCGAAGCCTAAGGCATTTGCCTTAATGACAGCATCATCATAACCCATCTAATAACACCGCTCTTCGGTACGCTCCAGCTTCTTCACCAACTTCCGAGAACCCTTTCTCGTGGTCTTCAGCTGCTTGTTTCTCCACTCCAAGCGCTTTTGCAAAACATCCAGCTTCTCCTGGAGCAGATCATTCGCTGCCTTCAAGGATTCCGACTGGCCCGTAACTCTTTCGAGCTCGATCGTCGAATTCCGAAGGTCCTCTTCAGCTTTTACCGCCCTCGATTCCAGCTGATCAACCCTCTTCAGCTTTTCCTGCATCCCTTCGACCCTCTCGGTCACCACAGCGGACCAAGAAGCACCCTGTAAATAAACAAAGGCAAAGATCAAAAGCCGAAGATAAAAAGACGAATGACGGACAAAACTTATATTACCATGAAGAGAAGGGCCATCATCTCAGTGCAAGCCTGAAGGTCGGTCGCCTGATCATAAGTCGGTCTGTCGGCCGGGAGGACGAGACCTCTGCACAGATCGGGGCCTATAATGGTCGAGGCTGGAGGAGCGGGGACAATAATCTTGTCGGTCTCCAGGACGCCCCATTGGGGTGCATACACCTTCAAACCCGAATCTTCCGACCGAATCCTCTTCCTAGGTTCGTTCGGAGTAATAGGGTCAACATCACCCCCCAGCTCCAAACCTTGAATCGGATTTGAGGTCGGGTTAACCTTCACCAAAGCTCTATCCCCTTCGTCAACAACCGAACCGCGCGTCTCATCAGCCTCCTTATTAGCTTCGGCCGCCAGAGCTGCGGCTGCAAGGTCGGCCGCCTTTCTACGCTTCCTCTCAATAATCTCATCATGGGAAGACACTTCACAAAATAGAGAGAAAGGTTAAGGCATAAATAACCGAACAACTACATGAAGATGTTAGGACAGAGTATGGACACAGGCTTAACACGAAAAACAAATACACGATACGAAAAAACAGAAAGACAAGAGAAAGTTACCACTACCCCAAAGACCAACCAACCAGTAGTTATCCCGACTGAGGGACAACGGAACTTTATCCATATCTAGGCCACAGAGCAAGCGATAATCATGCTTATCCGCCTCGGAAAGCGTGGTACGAAACTCCAACCTCGAAGGATCGACATCCTTCCAGACACCAAACTTTTCCATCCTAGGGCCAGAGACGAAAGCCCACCTCAAATGAGTCTCTTTGTTGCTGGAATTCGTAAACGCCCAATCCGCCCTACCGACCCGACGAGCGATTGTGTAAAAACCGTTACTCTTCGAATTCCGTCGAAATTCAAAATGATGCCAAAAAAGATTGGTCCTTGGTAACATCTTCACGGCCAAGCACCGAGCCTGAAAGACGTTAATATGAATAAAGCTGTTGGGGTCCAACTGACCGATGGCTACCCCTGTCTGCTTGAGGATGCTCTTTAAAATGCACAGCATCGGCAGGCGAAATCCACCCTTAAAAGCAGCTTCAGAAATACCCGTAGCTAAACCTCCTCCGTACGCCGCCGGCACTTCGGGGTTGTGCCAAATCCTGTCGTTCTTCCTTGGAGTATAAAAATACCAAACGTGCTTCTCCACGACATATTCCGAAGAAAACTTGGCGATCGTATTATCGGTCAACCTCGACCGATGGTTGGCCGCCGGAAACTCTTCGGCGTTGCTGAAAGGGGACACTTCCGAAGGACCCGCACCTTCGGTCGACCGATCCATATCCCTGCATTCGGAAATGTAGAGATTAGCCGTGTACTCGGGCAGAAGTAAGAAAATATTTAACAAGAAAGAGAAAACCGAGTACAGTGGTCCTGGATCGATCAAAAGTGTCCCATACCCCGAAACGCAATTGAAAAATTAAAAAATCAATCCCATACAATCCCCTAGAACTCGAACTAGCCGCCCAAAACTCGTCTTAACCCTGAATGAAATTCTAATCAATCCCCTAAATCCTATGGGAAGCTTTTCGAAGATTAAAAAGATTCAAGGCCCCCTCTTTTTTGTTCAAGAAAAAACGCAAAAAAGCATACATATACATACAATCATACATATATACACAGCGGTTTTCACGAAAAAGGGGCAAAGAGAAGCTTACTTGTTCGAAGATTCTCGAGAAGATCGTACTCCTGAGGGTAAAATGCTTGAACGTGGGACTCCAACGAAGTCGGAGAACACAAGTTTTCCGGGGAAGAAACGACGGTTCCAATTGTCGATGGAGATTCTCTTTAAAATGGGATGTGTTTGGAAACTTTTGTGAAATAGTGTACGCATAAAATGAGAGGGATATGGGTCGCGTAGGTTTTTAAACAAAGAATATGTGACGCTTGGAAATCTTTCGAAATTCAACGGCCCAGATTGGGGCGTAAATCTCGAAATCAGACAGCTGTCCCTCATAAAGTAACACGACTCCCCAAGAGAAAACTCGACTTTTGTCCATCGCCGTGCAACCGAACGAATGCTCAGATCAACTCAACAGACACGACCGAACGGAACGTGTCAAATGAAAACATGGATTCTTTAGTCTTCGTCCTAAAAACATTGCCGAACGAAGCCTAGGGACATGTTGGAAGCCATTTACCCATGGTGGGCCGGACCGAAGGCCCAATAAGTAAAGCCCAAATGGCTAACGGTCTCCTCTTTCTTAAACGGTCTTCATTCACTTTCGGCGGTGGAAAACACAATAATGCCCATGGGACCCTTTTAAGGTAACGGACACAATTTCTAGGGTATAAATATAGATTGAATCCACAAGAGAAGATATATGCTCATAATTCACTACACACACACTTTCTTTACGTTCAAAGTATTCTATAAACACGACTTATTTATTCTCACACCGGAGGTGAATCGGGGGGACAATCCCTCGCATTCTTCTCACTTTTCAGGATCAACCCGAAGGCCGACCCGGTGGAAATCCAGTCGTAACAATAAGTTATATGTAATTCACTTGCACATCAACCAATAAACTCTTAATTTAATGAGAGCTGCATGAATGACAAATAAAAAAATTAAATCAACCTCATTATCTAGTATAAAAATGAAATAAATACTTGATAATATTGGTAGGGTTTAAATACAAAAAAATCGATTACAATTGCAACAGGATTCCGACAATTCAATTTTTTTTAATTGAAACTCAATATAAAAATTGTAGCCAATTAAGATTAGAGTCTACGGGTCAAAACATCACTCGTCTGCTCTTGGTAATTTGCATGATGCTGTTAGTCCATAGTTTCTTCACCTTTGTTTTATGTCTGGTTTAGAGTGTGTATTATTTCTGGTTTGATTTATAATGTGCTTCCTGTATTTATTTCTGTATTGCTCTGGAAAATCAAGATATATAGAGCTTACAAGCAATCGGCATAAAGAAAAAGAAAAATGACAAAGAAGAAGAATACACAAAAGAACACGAATAAAAGAAAAAGTAAATAAAAGAGAAAAGAATAAAATTTTGTTCAAGGTAAGAATAAAATTAAAAGTAACCCGTACTTTGCACGGGATATATAAACTAGAGGTTCAACTGGTCGTCAGGGTTGAAAAGTAACTTCATTAAAAAGTAGAAATGGACCGGAGAATAAATTAGAAGTTGGGTCAAACCCAAAAAAGCTAAAACGATGCTACCAACTAACTAATGGTATTTTTAATTTAACAAACAAAATAAAAAAAGAGTGCACTAAAATAAATAACAAATGATAAAATAGAAAAAGTTATAGTTGAGAAAATTATTGATAACTAAAATTAATATAAAAATAATTTAGACTAAAGTTTAAAATATAATTTAACAAAAACCTTACCCAAAAAAAAAAATTCAAGAAAACCTAATTTTTTTAAAAAAATCATAAAAAAATTTACTTTTAGATTCTACAACAAACATGTTTTTAAAATTTATACTAACAAAAGTCAACACAAAATAAACACAAATCAATAAATTAACATTTTATTATTTTGCAAAGATTCTAGATTTTGTGCTAAAGTTGTAAATAAATTAAAAAATAATCGAAAAATATAAAATAAAATAATTAATAGAGAATCTAAATATAATAAGTACAAAAAATTCTATATTAAATTTCATCAACAATAAAATTTAAAATAAATTAACAAAGAATAAACTAATAAAATTTTCATCATCATCAACTTAATTAATTATTATTATAGGAAAAATAGTTGTAATAGCACAAAACTTACATACAATTAACAAATGAGAATAAAATAGCAAAAAATCATAATAGAAAATAAATCACAATTTCATTATTTATATAAAACAAGTATACATAGCATGCCATTAGAATTTCAATTCAAAAGTAATTTTTTTAAAAAGAAAAATTTACATTTAATTACAAACCAAAATTATTTTAAAGAAAATATAAGTATGACAAGATATTAAAAAAGTAATCAAAAAACTTGTTATAATTGGAAATGACACAAAATTCAACAGAAAATAATTTACAAAACAAACGCTAATTCAAAACAAAAAATTTAAATTTAGAAAATTAAAATCAACAATAAAATTTAATATAATGCACTTAAAATAAATATAAACCAACACAAAAATATAAGAGATAGTATAAACTTTTTTTTTAAAAAAGTACAAATGTATGTGTGTTCACATACATGTTAAATTATAATAAGTTACCACATGCCTAAAATATATTATACATATTCTAATAAATAGAGAAAAAAAATGGCAAAAAAAATTAAATATTAAAATATATGTTAGGCTAAGCTTTAAAATATAATTTTTAAACAAATCATTTACCAAATAAAGGTGTTTTAATAAAATCATTATTTTAATAAAAATCATTTAAGATTCTTTTTTTAGGTTTGACAACAAATATGTTTCTAATATTAACAACAAGGATAAAATAGCAAAAAATCATAATTGAAAATAAGTCGCAAATTCATTCTTTATATATATAAACAAGTAAACAAAACATATCATTATAATTTCAATTCAAAAAATAATTAAAAAAACAAGAATGTACATCTAATTACAAAACAAAAAGAAGTTTTTAAGAAAATATATGGTAAAATAAGATAATAAAAAAACATGTCATAAATGACACCAAATTTCAATAAAATACAATATACAAAATAAACGTCAATTCAAAAAAAATCTAAATGTAAAAAACTAAAAACAACAATAAACTTTAATATAATGCACTTAAAACAGATATATACCAACACAAAAACATAAAAAGGTAGTACAAACTTTCTTTTAAAAAAAAGTAATTCACAATTACATAATCACATATACATATATAAACAATAGCCAATAAGTTCCCACATGTCTAATATATATTATATATATTCTAATAAAATAGAAGAAAACTCCCCAAAAAATATGAAATATTTAAATATATGTTAGGCTAAATCTTAAAATATAATTTACAAGAAACAAATCGTTTACCAAATAAAAGTGCTTTAGGAAAAAATTATTTTAATAAAAATTATTAAAGATTCTATTTTTAAGTTTGACAATAAATATGTTTCTAATTAAAAATTAAAAAAAATGTAAGCACAAAGCAACAAATAAACAAATTTTTACTTTAAAAAGAAAAAGTTTAAATTAAAAAAGTGAACACAAATCAGTAAATGAACATATTTTAAATTAGAAAGCAATCTAATTACCCACAAAATAAATTTATATTAATATCTAAATATAATACAACATAAAAACCCCTAATATTACTCTAAACAAAACACGTAATAAACACCACACATGACAAAAAAATAAAATTAACATGAAAAAATAATTAATATTCAAACAAATAAACAAATTTAAAATTTAGCAAAAAAAAAAAAATAAACAAATTTAAAACCACACATAATTCAAAAAAGGTTAAAAAATGCCTTTAAAAACTATAAAAACACAATAACAAAATATCTAAAAAATTTAAGATAACCATTAAATTACATAATCAAAAAGATAAAAAGATAATAATAAATTGTTATACGAATATAGTACCTATATTTCAAGTATATCATATGTAATAAAAAATAATTATGAAATACTAAAAAATATGTTAGCCTAAACTTTGAAATATAAATTATAGAAAAATCATTTACAAGAAAAAAACAAATGTATATTTACAATGATATAACATATGTATTATTATCATTAAAAGTAAAAATATTATTGAAAATATCATAAAACTAATATTTCAAAAAAAAAATTATAATGAAAAATGTACTAAAAATTATTAATAAATTACCCGTGCATCGCACTGGTATAAAGCTAGTATATATAGTTTAGACAAGAAATTAGTTCAATGCACTGACTTTTCAAGAATCGAACAAAACCAAAGCATCCAGTGATATTAATGGTCAAACACAAGAATTGCTACAACAATGTGGAGCGACACTGTGGTTCGTGTATTGCTCTGGGTAATCAAAGTGTATATTTTTAAACCTAAACCTCGTAAATATTCCAACGATGCCTAAAGAAAAAGAAAAGGACGAAGAAGAATAAGAATATAAAGAAACACAAGGAGAAAAGAATGAAAATAATATTGTTAAAGGCAAGAATATGATTCCGGGGAAATGTAAAGTTGCAAACACACAATAAAACTTACAATTAACACTCTCTCTTTCTCTTTTCTCTTTTCTGCATGAAGTGTAAAACTTATGTTTTAGTTAATTTTGGCAAATAAACAACAATGCCGTGGCATGCCCCATAACTCCATTATATTTACACTAGCTCCCTCTTCTCTTTTCTTTGTTGAAATGGAAGGGCTTAAAAATCAATATAAAAATTGTAGCCAATTAAGATTAGAATCTACGTACGGGGGTCAAAACATAACTCTTCTGCTCTTGGTAATTTGCATGATGATATTTGCTGTTTATTGCTGTTAGTACATATTAAAAAGATGAAACGTGTATTGTTTTTGGTTTGATTTATAATGTGCTACCTGTTTTCTCATTCCTGTATAAAAAACAAAAGAAAAATGACAAAGAAGAAGAATACACAAAAGAACACGAATAAAAGAAAAAGAAAATTAAAGTGAAAAGAATAAAATTTTGTTCAAGGTAAGAATATGATTTCTACAGGGAAATGGTGAAGGTAGCTCACGAGTGTGTGAATATATATAGGTTACCAACAAGCAAATAGACAACACTTAGATTTACACTCCCTAGCTCTTTCTCTTTTCTAACTTGAAATGGAAGAGATTACACACTTTAGCCATAAACATCCCCTAATCCTCTCCGACTGCCAAAACCCTCCAGCGGACTCATGCTGCTTTGGTTGCCATGACCCAATTATAAAAAACACCCATGTATATCAGTGCAACACTAGGCAATATTCTTCTTGTACTCGTTATTTTCTCCACAAAACATGTTCAACTTTACCTCCAAATATCCAACACGATCTTCACGTACAACACATGTTAACTCTGCGATCAGTTGTTGTTACATACGTGCGTTGTCATTCTTGTGAGAAATGGGGGGGGGGGGGGAGACAGTTTTATTATTATTGTAGTAGTTGCTATATTTTTATTTGCTTGAAGTGTTCCTCACCAGAGCGTGATCTTAATCATGCGTCACATAATCACACGTTAACCTTACTGCCAATGAAATCATCGCATTTTTGCGGAGCTTGTGGCACCGAAGGTGGCAAGGACTTTTCGTACTTGTGTAAAACTTGCTTATTTTGGATTCACAAGAGCTGTGCATCTGCACCTCCTAAACTTATTTTTAGAGCTCATCATGATGCTCATCCGCTTGTTCTTGAGTGGTCACTTCCTGAGGAGTACCGAAGGTTTGGAGTGTTCTGTAGTTTGTGCCGTGAGGATGTTCTTCAATCCCGGTGGCTTTATTATTGTGCTGACTGTAGATATTTTGCGCATATCAATTGTGTTTTATCAGTAATAGAGTACGTTCTTATATCTTTTTTTGAGCTTTTTACAGTTTTAGTTGTTTGCTTAGTTCTTATTTTATTTTCACATTTTACTCAGATCAGGCGAAGATCGGAACATATATGAGGATGTGGGAGATGTTGATGACCCTAATTTGGTACATTTCCCAGTATCTGACGATAAACCATTCTTACTGTACCAGTTGATCCAAAAATTTGCAGAGAATTTCAGTTCTTCAACAGATGGGAGATCAGGAAAAGCAGATAAAATTAGCCATTGCGGCAATGGCCATTCGCTCATCCTCTATGATAATTTTAACGATATAAATGTTGGTGAAATCGAAAGTAGTAACCATATGATATGTGACGGATGCGTGCAGCCTATTCTATCACCACCTGATTCTTTCTACGGATGTCTCGATTGCAACTTCTTTCTCCATAATATTTGTGCTGCAGAGCTACCAAGGGAGTTTGAACATGCATCACATCCAAAACACAAGCTCATTAGATGTGATCAAATTGGTAAGCCAAGTGCTTTATTCTTTTGTAAGTCCTGTGACAAGATATGCAACGGAATGTTCTACCATTGTAAGTCATGTGAAATTTATTTTGATCTTGTGTGCGCTGCAATGCCTAGCGAAATCAAGCATGACAGTCATAAGCACAAACTTAAATACGCTAGTAATGACCCTATGCGTTGTGAAGGGTGCTGGCATTCTAGTTACAACAGCTTTAGATGTAAAATCTGTAATTACGTGATTGATGCAAGATGTTTGCGAAAACCCGGTAGAATTAAGCACAGATGGGATGAACATCAACTTTGTTTGGTGTATCCTCCAGTAAAAGGTCATCCACACGATTTCAATTGCGAACTATGCTCCGAGGATATAAATCCAAACAATTGGTTTTATCATTGTCGCGAATGTGATACTTCATTCCATGCCGGGTGCCTTGATCAATGTCAATTTTCGAATATCAAGCTCGGGGCTATTGTTAAAGATGACCAGCTGCATCAACACAGCCTTAAAATCTCCCCAAGGGCACCCTTCAAGTGTGGAAGTTGTGGCTATAACAACAAGGATACATGGCTATATAGGACATTGCCAACTCTTACTTGTGTATCGTGTAAATTTTTTGTCTGCGGTAACTGTGCTTTCCGTATAAGCTTTTGGAATTGAAGTGTATAAAAAATGTTGGAGATTAAAGAGAAGAAACTTGTTCTCAATAATCCACACAACTTACTCACACAAAAGAGATATAAGAAACTCACACTTGTATTTCACTCAAATGATTTGATAATTTTTGATATGATAACAAAGCTTGGAAGATTGTCCTATTTATAGGACTACATGGAACCTACTAGAATGCTTCTAGTACATGCACCCTAATTATTATGTAACTCTCTAGGAACATGAAAGGTAAAAAGACATGAACTTAAAAGACAAGAGCTCAAAGGACATGAACTCAAAGGACTAAGCTAGATATTTTCAAGAACATTCTAGATAATTAAAATATTAAAATAAGTTTAGCTTATATTATTCTAACATCCCCCCTTAAGCTAAACTTTGCACATGCCAAGTTTCTTCTTCAACTTCTTGAAAGTATCGGGCCTCAAAGGTTTCGTAAAAATATCACCAATTTGGTCTTGTGTCTTGCAATGTTCGACCACAACTTCTCCTTTCTTCACCAAGTCTCGAATAAAATGATATTTGATTCTAATATGCTTGCTCTTCCCATGAAATACCGGATTTTCCGTGAGTGCTATAGCGGACTTGTTATCACAATATATAATCGGACTTTCTTTTGTGGCATGCTTGAGGTCCTCTAAAACCCATGTGATCCATAAAGCTTGGCAACTAGCTAATGATAGAGAAATATATTCCGCCTCCGCCGTTGATAGAGCCACAACTTTTTGTTTCTTTGACATCCATGTGATGGCACTAGAGCCAATGAAGAAAACATTTCCCGAAGTGCTTTTACTATCATCAATACTTCCGGCCCAATCACTATCGCAATATCCAAGTACCTTAGTATCATTTCCCTTTTGATAATAAATTCCTTCTCCAAGTGTTCCACGAACATACCTCAAGATTCTTTTTCCGGCCTCCCAATGTATCTTCTTTGCTTGCTCCATGAATCTACTAATCAAACTAACACCATATGTTATATCCGGTCGAGTGGCTGTCAAGTACATCAAACTTCCAGCAAGACTTCTATATAATGTAGGATCAACAAACTTAGAATCATCATCCATGCTCAATTTCAAGCCAACTTCAACGGGAGTACTACTTGGTTTTGCATCTTCCATTCTAAACTTCTTCATCGAATCTCTTGCATACTTTTCTTGAGAGATAAAAATTCCATTTTCATCTTGCTTTACCTCAATACCAAGAAAGTAGTGAAGTAATCCCAAATTGGTCATCTCAAATTCTTGCATCATATTATTCTTGAATTCTTCAATATCATCATCATTATTTCCCGTAAAAATCAAATCATCCACATACAAGCCAATGATGAGAATTTTACCTTTGTTCTCCTTGATGTAAAGTGTATGCTCAAATGGACACCTCTTGAATCCAATCTTCACAAAGTAATCATCTATGCGACTATACCATGCACGAGGGGCTTGTTTTAGGCCATATAAAGCCTTCTTCAATCGATAGACTTTATTTTCTTCATTCTTCTTCACATAGCCCAGTGGTTGATCAATATACACCTCTTCTTGTAAGTCTCCATTTAAAAAAGCAGATTTGACGTCCATTTGGTGAACTTTCCACTTATTTTGAGCGGCCAAAGAAAGTATCAAACGTATGGTTTCAAGGCATGCCACGGGAGCAAATACTTCTTTATAATCAACACCATATTTTTGCTTGTAGCCTTTTACAACCAATCGCGCCTTGTACTTTTCAACTTCACCTTGTGCATTCAACTTTGTCTTGTAAACCCACTTGACTCCGATGGGCTTCTTTTCCTTAGGAGCTTCAACTAACTCCCATGTTTGATTTCTTTCAATTGCTTCAATTTCTTGATCCATAGCTTGCCTCCATTTATTTTCCTTAGCGGCATCTTCAAAAGCAACTGGATCCGCATTTGCATATAAGGCAAAATCAACAAATTCATCTTCTAAAATTCTTCTTGTTGCTCCATAAAGATCCGCCATTGATCTTGTCTTTCTAGGTGGTGATTCGGAACTTGAAGATGATGATGAGCTTGGAGGAGAATTGGATGGTGGAGTAGGTGGAGTGGAGCCTTCTTCTTCAATTGGATCAAATGCATCATCATCAAGAAAGATACTTGAACTTTCTTTCTCATTCTTCCATTCCCATGAAGCCTCCTCATTGAAAATTACATCACGACTAATTATGACCTTCTTTGTAATGGGATTGTATAATTTGTATGCTTTGGAAGCTTCACTATAACCAACAAAGATGCATTTTTCGGATTTATCATCAAGTTTGCCTCTCTTTTCATCGGGCACATGAGAATAACAAATGCTTCCAAAAATTCGAAAGTGAGAGACACATGTGTTAGGTCCACTATGTTTGTAGAAGGGGGGTTTGAATACAAACAGTACTGTTTAATCGAAATTTGTCCGGATAATTTAATTTATATTTTGACAAATTTGAGCGGAATTAAATGAAACAAAATTCAAGTTGAATATAAAATTATATTAACTTGAGGGGTTTGTTACAAATACAGTACAGAATTTATATCTAGTTAATAAAAACAATTTAGAAAATTCGACATGAATTTTTCTAGATTTGTTAATAAAAATCAAGATATAGATTAGGAGTAAAAACTCGCTAATAGTACAAGAGTATCAAGTAAACAAGTTCTATCGGATCAGATATTAAAAATAAGATGAACTTGATTTTCTATGAATTTTTCTGCTTCTTGTGATGTGTTCTTGATGAGAGAGAAGAGAGCAATCTGCTTTGAATGTAATATTTCAATCTCAGTTGTCTTCTGTCGATTCAATCTTGATATATAATATTCACTGCCTCTTTATCTTCAAATATAACTATCAAGACAATCGGCAATACAATTTATTCTTCCAAGACAACCAATTTTGTACTGCCAAGACAATAGGCAATACAATCGTCAAGACAATCAGGTTCTTCCAAGACAATCGGCAAGACAATCAAATTCTGAGATCTTTGTCTTGCTTTATCAAAAATTATCATTCTGTCTGAAGCTTTTTCTTTTTGATCATTATCAAGACAATCTGATTTGAACTGTCAAGACAATCGTCAAGACAATCAAATCAGATTTTTATTCTACTCTTTAAAAGCTGTTCAGAATTTATCATTACCAAGACAATCGGCAAGACAATCAGAGATTGTCTTGCTTTACTGATTTCTTCTTCAAGACAATCAGTGATTGTCTTGTTTCTCTAAGTCCCTTCTCCAAGACAATCGGCAAGACAATCAGGGATTGTCTTGCTAGTTCATTTTTCAGATTAAATTAAATTGATTAACAAATAATCATTTTAATTTAACCTAACTTAAATAATTAATCAGATTTAATTAATCTAATAATTAATTTAATTAAAGAATTAATTCAGGATGAATTAATTAATTAAATTGACTACTTGATTTAAATTAATTAAATAAGAATAATTATATATCCTTGGATTGTCTTAATTCTTTTCTGAATCACTGAAAGTAATAAAGGAATACCACTGAATATTTTGTTGACGTTCCATGCACGGTCTGGTTCATGAACGACTAACTTCAATGACTGTCCTTTAATTTTCACATTAAAAATGTGATTCATTTTTCTTCTCATTTCTTTCTCCTTCTTGTTCTTCACTGTATACTGTCTGAACCTATCACTCTAGAAATCTCTGTCTTAGAAATAAATCCACTTCTTTGATGCTACACCGAGGCTTGATTGGCAATCTGAGCTTCTTCCAGTGTAAAACATCAAAACTATAGATTGACTTTAGGGTTTTTCTTCTGACAGATAGTACCTCCTGAGATTCCTGTGACAGTTAAAGTTATTTACTTATTACAATCTAAGCTTAAGTTGAGTTGAGTCCTCGAACTACAAATAGGCTGTGTCATATGCCTTTCAACATGGATTCTTACGACTCCAAGCTTCTTGTGGAGTCTTCCCTTGTACACTTTTAGTAGGTGCACGATTGAGAACATAGCATGCACAAGCAGCCGCTTCGGCCCAAAACATCTTAGGCAATTTTTTTGTTTTCAACATACTTCGAACAAGCTCCATGATTATTCGGTTCTTCCTCTCGGCTACCCCATTTTGTTGAGGGGTTGAGCGAACCGTTAGTTGATGACGAATGCCATGCTTCTTCAAAAAACTTCCAAATTCTTGGGACATATATTCACCACCACGATCGGATCGTAGTGTCTTTAAAGAATGACCACTTTCTTTCTCCACAAATACTTTAAATCTTTAAATTTTTCAAATACTTGAGATTTTTCTTTGAGAAAATAAATCCACATCTTGCGACTGTAATCATCAATAAAAGTAAGGAAATAACGACTACCTCTAATAGAGTTTGTGCGCATAGGTCCACACAAATCCGAATGTACCATTTCCAATGGTTTTTTAGCTCGCCTTGCCTTTTCTTTTGGAAATGGATCTCGATGATGCTTGCCGAAAATACAATCTTCACATACTTGATCTTGCCTTTGAATATTTGGAATGCCTCGCACCATATGGCCTTTACAAATCTTTGATAGAGTGCTAAAACTCAAGTGATTATATCGAAGATGCCAAAGCCAAGACTTGTCATTCACAATATTAACAAAACATGGAAGAGACTCACTTTGAATTTTCAATGGAAACATTTTAGTTGATGTCATCTTGACTCTTGCAACAAGAACACCATTTTTATCTTTGATCACATAAAAATCATCTTTAAAATTCACATGATGTCCCATTCTTGTAAGTTGCCCAGCACTTAAAAGATTATGTTTAAGATCGGGTACATAATAGACATTAGAGATATAGTTTGTACCTTGCTTTGTTCGGATTGGAATATCCCCACAACCTTTGACAATGAGCCTTTTGTTATCACCCGTCTTGACTTCACGTTGGACACTTTCATCAAAATTCACAAAGCAATTTTTATTTCCGGTCATGTGGTTACTACAACCACTATCGATATAGCAAACATCTTCAAGATTCTTCTTGAACATTACTAATAAGAAGCATACTTTCATCTTTCTCCTCAACATTCTCATGTAGAAAATTTGATTCATCTTTTTCATCATTAATCCTTTTGTAACAATCTTTTTTCAAATGCCCATTTTTATGACAATAATGGCATTGAAAATTAAAAGAATTACCTCTTCCTCTTCCATTGTAACCTCCACGAGCTCTTCCTCTTCCTCTTTGATATGTGCTAGAATTTTCACTTGGCACATTTCCTCTTCCTTGTCCTCGACCACGAAATGATCCTCTTCCACCTCTTCCTCTAAAACCACCACGATTAGTGTCTTGTACTTGAAAAGCTTGCTCGGAAGGAGATGAGTCAAATTGTTTGATGCGGAGTTCGTGAAATTGTATTGAGCCCAACAATTCTTCAAGAGAGAAAGTATTCAAATCTTTTGATTCTTCAATAGCCACAACAACATGCTCAAATTTTCGAGTCATGCTACGAAGAATTTTTTCCAAGACTCTTTTATCCGAAATTTCTTCTCCATTGACACGTAGTTGATTAACAATCGAAATTGTTCGATTATAATATTCCTCCACCGTTTCACTTTCTTTCATCTTGAGTAAATCAAATTCACCTCTTAGAGCTTGAAGCCTTACCATTTTGACAGATAGTACCTCCTGAGATTCCTGTGATAGTTAAAGTTATTTGCTTATTACAATCTAAGTTTAAGTTGAGTTGAGTCCTCGAACTACAAATAGGCTGTGTCATATGCCTTTCAATCTCCCTCTATTTGTTTGTTAGAAGATAACAAGCAAATACCTGGAGGATTACTCAACTAACTCAACTTAACTTAGTAAAAGATAAAACTTTAAATACAAAGGAAATAAAAGAAAAGTTCTGGTTTATATTTAACATTGTCCAGATTCAAACATAAAAGATAAATACAAGATAGATGATCCTCTAGACTGATCATATAATACAATTTTCTATCTTGACCTATCTAAGCTCTAAAGATATCACATGTAGAGCTGATCTTCACTTTGAAGTTTCTTCATCCCTTATCTCTCCAGGTTCAACTTCATCTTCTGGTTCTAGAAATCTTCTGATATTCTCTGTGTCAAATCATTCTTGATCATCCAAGGTTTTGATCAAATCCTTGTCAAGTACACGTTCATAATCTAACATAAGACCTTTAGGTTTCTTAGGCAAAATTCCAAGATTACCCCATAGCCGATTCCGAAGCATGTAATATTTCTTTTCAAAGCCAGTTAAAGCATATGATCGAATAATGTCAGCAACAAAGATACTTTCTTTATCTTCGAATCCTGTAGTCCTCAGCATATGTTCTAACCAGACTAGATGAGACGCAGTGTATAATTTCATCGACTTAGAATCAAGGAAGCAAGAATGTAGTGTATTACCCTTGAGAAACTTAACATGATGTGGAGTTTGAATAACTTGTGGACTATTCCTTTGCGCAAACTCCAAAAGTTTTTCATGAAGTAAAATATTCGGTTCAGAAAACCTTTTTACCTTTAGGGACATAATCCACAGTTCAATCAAGATTCTCTGTTGAAAGATTTGAAGTGACACATAAAGAGAACCCATTGTACGAGAGTCAATCTGAATTATCAATTGATCTGCACATCTGTCAAACCCAGCTACTATCCTCGAGATTTCCAGCATCAATGCATCCATATATTGCAAGTAATTTGGATTGGTCTCTTGAAACTGTTGAAGTAGTTGGAGAAAACGTTCATCATCATTAGCAGTGTTTTGAATAGAATCAAAAATTTCTCTTGCTCTCTCCCACTTTGGACCAATCTTCAACTGAATATCTCTTTTCCTTTCCTGTACACTGATTGCATGTAGCTTTTTTTCTCTGCATCTTCAGCTTGCTTCAGCTTCAATCTTTTATCCACTACCTGTCTGGTCTTCTCAAGCTTAGCTTGTCTCATCTGACGATCAGCTTTCTCCTCTTGAAGTTCCTTCTCAAATTCAGGATCATCTTGCCAGTTTGAAAGATCTTCTTCAATATCATTTAATTGTTGTACCTCAAACTTACTATTCTTGAGATCGAAATCAAAATCGGATGCATCCTGATCATGAGCAGCTTTTTCTTTTCCCTTGGTAGACTTGGTAGACTTCTCAGACTTCTCCTTATGCCTCCCTTGACCTCCTGACTTACTTCCTCCTGCTCCTCCAGACTCTGCTCCTCCAAACTTAGCTCCTACTCCAGACTTCTCCCCCTTAGTTGAGGAATCCTCTACAGACTTTCTTTGACTATCAAGCCCCCTATCTTCATCATTATCCCCCTCATTATCATCATCATAGTCTTCAAAATATGCTTTTTGTTCTGGTGTGATATGATGAGTAGGTTTAACAATGTTGTATAGATGATCAAGTCCTTCAAACATGTAATCATACTTTTCTTCAAGCTTCGCAAAGGTTGTTGAATATGATTGAGCAGTTACATGCATTTCCACTTGAAGTTCATCCACCCTATTAGAGAGTCTGTCAATAGCATTTAGAATATCTGTTCTTTCTGTAGATGCCTGAGAGTTGGATTGTATCAATGTATTGATTGTTGGAGTGAGTGTAGTCTTTATGTTCTGGACATCGTCACGAATAATCATGAGCTGATTGTTGACAGAGGTGGAAGAAGAAGACCGTTCATCCACTTGTTCTTTGAAAAATTGTTTTGCAGCCTCAGTTTCCATCAATTTCTTTTGCAGATCTTTGATTTGAGCCATAAGAGACAAAATGTTTGTGTCAGTGTGTGCGCTCACCTGATGTTCACTCAAGGATATATCACTCTCCTTTCGTGCATGTGTTTCACTCATATTTAAGGTGGTCCTCACATCACTCAACACTAGCTCCTTTCCTTGAGCTGTACCTGCAAAAGAAATCACCCTAGCCTCTTCTGGAGAGGTCAGTGGAGGTGCAATGGGAGTTCGCAATTCCCAATCCTCGGTCATCTCTATCAATTCATTTGGATTTGATAACTAAATTTCTTTAGTGATAGGATGACCAAGTTGCCCTTCACTTTCTCCAGATAAATCTGCGAGTGAAGAATCCCTTGAGGGAGCCAGGAATGTTCCTCCTGGGAGGGGAGATGATGACTCTATTATAACTGGCAGAGAGTCAAGATTTCCCTCTGAAGCCTGTGAAGGCTCTTCTACCGTAACAATGGTAGGCATTGTAACAATCCTATCGTGCACTCCTTGCTCAGTGTCCTTAACAACATCAGATTCTACGGTAATGTTTTCCCCCATTGTGAGTAATAGAGGTTTGCTTGACTCTGTACAAGGTGCCACGGCCCTTTGGCGAATTTCAATAATTACATCCTGTTGAGAGGATGAAATTAGTAACAGTTCATCGGCCATTTCAATGTCCAAGTCCTGTTGGGAGGAAATGGATGGGCTAACAGATGCCTCAAGTAGTAGGTTTCTTCTCTTCTTTGGTGGAGGCATAGCTGTGGGATCACTCACATTATCACTTCTTCTATCAGCACTTTTTGTCAACAACTTGCTTCTGGCTTTAGGTTTAGAGATTTGATTAGACATAGTGTTTGGCTCTAAGACCTGGGATAGAGGCTGTGGTTCTACAACCTCTTGGTCTGACCTATCAGCCACTTGGGCTCCAGAAACAGTTTGAGAGATAGAAGGCAATACCTGCTCCATTGATGCAGTAGCTGTACCTGAAGGAATGGATTGTTCCATTTGACGTTGAAGTTCAGGGACATGTACATTTTGAGATTCAGGTTCAGGTGCATTTACAAGTCGAGGAATGACAGTTAGATTTATGAAGTTAGACAAATATGGTGTAATATACACTGGCACATTTATCAATTTTCTATGTGTATCAAGGCTAGTGAATATTTTCTTGGTTTGCCTGCCTGATACCATAGGGTTGTCATTCCTAAAAATTGTTTGTTGATCAACAGGAACAAGATGATTAAATAACAAAGTTAAGAATAAAGGATAATAACATAGAACTTTCTTACCCTCAACAAAATCCCTTCTGGCCTTAACAATTCTACCAACAATAGTATTCCAAAGTAGGTTACCAATATTGATTCTACGGTTGTTAGCAACACCATAACGAATAGTTTGTAACATAGAGGTGAGTAAATGAAAGTTACCTCTGGCTGTATTAGCAAATACCTTGGAGATCGTGTCGAAAAATGCATCCCATTGTTGAACCAGATTCCTTTTGCTCAGGTTGTTCATATCAATTACTCCACGATAATTAATATCACTGAAGAATTGATAGAGTTGTTCACTGGTTGGAAATGGATCAAAATTATCCACCGGGAGGCCCAATACAGTAGTAAGGGTTGATTCCGTCACGACATGGTGTGTACCATCAAAATCAAAAGAGAATGAGGTCAAATCTTCAGACACCACAGCTTCTGTGCAAATCAATCTCAGTGGTCCTATCTTAATTGGGGCTTCGATCGAAATGGCAGTTCGGATAATTGAATCGTCATTTAAAAACCGTATCCAAGGCCTAAATCGATCATAGGGACAATCGTTCGGATTAAAATAGCCAACCAAATTATGCTTCATTATCTCAAAATTATCAGCCATTTTTAACACAAAAACACACTTCAATTTTAAGAAGATTAAAACAATTCGAAAATTTTCAGAATTATTAATTAATTAAAAATTCGAATTAATTCAAAGTTGTCAGAAAAATCCCAAAAATTTATATGATGATCTCCTGATCACTGGGAGTCTCAATCTATTTTTAGATTTCAAAGAAAAAATCTAAAACTCTCAAAACACTGAAAACCCGATTGTAACTTTTAAAAAAAATGATTTTCAAAATCTTAACGAAATTCGAAAATAATCGGTTCAATAGAAAGGAAATTGGACGATCTACTTGAATCCGTTGTTAGTTTTCAGTTTCGTTGAGGAAAATCGAGCAGAGGTTCGTTTTACAATTCGTGTGTATTGTATGTATATATGAGTTCTCTGTGTAAAAACACGAGAGAGAGAGAGAGAGAGAGAGAGAGAGAGAGAGAGAGAGAGAGAGAGAGATGACTGAGTATTGATTGTCTTGGCTGTCTGTTGTCTTTTTTTTTTTTTAAGTATGAATTTAACATTACAAGACAATCGGTTGATTGTCTTGCCGATTGTCTTGGTAGTTCAAAAACTATCAAGACAATCGTTTACTATACTAATAAATAAAAGAAAACGAAAATAAAATATTTATTATATATATATATATATATATATATATATATATATATATATATATATATATATATATATATATATAGGCTAGCGTTCAAATAGAAACCAACCTTAGAATAGAAACTAGAAACCTACACTAAATAAATTATATTTCATTTATTTTAATGGCCCCGCTAGGGGCACCTTCACAAAAAACGTTTAAAATTCTTGGCTCTATTCAACAAAAATATAAAAAAAATAAAAAAAATTTTAAAAAAAGTTACTGTTCACGTGCCACGTCATCACGTGAACAGTAACTTTTTTTAAATTTTTTTATTTTTTTATATTTTTGTTGAATAGAGACAATAATTTTAAACGTTTTTTGTATTGGAGTACCCCTAATTTGGTCATTAGATTAGCTTGAAATATTTAATTTAGGTTTAGTTTCTAGTTTCTATTCTAAGTTAGTTTCTATTAGAACAAGACCCTATATATATATATATATATATATATATATATATATATATATATATATATTTTTAGTTTTAAGTACAAATTAACATTACAAGACAATCGGTTGATTGTCTTGACGATTGTCTTGGTAGTATAAATACTATCAAGACAATCATGTATTTAACTGATTAAAAACAAATTGACACACACACACACATTTTTTTTTATTAAAATACTGAATAGACATTCCAAGACAATCAAATGATTGTCTTGCCGATTGTCTTGGTAGTTCAAAACTATCAAGACAATCGTTTGTTTTGAGTAAAACAAAATAAAACACAACAAATAATCTGAAAAATATTTTATTATTAATAAAATAACCCGCCAAGACAATCTGAGAATTGTATTGGCGATTGTCTTGATACTATAAAGACAAACAAGACAATCTATTAACCTGCTAATATTATGCTAATAAAATACAAATTAATGTGCATAATTAATCCAATTAAAATACACTCTAATATATTATTAAAATTACTATAAATAAATATTTAGCAAACACATGGATTAATCTTTTTACGAAAACAAATATAAACAACAAAAGGACAAACACTACAAAACATTAAATAAAATATTAAATATATTTACAAAAACATTTATAACAAATTAATGAATCTAAATATTTTCTAATAAATAACTTTCTAATAGAAAATTATTTAAGGAGAGAATATGATTCATTAAAATATCACAAATATTTCAAAACACAAGAAGTAATAAAGAAGTTATTATAAACATGTTAACAAAGATTTTTAGCAATTACAAGCAATAGAAAGTTGATAAAATAATTATGCAAGTGATTAAAATTTAAAATAATAACAAAATCACTTGCAAATTATTAAAGAATAAACCTCAGATATTAACCAGCTTAATTACTAGGACTGTTTAACATACCCAATTCACCAACAATTTTGGTGAATGTGGATTCGTCAAGAGACTTAGTAAAAATATCTGTTGTTTGTTCTTCTGTGGGTACAAATAACAATTCCACAGTACCATCCATGACATGTTCTCTTATAAAATGATACCTGATGTCTATGTGCTTGGTCCTCGAATGCTGCACAGGATTGTTGGAGATTGCTATGGCACTTGTATTATCACACAAAATTGGAATTTTTGTTAATACAAAACCATAGTCTTTCAGCTGATTCCTAATCCACAAGATTTGTGCACAACAGCTTCCAGCAGCTATGTATTCAGCTTCAGTTGTTGAGTTGGAAACTGTTTGTTGTTTCTTGCTGTACTAGGAAACTAGCCTGCCACCTAGGAATTGACAACTCCCAGAGGTGCTTTTTCTATCTACAACACTTCCTGCATAATCTGAATCTGTGTATCCAACAAGATTAATACCAGATTCTTTAGGGTACCAGATACCTAGATTAGGTGTACCCTTAAGATATCTTAAGATTCATTTTACAGCAATGAGATGAACATCTTTAGGATCCGCTTGGAACCTTGCACACAAGCATGTAGCAAACATAATATCTGGTCTACTTGCAGTAAGGTAAAGTAATGAGCCTATCATACCTCTGTAGCTTGTGACATCTACCTTGGCAGAATTTTCACAAGCTCCAAACTTGACAGCTATAGATGATGGTGTCTTAGCTGAAGATGAGTCCTCCATTTGATATTTCTTGAGGAGCTCTTTGATATACTTGGATTGACAGATAAATATTCCATCTGTCCTTTGACTTATTTGCAATCCAAGAAAGAATTTCAGTTCTCCCATCATGCTCATTTCAAATTTACCCTGCATTAACTTAGCAAATTTTTTGCACAAAAGATCATTAGTAGACCCAAATATTATATCGTCCACATAGACTTGGAATAATATTATATCATTTTTATGTTTCTTAGTAAAGAGAGTTTTGTCTATGACACCTCTAACAAAGCCATTTTCAAGTAAAAATTCAGAAAGGGTGTCATACCATTTTCTTGGTGCTTACTTGAGGCCATAGATAACCTTGAAAAGGAAGTAGACATATTCCAACAGATCTGGATCTTCAAAGCCAGGGGGCTGTTCTACATAGACCTCTTCATCCAGCTTACCATTTAGAAAAGCACTCTTTACATCCATTTGATAAACATTAAAGTTTGAGAATGCTGCGAATGCCAAGAATATTCTAATGGCCTCGAGTCTTGCCACTGGAGCATAGGTTTCATCATAGTCAATGCCTTCAGCTTGTGAATAACCCTTTGCTACCAGTCTTGCTTTATTTCTTGTGACTGTGCCATCTTCATCAAGTTTGTTTCTGAATACCCATCTAGTGCCAACCACTGTTCTATTTGAAGGTCTGGGTACCAGCTTCCATACTTCTTGTTGTTTGAATTGATTGAGTTCATCTTGCATAGCAATCACCCAATCAGGATCAGAAAGAGCTTCTTCAGTTTTCTTAGGTTCCATTTCAGATAGAAACCCTGAATAATTGCATTGATTCTGATAAGCTCTTCTAGTCTTTACTCCAACATCTGGATCACCAATAATTAACTCAAAAGGATGAGTTTTATTCCAAACAGTTTGTCTGGGTAGATTAACTCTTGATGATTCCCCTTGATTTAAATTGAGTTGTTGAGTATGACTTGTTGATCCTTCACTAACTCCCCCTGAGTTGTTGCCAAGATGATTAGATGAGTGTTCAGAAGCATGGGTGGTGTTTTCAATATTATCATTATTATCACCACCATTATTCTGATTAAACTCATCATTGACATTATTGTCATTAGCATCAGCAAAAACATCAGGTGGACTATCATCATCTGAATCTAAATCTTTCATAGATGAATCTTCAGTTTGGATACTAGGGAGTTTAGTGTCATCAAATGTTACATTGACACTTTCCATCATCTTCTGATGTTCAATCAAATACACCTTATAAGCTCTTCTTTCATAACCAACAAAAATTGCTTCATGTGCTTTGGCTTCAAATTTTCCACCTTGATCGTCTCCTTCTTTAAGTACAAAGCATTTAGATCCAAATACATGGAAGTATTTGAGTGTTGGTTTCTTTTCATTCAAGGCTTCATAGGGTGTCTTCATCAAGTCCTTGTTGATAAGAGTTCGATTCTGAGTATAGCAAGCAGTGTTGACAGCTTCAGCCCAAAAATATAATGGAAGCCTTGATTCGCTTAACATAGTACGTGCAGCTTCAATCAAGGTTCTATTCTTTCTTTCAACTACCCCATTTTGCTGAGGAGTTCTTGGAGCTGAGAATTGTCTGGTTATTCCTTTTTCAGTATAAAAGTCATTCAGAACTGCATTCTTGAATTCAGTTCCATTGTCTGACCTTATAGCCCTCACTGGATACTTGGAATCCAACTCAATTAACTTGATGTGATCAATCACCAGTTGTGGAGTCTCATCTTTAGAATTCAGGAACAAAACCCATGTGTACTTTGAAAAATCATCAACAATCACAAGAGCATATCTTTTCTTTGACATAGACATCACATTCACTGGACCAAATAGATCCATGTGAAGTAACTGTAAAGGATCAGTTATTGAAGATATATCAGTGCTTTTGTGAGTTGCCCTTTTTAGTTTGCCTTTTTGACAGGCATCACATAGTCCTTCCTGTGTGAATTCCATAGGGGGTAAACCTCTCACCATTTCCCTTTTAACCAAATAATTCATTGTTTTGAAATTCAAGTGAGAAAGTTTATTGTGCCATAGCCAGCTTTCATCTGTGGATGCTTTAGAATAGAAGCAATTAATTTCTTGAGTGCTTCTAGTGTTCATGTTGGCTACATACAAGTTTCCTTTTCTGACTCCCGTCAGAGATGGTTGTTTATTTCTTTTGTGTGAAATCAGACAATTCATTTTGTTAAAGTGGACTTCAAATCCCTTGTCACAGAATTGACTGATGCTGAGCAAATTATGCTCAAGTCCTTTTACAAAGGACACTTCTTCAATGATAACATTTCCAGCTTCAAGTCTGCCATATCCATCAGTTCTACCTTTACTGTTATCTCCAAAGATAACTACTGGGCCGGCCTTCTCCACCACATTTGTCAGCAGGGTTCTGTCTCCAGTCATATGCCTTGAACATCCACTGTCCAAGATCCAGGTTGCTCGATCAACCTGTTCAATACCCTGAAATGACAAATGAATTAAACCTTCTTCGGGACCCAAATTTGATTGGGTCCTGCGGATTTAAAATATTGACCTTTATCAGGCAAAACAACATTTTTAATTTTAACATCTTTAGTCAATAAACATTTAACCTTATAAACAGATTTGAAAATCTTTTGTTTTATCTTGGGTATCCATGTTTCTCTAGCAGCAATAACACTTGTGTCATTGACTGGACATTTAACCTGGTAAACATTCTTGGTAACCTTTTGTTTAGTCTTAGGTGCAAATGTCTCTCTCCTAACTTGAGGAGGAAAAGCAGTCTTTGATCGAACATTATTGTTCCTGTTCATGTGCTGTCGAGGAGCATTCTGTTTAACACATGCATAATTACCATTAAAATACGCACGCTTACTGTTAAAAGCACAAGACATACAATTGATAACACCACATGCTTTATGATTAGGATCAATGGTAGGCATGGTATTTTTCTGTTTCAATTTATTACTACCTAATCCTGTCTTAGAAGTACTAGCTGATTCAACAACTTTGATTGTTACTTTAGGTACATCTTTCTTGGATGAAACATTCGTTGTATTAGTGTCCTCAACTGATTTAGCCTTAACAAAGACTGTGACATTTTTCTTGGATGAAACATTCTTTGTATTAGTGTTCTTAACAGTTTTATCCTTAACACATTTATCCTTAACAAAGACTGTGCCATTTGCACTATCCTCATTTCTCATTTCTTCTTGGATAACCATAGAAAGAATATCTGGTAGGCCAGCATCAGATTTTTTAAACAAAGGTTCTTTAACATTTTTGAGCACATGTGGTATTCCCCTTTCTTTAGCACTAACAGGGTTAGGGGAATTTATGCCCAATGAACCAATAGCTTCATTGTAACCATACCCTATACCTATTGTTCGTTCTACAATTTGATTGTTAAAGAACTCTTTGGAAACTTTAACCAAATTATAACAAGCTCTGACCTGTGTTTCAAGTTCAGTAATTCTAGCCATTTGTTTGCCTACAACTTCTAGAATATCTTTTTCCTTTTTATTAAGCATTGTTATTTCATCTCTTTGTTGATCTTGATTAATATGCACCTTTTTCAATTCTGACACTTCATTACCAAGATTAGTGCTTAACAGATCTAGTCTTCTATATTCAGTTTGTGCATTACCTAATGAATTATGAAGACTACGAATCAACTCAGTGTCAGTAAGAGTTACCGGTTTGTGATGATGATCAGATGCTTGATCATTTGCCATCAACGCAAGATTTCCGTATTCCTCATCTTCGTTTTCCGTGTCATCCCAACTCTTACCAGCCGCAACATAGGCTTTTCCAGGTTTCTTCTTCTCAGCAGCAAAATCTCTTCTTTGAGTTTGCTTGGGTTTCTGACATTCAGTGGCAAAGTGCCCTAATTCATTACAGTTGAAGCAACGAATCTTGCTTCTGTCAACAGATCCAGTTTTGTATCCTCCCCTGTTACTAGAGGAAGAAGAGCCTCCTCTTTGGAATCTGTTATTTGACTTAAACCTGTACTTTGGGTTTCTTCTGAATCTGAAGTTGCCAAATTGTCTTACCATCAATGCCAGGGATTCATCTTCCAGTTGATCTAACTCTTCCAATGAATAGAAATCTCCACCATTTGGAGTAGGTGGTGTTTGACCAAGTTCTACTTCAGTCTTTTCCTTGTCTGAGCTGTAAGGTAGAACAACCTTAGCTTCCACTTCCTTAGGTGCCTCAACTACAAGAGCTGTAGATGAACTTGGCACTCTTCCTTTACCAGAGACCTCCCTCTGCTGTACTTGTTCCAGTTCATAGGATTTCAGAACACCAAACAATCTGTCAAGAGCAATCTTATTCAAATCTCTTGATTCTCTGATGGCTGTTATCCTATGTTCAAGATGAGTGGGCATTGTCAACAAAAACTTCATATTAATCTCCTTCTGTGTATATTGCTTGCCATTGACTTGCAAGTTGTTGATAATTTTGTTATACCTTTCATACACTTCCTGAATGCCTTCATTAGGGCCAGCTCTAAAGTGTTCATACTCAGAGGTTAAAATCTGAAGTCTGTTTTCCCTGACTTCATTAGTTCCTTCATTGATAGTCTCAATAGTTTCCCACATGTGTTTTGTAGTTTTACAATTTATCACATGACCGTACATCACAGGATCCAGGGAATCTATTAAAATAAGTCTCAAATTCTTATCTAGTCCTGCGTCCTCTTTTTCAACAGGAGTAAAGGAATCAGCATCCTTTGGAATATATGATGCACGTGTTACAACACTTCCTCCAACAACAGATGCAGGTACATGTTCGAGTGGAATTATAGGTCCGTTCTGTAGAACACTCAAATATTTTGAATTTGCGACATCAAGAAACAACTTCATTTTATTTTTCCACATTGTATAATTGTCCTTGTTAAACATTGGAATTTTAACAATGCTTTTTGACGACATGATGAATTTTTAAGTGAGTTAAAAATTCGAGATAGATTTTTGGCGGAATAAAATTAGGATCTTGATTTGTATATCAATCAATAGGCTCTGATACCAATTGTTAGGTCCACTATGTTTGTAGAAGGGGGGGTTGAATACAAACAGTACTGTTTAATCAAAATTTGTCCGGATAATTTAATTTATATTTTGACAAACTTGAGCGGAATTAAATGAAACAAAATTCAAGTTGAATATAAAATTATATTAACTTGAGGGGTTTGTTACAAATACAGTACAGAATTTATATCTAGTTAATAAAAACAAATTAGAAAATTCGACATGAATTTTTCTAGATTTGTTAATAAAAATCAAGATATAGATTAGGAGTAAAAACTCGCTAATAGTACAAGAGTATCAAGTAAACAAGTTCTATCAGATCAGATATTAAAAATAAGATGAACTTGATTTTCTATGAATTTTTATGCTTCTTGTGGTGTGTTCTTGATGAGAGAGAAGAGAGCAATCTGCTTTGAATGTAATATTTCAATTTCAGTTGTCTTCTGTCGATTCAATCTTGATATATAATATTCACTGCCTCTTTATCTTCAAATATAACTGTCAAGACAATCGGCAATACAATTTATTCTTCCAAGACAACCAATTTTGTACTGCCAAGACAATAGGCAATACAATCGTCAAGACAATCAGGTTCTTCCAAGACAATCAGCAAGACAATCAAATTCTAAGATCTTTGTCTTGCTTTATCAAAAATTATCATTCTGTCTGAAGCTTTTTCTTTTTGATCATTATCAAGACAATCTGATTTGAACTGTCAAGACAATCGTCAAGACAATCAAATCAGATTTTTATTCTACTTTTTAAAAGCTGTTCAGAATTTATCATTACCAAGACAATCGGCAAGACAATCAGAGATTGATTGTCTTGCTTTACTGATTTTCTTCTTCAAGACAATAAGTGATTGTCTTGTTTCTCTAAGTCCCTTCTCCAAGACAATCGGCAAGACAATCAGGGATTGTCTTGCTAGTTCATTTTTCAGATTAAATTAAATTGATTAACAAATAATCATTTTAATTTAACCTTACTTAAATAATTAATCAGATTTAATTAATCTAATAATTAATTTAATTAAAGAATTAATTCAGGATGAATTAATTAATTAATTAAATTGATTACTTGATTTAAATTAATTAAATAAGAATAATTATATATCCTTGGATTGTCTTAATTCTTTTCTGAATCACTGAAAGTAATAAAGGAATACCACTGAATATTTTGTTGACGTTCCATGCACGGTCTGGTTCATGAACGACTAACTTCAATGACTGTCCTTTAATTTTCACATTAAAAATGTGATTCATTTTTCTTCTCATTTCTTTCTCCTTCTTGTACTTCACTGTATACTGTCTGAACCTATCACTCTAGAAATCTCTGTCTTAGAAATAAATCCACTTCTTTGATGCTATACTGAGGCTTGATCAGCAATCTGAGCTTCTTCCAGTGTAAAACATCAAAACTATAGATTGACTTTAGGGTTTTTCTTATGACAGATAGTACCTCCTGAGATTCCTGTGACAGTTAAAGTTATTTACTTATTACAATCTAAGCTTAAGTTGAGTTGAGTCCTCGAACTACAAATAGGCTGTGTCATATGCCTTTCAACATGGATTCTTACGACTCCAAGCTTCTTGTGGAGTCTTCCCTTGTACACTTTTAGTAGGTGCACGATTGAGAACATAGCATGCACAAGCAGCCGCTTCGGCCCAAAACATCTTAGGCAATCTTTTTGCTTTCAACATACTTCGAACAAGCTCCATGATTATTCGGTTCTTCCTCTCGGCCACCCCATTTTGTTGAGGGGTTGAGTGAACCGTTAGTTGATGACAAATGCCATGCTTCTTCAAAAAACTTCCAAATTCTTGGGACATATATTCACCACCACGATCGGATCGTAGTGTCTTTAAAGAATGACCACTTTCTTTCTCCACAAATACTTTAAATCTTTAAATTTTTCAAATACTTGAGATTTTTCTTTGAGAAAATAAATCCACATCTTGCGACTGTAATCATCAATAAAAGTAAGGAAATAACGACTACCTCTAATAGAGTTTGTGCGCATAGGTCCACACAAATCCGAATGTACCAATTCCAATGGTTTTTTAGCTCGCCATGCCTTTTCTTTTGGAAATGGATCTCGATGATGCTTGCCAAAAATACAATCTTCACATACTTGATCTTGCCTTTGAATATTTGGAATGCCTCGCACCATATGGCCTTTACAAATCTTTGATAGAGTGCTAAAACTCAAGTGATTATATCGAAGATGCCAAAGCCAAGACTTGTCATTCACAATATTAGCAAAACATGGAAGAGACTCACTTTGAATTTTCAATGGAAACATTTTAGTTGATGTCATCTTGACTCTTGCAACAAGAACACCATTTTTATCTTTGATCACACAAAAATCATCTTTAAAATTCACATGATGTCCCTTTCTTGTAAGTTGCCCAGCACTTAAAATATTATGTTTAAGATCGGGTACATAATAGACATTAGAGATATAGTTTGTACCTTGCTTTGTTCGGATTGGAATATCCCCACAACCTTTGACAATGAGCCTTTTGTTATCACCTGTCTTGACTTCTCGTTGGACACTTTCATCAAAATTCACAAAGCAATTTTTATTTCTAGTCATGTGGTTACTACAACCACTATCGATATACCAAACATCTTCAAGAGATTCTTCTTGAACATTACTAACAAGAAGCATACTTTCATCTTTCTCCTCAACATTCTCATGTAGAAAATTTGATTCATCTTTTTCATCATTAATCCTTTTGTAACAATCTTTTTTCAAATGCCCATTTTTATGACAATAATGGCATTGAAAATTAAAAGAATTACCTCTTCCTCTTCCATTGTAACCTCCACGAGCTCTTCCTCTTCCTCTTTGATATGTGCTAGAATTTTCACTTGGCACCTTTCCTCTTCCTTGTCCTCGGCCACGAAATGATCCTCTTCCACCTCTTCCTCTAAAACCACCACGATTAGTGTCTTGTACTTGAAAAGCTTGCTCGGAAGGAGATGAGTCAAATTGTTTGATGCGGAGTTCGTGAGATTGTATTGAGCCCAACAATTCTTCAAGAGAGAAAGTATTCAAATCTTTTGATTCTTCAATAGCCACAACAACATGCTCAAATTTTCGAGTCATGCTACGAAGAATTTTTTCCAAAACTCTTTTATCCGAAATTTCTTCTCCATTGACACGTAGTTGATTAACAATCGAAATTGTTCGATTATAATATTCCTCCACCGTTTCACTTTCTTTCATCTTGAGTAAATCAAATTCACCTCTTAGAGCTTGAAAACTTACCATTTTCAAGAACATTCTAGATAATTAAAATATTAAAATAAGTTTAGCTTATATTATTTTAACAGCTTTATGCAATTCCTGTGAAAATGAGTTATGATGCCGTTTAATACAGTGAAAATTGATTTTTGTATTTCCAATTTATACTCACACCTTAACTTGATTGAGGTCTTTCTATTACTATTATTTAACTAGACTAGATGATAACCCCTACTATTTAAATTGATCATAGTTTATCATTTTGATTAATATCAAAAATATTATTTTATTTTATATTATAATGTTAGCGATAATAAAAACTTAGATTCGAACAAGAAGGATGATGATAATGATGATGAACACGAGCTTGTTAGTCTTCAAGTTGTCGAACAACCTAACCCTGATTCAGGAAATACACCAGACTCATTTTGGGTGGCAGAGGATCAAGAACTTGATTGGTTCAACCACAATGCATTCACGCAACGTAAAGGCTCATTAAAGGTAATACTCTCTGTTATAGGGATAATATTGTATAACAATATTTTGGAGGTTTTCTGGATTTACGGAGCAAAATACGGATATTTTGCTAATAAAAGAAGAACAAAGGATTAGGGTTTATGTGTTTAGATGTGGCTGAGCTTGATAGGTGTTTTCAGGTAAACTGTTTCTCATCCGTATCAAGGTGCCTACGTACCCTTTTTATAGGGATCAAGCCTGACGTAGTTCTGGGGCAACAAGTTACCTAGACGGGCTAGGGTTTTTAGAGATAGACCAAAGTCCAAGCCCACTCGTTTAGGGCTGACATGGCAGTGAATCATCAACCCTATCCGTGATCCATGGCCCAGTTGTGGAAGCCCATAATCTTGAACGGATAGAATTGGCCAATAGAGAATTAATCAGAACCCAGCATGCGACCTCGAGGGGTCTGGCCATGCGAAGCGGTCCCTGGTATCCAGCTGCTCATGCGACCTTGGGTCTAGCCATGAGCCTTTCCATAAAGAATTAGAGATATCGATCCAACAGATGTGTTGACATCGCGAAGCGATCCCAATGAGAGTGCACCAGCGAAGCGGTCCCCTAGACCGGATCATGAGCGCAGTGGCACCGTTGCTGTGCCAGGCTGAATCCAATGATGTTCTTTAGTGGCCCAATTGTCATCTTCTAGGCCCATAGTAAATTATGAACCATTAATTTAGAAAATCAAATCAATTTAGCTATTATGCCAGATTTGGGTATAACAACTACCCCCCGAGTCCATGTTGCCATTAGAGATGCGATGTGGACTCAAATATTAATCTGGTGATGCCACAATCCGAGGCCATGGCTCGCTACCGACATGAATATGACCGTTGGAATGATCGCGACCCCAAGAATTTGTAGAGGTTTTGACAGTTGTTGTGTCTCGAGATGCGTATTCAACGGTCGAGATCTTGACACGTGTCCATATATTTCTCTCTCCTGATGGGCTATATATACCCCTGTCACTATCATTTCCTTTTTTCATCTAATTAACACATTGTTGAAGTGCTGTCAGTTTGCTCCCATATCAAACGCAAGGAATTCTCAGGCCTTATTACCAGCGAGCCCAACTTTCTTCAAATTTCTCCGTCTTTCTTCAAGAAAAAGTAAGTCTTCATTCCTCTTTTGCATTTAAATTGTTGTTCTTCATCACAATTGCATGATTAGATAGCTTTAGTTGTATGCGATGCGATCCCTTTTGACAGCGATCCCATAATGCTAATTTGAATATGCGATCCCGTCCTCGCTGCGATAGAAATGCGATTTCTCCCATAGGAACATAGATGCAATCCCTTCCAGAGACCTAAATGCGATACCCAAGGAACACATAGAGCCTTTCTATTTATATATTCTTTTCTCTTCCTTCATTTGCTTTCTGTAAGAGCACACACTTAATCATTTCACCCTTTTCAGATGTCACAAGACGACAGTTCAAGGACACCTTCTCCGATGCCTCATATACAAATTAGCGATGCTGCAGCAACCAATATCGTGAGAGCTACGAGCACTAGTGAAAGCTCGTTCAAGTTATACTTCGACCCTCTGTGGTCTAACGAAGAATATACCCAAGAAGTTCCTCTAACTTCGTGGAGAACAAAGCACCCTTCAAGCTCGTGAGATCAATCTTTAGATGTACTTCCAGCTCAGAACGAGCCTCACACCAAAATGACTGACATCGAGCATGACATCGAAACGTTGACAAAGAAAGGAGATGAATTTAGCTCTAAGGCAGCAGAAATTCTCTCTAGAATACCTCCATCTCAAACCATGTCGCCCATTCACATAAGTGATTCTCCAATAGATTCATTAGGCGATGCCTATTATGACATTGAGGGAGGTGCTGACAACGAAGCCAACTCTGACGATGATGACTACGAAGAGCCTTCCTCAGATGATGGTGGCCTTGACGAAGTGGCCAGAGTCGTAAACTTCAAAGATTATGACTATGTTCCCGAAGCTTCACCCGATCCTTATGTCCCTACCCCTCAACCAGAGCTGGAGGGAGTTATATATGTTGATGGGCCTAACCCCAAGGACATCGAGCCCGGTTCAAAGATTAAGGCAGGCAAACCTCGCGTACTTGCATGCCGCGATATGTCTTCAACCCTGATCGGGAAGACTATTACAGAGGGTGTCAAGAGGTTCCGTCCTGAAGGCAAGATCATACTGCCTAAGAAGAAAATGCGATGCTATCGCTTTAACCATGAAGAGAATGGAGGTAGAATGCCCAGAATGGTTCTAACAATCCCTCTGATGAAGATAGGCGTCTCTTCTCCTCTCCACCCATTCATCAAAGATGTCTGTGAGACATATTATCTAGCCCCCATCCAAATCAGCACCAATGGCTATCAATCCATGATTACCTTGTACATACTTTACCACAAGCTTGGATATCCGCCCCTAGACGCGAAGACAATGGGCTACTTCCTTCAACTGAAGCGATGTGGAGCCAAGGATTTTGGTTATGTCTACTTTTCAGTGTGGCCAGAATTTAACAAGAAAAGCCTTCTCCCAGGCGGAATAAGTAATGTGGGCTCGTGGAAGGAGCCTTTCTTCTATGTACACGAGGTCCCTCGAGTTAAAACGAGCTTCAACTACCTCCCCGGTAAGCTATCGAGGCGGTAACCCTTTATCTTACTCTTTGCTTTTTGTTCTCAAACTAATAACTCCTTTGGCATCGCAGTCGCTCCAGTTCGCACCGTCTTAAGAGGTGTTGAAAAACAGCGAGCCGATGATGTATTAACAAAATCCACCGCGGAGGAACGAAACATTAGGACCCTTCTTTCAATAGAAAACCTAATAGAATGCGGATTCCTCAAAGAAGGCATAGATGTTTCCCCTGAAGCGGGGCCTTCAAATGCGAGGCAAGCCTCGAAGAAAAGAAAGATAAGAGAGGAGGCCTCGTCTTCTCATGTCGCAATAACAGACGAAGAGGGTACTTCTAGGATAATACCGAAACATGCATCGCATTCCTTTTTCCTCCATATGCATAATTGTTTTACTTTATGCCGTATTCTTTGAACTGTTTGTAACTTGTCCTCTATTTCTCTACAGATATGTCTGCTCCCGGTGGAAGAGGTCAGGCTCCCCCATTTCTTCAGAGTAGCAAGAAAGGGGCGTCCTCAAAAGCGATCTCTGGCTCGAAAGTTCCTCCTCCTCATCCTCTCATTAAGCCACCAGTTACTAAACCCGTCAACGATCCTCCATCCCAGTCAAATGTTGCTGAGGATCAAACTCATAATTCTCCCGAACAAAGCCCTCTGAAGCGAGCGAGGAAAGATGGGCAACCTGATGGATCGTCCTAGCCACCCTCACGGACCTGAATGCTACTGCGACCCAGCATCTCTTTGCCTCGCTGGGGAGCAAGTATACTGAGGAGGCTGAGGCATCCAGCTGGTGGAAGGCGACCCCTGAGGAAAATGCTAACGCTTTAACTAAGTGTTTAGCCGAAGCATTTATCCGTCAGGCTGCACATACCAAGAACTACTTTCTGCTGGATAAAAAGAACAAGGTTCTTGAGTTCCAAAAAGTGGAAGACAAACGATCCCTTAAGGCCGAGTTCAAGAAGCAGCTATCTACTGAAACCGCCTCGCTTCGCACCGATCTCAAGAATGTGAAGAAAGAAAGAAATGACTTTGAAAAAGCATTTCTGGAGCTGCAGAAATCCAGCGAGGAAGCTGCTAAAAGAATGCTGATGAGATAGCTAAGCTGACTCGCGAGCTGGATGGTGCCAAGGCTGAGTTGGCAACTGCTGAGGAGACTTTCGTGGCCCAGGGTCAGGTCTCATTCATGAAGGGATTCATTCGAACGATCCCCGACTTTGACTGGGACCGGCTTGGGCCCGGAAATTCCGACTTCGCAGAGTCTTTAAAGCAACAAATAGCTGACGAGGATGCCGAGGAGGCCAGGCTCGAGGAGGAGGCGAGGAAGACCAAGGAGGCCACCATCGCAAGGAGGCCACCAATGCCAATCAGGATCCCCCTGCCTCGTAAATTTATTCCATGATTTTAATATAACTCTGAACTGGGGATGCGGGCACCCCTTGAATGCCTCGCAAGTGTAATATTAATTTTTCCCTAACTTCATTTGTCACAAGAATTCTGGGATCGCAATGCGATCCGGTTATATTTTTGAAGTAGTGTCAAAAATCCCCTTTTTTGCTTATCAGTATCTTTCTGCATAATGTTAGCTTCGTATTTACTCCATTCTTCAAAATGTTGAGATGTAATCTGTGTTCGCAGATGCGAAATGCCATAAATAGCTTTAGATTTGTATTCCTTTTGCTTTAGACTCGTTGTAGATAATAACAGTTATGAACTGTCACCTTGAAGGGGCGTGGCCCAAAAGTTTTATTGATAGGGGCGTGGCCCAAAAGTTTAACAAGTAAGGGCGGGGCCCTAAAATGAATTGTGGGGCGAGGCCCAAAGTTTGACAAGTGGGGCGTGGCCCAAGAAATCATTACATCATAAAGGGGTGGTGTCTATATGATCACTACCCCCCAGTACTTTGTATGAATTATTCATGCTAAGTAGTAGTAGAGAGAAGCTACCAGGGGCGTGGCCCTCACTGATAGTATTTTCTTAGATGCTCCGCATTCCAAGCTCGCGGAATAACCTTATCTTTCATGTCCGTGAGATAATAGGTTCCTTCTGAAAGAGTAGCATAGATTTTTTAAGGTCCTTCCCTGTTAGCACCAAAAACTCCATGACCTGGAACCTTAGTGTTAGGCATGACCCTTCTAAGCACTAGGTCGCCTGTTTGTAAAGATCGTGCTTTGACTTTCCCATTATAGTACCTAGCTGTCCTTTGTTGATAGGCCACGAGGCGTAGCTGGGCCTCTCTTCTTGTTTCTTCTATCATGTCTAGATAGAGTCTGTGATTGACCTCGTTTTCATCCGGATCGTAGTGTTCCCTTCTGAACGACCCCGAGCCTACTTCCACCGGAACCATGGCCTCGCAACCATAGGTCAAAGAAAAGGGGGTCTCTCCAGTAGTGGTTCGTGGGGTCGTGTTGTATGACCACAAGACCCTAGGTATCTCCTCAGGCCAATTTCCTTTGCTCTCTTCCAGTTTAGCTTTCAAAGTGTGCTTTATAATTTTGTTTATGGCCTTGGTTTGGCCATTCGTCTGAGGGTGACTCACCGCTGAGAAACTCATTTTTATCCCCAAATTTTCACAAAATTCTTTCATCTTCTTGCTATCAAATTGCTTTCCATTATCTGAGATGAGTTGATATGGGATCCCGTAGCGACACACAATTGCCCTGTAAACGAAGTCCTTGAGCTTCTTGGCAGTGATAGTAGTAAGCGGCTCGGCTTCTGCCCACTTGGTGAAATAGTCAACAGCCACCACTGCATATTTAAGTCCCCCTTCCCTTTTGGGAGTTCTCAAATTAAATCGATTCCCCACATGGCGAAGGGCCATGGGCTCGTTAGCGAGGTAAGCTGAGAGACAGGAACGTTGCTGAAGTTAGCGATCCTTTGACATGCATCGCATTTTCCTGAAAACTCAAATGCATCTCTTTTCAACGTAGGCCAATAATACCCTTGGCAAAGAATTTTCTGGGCCAACGAACTGCCCCCTGTGTGATTGCCGCATATCCCTTCATGGACTTCTCTGAGAATATAATTACACTCTTCCCCATCTACACACCTCAAGAGTGGGATGTTAAACCCTCTTCGGTACAAGACTTCATCATAAATGACATAGCGAGCCGCCTGATATTTAATCTTCCTCGCTTCTTTCTTGTCTTGAGGCAACGTTCCATTTTTTACATATTCCCATATTGGGGTCATCCAAGTCAATTCTGGGGTCGCTACTTCTATAATGATCTCCTCAGGTACACTAGACTTCATCTGAATTTCCAATGGGATAATTCCAAGTAATGTAGCCTCGCGACGCGACCCCAATTTTGCCAGTGCATCTGCTCCTTGATTCTTTTCTCTTCTAATATGGATCACCTTGACATTATTAAATTTTTTCATCAACCTCTGTGCACATCGCAGATATAACTCAATCTGTTCACCCCTAGCTTGCCATCCACACCAGAGTTGATATGTTACCAGCATGGAATCGCTGTAAGCTGTGAGGTTCTCTACCTTCATTTCCAGTGCCAGTTTGAGACCAATAATGAGGGCTTCGTACTCTGCTGCATTATTGGTGGCTTCGAAAGCGAAGTGTACTGCACTTTGTATCTTACGACCCTCTGGAGTTACCAACTCGATGCCGGCCCCGGCTCCTTCCTTGTTAGATGCCCCATCTACATATAGTTCCCACCACGAGGCCGAATTTTCTTTTTTGTCCTCGCTAACTATTTTTTCTGGAGCTGCTATGATGGCCCAGTCATCTTCCTTGGATTGGGGAGGAAACTCCAAGATAAAATCCGCAAGTGCCTGTCCTTTTATAGGGCCGCGAGGTTTAAACTCGATGTCAAACTGACTAAGCTCCACTGTCCATTTTAACAATCTCCCTGAAGACTGTGGCTTGTGCATTACCTGCCTCAGTAGGTAGGCAGTGCGAACCTCAATGCTGTGAGCCTGAAAATAGGGCCTTAACTTTCGCGAGGCCAAGACCAAGGCATAGGCTAGCTTCTCCATGTTTGTATATCGAGTCTCAGCATCTAACATTCTTTTACTGACATAGTAGACTGGATATTGAACTTTTCCCTCCTCGCGAACCAATACTGCACTGACCGCGTGTTCAAACACAGCGAGGTAGACAGTGAGGACCTCGCCTTTAAGGGGCTTCGAGAGAAGTGGTGGCGAACCCAAATGTTCCTTTATCTTCTGAAAGGCCTCCTCGCATTCCAATGTCCATTCAAAGTTTTTTCCCACCTTTTTAATGGCCTTAAAGAACTCATGGCACTTATCTGATGATTTGGAAACGAACCGATTGAGAGCTGCGATCCTTCCTGTTAGACTCTGGACTTCTTTCACACTTCTTGGGGATCACATGTCCATTAAAGCCTTTATTTTTGCAGGGTCCGCTTCAATTCCTTTGTGGTTGACAATGAATCCCAAAAACTTCCCAGATTCAACCCCAAAGACACACTTCTGGGGGTTAAGCTTCATTCTGTACTTCCTTAGTATATCAAACATCTCTGTGAGGTGAGAGATGTGATCCACAGCTTCCTTAGACTTGACCAACATGTCATCTACATAGGCTTCCATTGTCTTTCCAATTTGTTTCTCGAACATCATATTAATGAGCCTCTGGTAGGTAGCCCCAGCATTAAGGAGACCGAAGGGCATCCCTATGTAGCAGTAGAGACCTCTATCTGTGATGAACGAGGTGTGCTCTTGATCAGGGCCATACATGGGTATCTGGTTGTACCCAGAGTAAGCATCCATGAAAGAAAGAAGTGCATGCCCTGCTGTTGCATCCACTAACTGGTCGATCCTTGGTAACGGAAAACTATCTTTGGGACAATGTTTGTTGAGGTCGGTAAAGTCTACACATGTCCTCCACTTTCCATTTGGCTTCTTCACAAGAACAGGGTTCGCGAGCCAGTCAGGGTAGAATGATTCCCTAACGAGCCCTACCTCGAGGAGTCTATCCACTTCTGCCTTTAGAGCCTCAGCTCGTTCTCCACTTATGGGTCGCCTCTTCTGTCTGACCCCCTTCTTGCTTGGATCCAAGTTTAGCTTATGACACATTACATTAGGATCGATCCCAACCATATCTTCATGTGACCAGGCGAACACGTCAAGGTTTGCCTTTTAAAAAGTAACCAGCCTCTCTCTCAAATCAGGATTGAGTTGCGACCCTATTTTCAACACTTTTGAAGGGTCCTGCACATCAACAAAGACAGGAATTGTGTCTTCAGCTGCCCCGGCTAGCTCCACATGTTCTGGGATGCGAGGAGCAAGATCTAGATTATACTCACAAGCCTGACTTGATTCTGCCTCGCAGGGGTTGGCACCCGCGTGCCCATACTCCTTAACAACAGTTGTTGTCTGTGTAATTCCATTTGGCAGTTCTATCAGTGTGGATGTTTCCTTACGAACCTATTTCCCCTTTCGGGCTCGCACAGCGGCCTGCTCCGGGCTCTCCTCGCTGTCACTATCCGTAGCCTCTTCCACGATCCCTTCCTGAAGAACCATTACTGGCTGCGAGGTTCCCATCATCAAAGCCCCTGGTACTGGTTCTACTTGAATTCCCAAATTATCAAAATAATCAGCTGGGAGCTCCTCAATCGAGATCATGTTACAGTCTGTTGGGGGTACAAAATTTGTCTTGCGAGGCCTACTTTCCTCCTCGCACTCCATCTTGTCTGTCATAGAATTACTCCCTTTTTCTGCTGACTTGAGGGCCTTGTTGTAGCATTCACGAGACTCATGTTGTGCCCCCCTAATGCATTCGACTCCTTTTGGGGTAGGGAACTTCATAGAGAGATGGTAAATAGAAGTAACCACCCTCATTTCTTTGAGTATTGGCCTCCCCAAGATAGCATTATAGGCTGAAGGTTGATCAACCACCATAAAGTCTGCAATTTGGGTAGTAATATAGGGCTCGTCCCCTAAAGTGATGGGGAGCCTTATGAGGCCCTTGACATTGACTGAAGCTCCAGTAAAACCATAAAGATGCCCTACGGTAGGGATTAGGTCTCTATCCACGAACCCCATTTTCTGATAGACCTCGTATGTTAGAACATTCACTGCACTTCCATTATCCACAAGGACCCTGTGAACATTCTGCGATCCAATGCGAATTCGGACAACGAGGGCATCCGAGTGGGGGTGGTGGACCCACTTCGCATCTTCTTCAGTGAACATGATATTTGTATCTTCCCCCTTGAAGAGCTTTGGGGGTCACTCCTGCAGGTGATGAATATTGGTGAGGGGTTGCTCCTTAGCTTCGCGGGCATATCTTTCTCTAGCCCTATTGCTATCCCCCCCCATGTGGGGTCCCCCAATTATCACGTGGATACTTCCGCCTCGCGTTTCCCTTTCCTTAATGACTGGATTCTGTTCAGGTGGGGGGGATTGATTATAACCAAGGCCAAACTTGGGATTATGCTTCTTCACCTCGCGAACTGCCCACTCAGTTAACTTTCCATCACGAATTAACTGATCCACTTGCTGTTTGAGCTCTCGATAAGTTGTTGTATCATGTCCTGTTTATTCATGAAAGGCATAATATCTGCTAGTGTTTGCAGTCCCTTTTGGACCCATCGGTGGAGGCTTCCTGAATACCCCTTGTTTTCATTGATTGCATAAATGTGATCAATTGGGGCGACCAGAGGAATAAACTTGTCTTCATTCCTCGCGGGGCGAGCTCTCGGAGGGGATTGCCTCAAAGGATCGCGGTCTCTCCTTTTTGGGCTGGGGCTTCGACTTCGATCCCGTCTTCGCCTCAGACTTCTAGAGTCCTTTCTTTTTACTCCCCTGTTCCTACTCCAACTGCTACTCCTTTCATTAGGGGAGAGCAAACCCCGGTTCGGTTCGGTTTTTGAATAAAACCGGAACCGAAACCGGAAGTCCTCGGTTTTAAAAATCGAAAACCGGAACCGCAACCGAACCATCGGTTTCGGTTTCGGTTTTAAAACCCCGGTTCGGTTTTTATCGGTTCGGTTTCGGTTTTAAAACCGAATAAAATAAAAATAAGAAAGTATTACAAATTAATTAAAAAAAGTAGTTCTACTATAAAAACATAAATTGTCTAAAAGTATTTATACAACAATTTTCAAAACTTGAAATAATAAAAAAGATGTCAGAATTCGATGTCCACGGAGGCAATGACTGCAGGCAACAACTTCATTTGAAGATTCGGATTTAAATTCTGGAGGTAGATAATGATTGATAGTTTTTTTTGAATCGTTCATTGGTTAGCGGCAAAATTAGAATTATAGCCTTTGTAAGTAATATTTTTTATTTGGACTTAGATTGTCTTCCTCATGCCCAACACAACAACAAATCTTAGGTCCCAATTATTTTTTATTTCATTGTTTTTTTACTTTCCAATTATACATATGTGAGTGTGCTTAATTTTAAATATTTATAAAAAAAAATATAAATATTTATTTATTTATATAAATAATCGGTTCGGTTTCGGGTTTTTTCGGTTCGGTTTGAACCTATAACCGAAACCGGAACCGAAAGTTTCGGTTTTTAAAAATCAAAAACTGCAACCGCCGGTTCGGTTTCAGTTTCGGTTTTTTCGGTTCGGTTTTGACCGGTTTCGGTTCGGTTTCGGTTTCAATTCGGTTTTTTGCTCACCCCTACCTTTCATTATTCTTTTTCAGATCTGCAAGTGACTTTTCGACACGCTTGAAAGGCTCAGCGACCCTATGCAATTCAGAAATAGTGCTAGGGGTTTGTTCTTGTAACTTCTTCCAAAATTCAGTACCTTCCCTTACCCCAGTGATGATGAAATTTTTTACCACTTCATCATTTGCACCTCGTACGCGAGGCACCTCTACATTGAACCTCTCGAAATAATCATGAAGGGTTTCTCCTTCCTTCTGTTTTATGTTTGCCAAGGTAGACACAGGGGGTGCGTAGAGCATTGAGGACTGGAACTGTTTGATGAAGATGTCCACAAATTGTTCCCAAGAATCGATGACAACCAATGCCCCTAGCTTTGAAAACCACTGTTGAGCACTTCCCCTCGGCGAGGCCGCAAACAGTCTACACCTCGCTAGTTGTGAGACCTGATAAACATCCATCTCATTATTGAATCGAATCACAAACTCTGCTGGATTAGTATCGCCATTATAGGTCATATCATGTTGATGGCCTCGAAACACTGCAGGAAGTGGAGTAGTTCGAGTTTCATGGGTAAAGGGCGAAGAAGAGCCCATAGTGCTAAAGATACCTCTCTCATTGTTCATTGCGTCCAAGGCCTTTTTCAACTCCTCCAGCTTATAGTCTCCTACCTTGACCTCCTTGTCACCCTCCTTTTTATCTCCAGTACTTCCATGATGTGACTGAGTCTTTTTTGGGACACTAGACTCCTCCTGGTCATTCCTGCGATCCTTCTTTTTACGATCCTCTTCAAGGTATTGAGATCGTTCTTGGTCTCGATGAGACGGGGGTCTGTCATCGCGACGATGGGACCGCTCACGCTCTCTACGGGGAGAGAGGGGTTTGTCATCACGACGATATGACCGCTTGCGATCTCGATGAGGAGACAATGGTCGATGTGTGCCCTTTCTTCTATTCTTAGATTCTTCATTTCGAGGCGCATTAACCTTTTCCAATTTTAGACGAAGGTCATGTTCAGTTAGCTTCTTTCCGAGACGGTCAAAAACACTGACCGATCTCCCCTCAGATGAGGCGACCTTGTCATGCGATCCTCCTCTCTTTTCGAGCGAATCCTCTTCCTCATTCCAGTCAGGGTTCGTTTGATCTGTTAGGACATCCTCGAAGTCAACAATGAGTTTCTTAGCGGGGAGTTTGCTTCCTTCCCCTTGTGTTCTACCACCTGTCCTTGCGTTCCTCTTCGATCCTCTAGAACTATAGCGCTTCTCCACTTTTGCGACCCTCTCATGTACATCGGTCACTTTCTCACCGAGGCCTTTTAGAAAAGACATAACCTCGCTGGTCAATGTCACCCTTTGTACTGGGGGGTGTGTTCCTCCTTGTACCCAGTCTTAGAGTTGTCCTTGGACACCTCGTCTTCTGAGGGTTCCCTCGTCAGGGGATCGTCCTTGTTAACCTTATGCGATCCCGGGGTCTCTCCATCGTTCTTCTTTTTGTGTGATTTAGTCATCGCTGATAGTATTTTGTCCTAAACCCAATCATGTGTGATGGGTTAGGAAATACTTTCATGTAATCTTATTTGATTTTATTTATATTAATAAAAGACTTTTTGTTTTTATTACGGGCTTTATCTATTTAAAGTGTTTAAATAAGAAGTTCCATAGTTTAGAGTAAAGCTTCTAGAATTATAATGAGATTATAATAATGAGATCTAGAAGATGATAACACTAAACTTAAATAGTTCCCGATCGTAGGATAACTAATTGGGAGTTAGTCAATCCGTAAAGATCGGTACATACTATGCTTGCTTCCTCGGAAGGATGTCTGTTCTCATAGACATTCGTGTGGTGACACTATAGCTAGTATGTAGGTGCTTATTGGAGAATATGTTCACTGAACGTGACTTGATCAAATGAACGACTAATGGAGTTTACTCACGTGTTAATAGTTGTTCATAAGTTGATGGTGGTACAAGTGTCCTTAGACTTGAGACCGTTAAAGTAATCTTATATACAATGAACTATGTTTTGGTTTAGTTCTAAGTCCTCAAGGGACAATCATTAGTTCTATTCCGGGTATAGGAATTTGTATATGAAGATAGTTAACGATCGATAAAGAATCTACCCCTTTCAGTAAAAGAAAGTGAATATCCTATGATGTTCTTACTATGTTAGTTCTGGAATCTCTGGCCAGAGTAATTGAAGTTAGAAAGAGTTTCTAATTCAAATGAACTAGACATAATGTATAAGAAATTATATGATTAAATTAAATAGGCTTGACACGCGATCCATGCCTTGTATTTAATCGGGATATTGTCGGGTAGAAGGAATTGATTGTACGGTAACCATTTGCTGAATAGGTTTTATATATTCTAAGCAATGAATTCATATTATCCGGATAGTCGCGATATATTCAAAAGTATCACTCACGATGTAGAATAAATATTAATTACTTATGTAATTATATTTAACGAATTAATTAGTAATTCGTATAAGTGATAATAAATAGTTTATTATTATTTATTTCTACTACCGGCTTAATATTGAACCTAAAGGGTCACACCATAAAAAGGTTAAATATTTATAGATGATGAGAATAATTAATGATGGCTATGAATTATTTATTTATTGAATAAATAATTAATTAGCAATTATTTATAATTTATTAAATGAGATTTAATAGATTATAAATAAATTAAGAAAAGTTCTTAATAATTATTAATTACAAAATTTAGTTTGAGAAATTAAATTTTATGAGAGAATTAATTTCAGAATGGGATTAATAATTAAAAGGGTTTTAATTATTAAATGATTATTTAATTAGATAAAGTAAAGACTTTATTTCTTTAAATATCAAACATATCCAAGAGTTGGAGAATATCACAAACACAACACAAAAAACATCCCAGGAGGTTTAGAAGATCATGGAGAGCTTTTGAGGTTCATCAAAATCATTCCAAACCATTTAATTAATTTTCTCAATTGTTCTTAATCTACTATATGATATTTGATCTTGGTGGATACCATTAGAGCACTCTACACTTGAGGGGTGATTTCTGGAAATCATAGACACATTCATAACAATCCCAGGAAAGCTATCAAGGTATTTTTCTTGTGTTCATACAATTTTTAAATCTATATACATGATTAATTAGGTTTTTATGCAAGTAAATGTGATTTACACTTCCGCTACAGTCATAAATTCCTTCAATGGTATCAAAGCATAGGTTGCATGTATATAGATCCCAGAAAAAATTTCAGAATTTTTCAAGCTTGTATGAATTAGTTATGAATTTTTGAAGTTCTAGGAGGCTATAATCAAATTAATTACGAATTAATTAATAAATTATTTTTAAAATAATTTTGATCACTGATATATTTTCTAAAAGTGTTGTAGAAGTCCCAGAAAAAGTTTCATAATTTTCCCATGGATAGATTATTTATTATTGATTTTTAAAGAGTTTAAAAATTAATAAATAATAATCTGTTTATAAATATATATTATTTATAAAAATATCTAGATGGGTAGTATTATTGGGGGCCCAAAACTTTAACTTAGTAGGCTGTGTAAAAGTTATAGTGGGCTGGAAAGATAGAAGTAGGCCGACTGATTTATTTATATATATATATATATATATTTAAAATTTCAGTCGACTGTAAAAAGAGATAGTCAGCATGACGTCATTACCTAGTAACGCATCTGTTGAATGCGTTACAGAGTAAAAATGTTATTTTTGGCCTGTAACGCATTCTGCTAATGCGTTACAGGGTCTGTAGATGACAGAAATGACCCTGATTCGTATTTTGATTTTTCCCGTTGATCCGTAACTCCGTTTGAGGCGTATAATATATATATCGTTGGATTCGTTTTTTCGAGACGGATCTAATGGAGTGGTCAAATAAATTTTAAAAATTAATTTTAAAAGTGTTATAGCTTTCGGAAGTGTTTTAAAGCCCGTTTTAATTGTGTTAAAATACTTTAAAATACTAATATTGTTTCATATAGATGTTTAACAATGTTTAACATGATATAACATGTTTGCCTATATATATGTGTGCATAGAAATGCCATGAGATAATATTTATAGTTTTATATATCGTATATAAAATGCATGTTTGACTTTAGGTTTTAACGAAAACGTTTCGTAACCTAAATAATATAAAATCCCTCGTTATTTAATATCAAGTAATAAAATGGCCAATGTCACAACGGGCTTGCGTCGGTCATAGCCTTCCAACATGGTAGAAAGTGATTCTTAGTTTTGAGCTTTGTCGTTTCGTGCTACAGCCGAGGGCTTCGTTTTCAAAAATAGGAATTACTTGTCTATTACATGAGATGCGTATAATTAATCAGAATCCAATTGTCGTTACGTGCTACAGCCGTGGGCTATTGAGATCTTATTAATTTAACGAGATGTTGGGTCTCACTTGACTTAGAATATTGAATTTAGGCGTGCTACAGCCGTGATTCAATGATTCAAGAGGCTAAATGGAATTAGGGAATAACATGAGATGTAATTGATAAAGAGTTATCTGCCTATGGAACATTACATAGCGTTTCGTGCTACAGCCGAGGTTATATAATGGAAAGTAGGATCCCTATTCTCACATGCATTGAGAATGCTTAAGTTATACATTTGAGGGTTGTATAATTTTAATAAAACTGTGGGAGCCACCTATGAATAAAGACCCGATTCATAAGGTGTTATAATAAAATTGGATATCTACTAATGTTGTTATGTGTTCACAAATTTCAGATTTATAGATCATGTCTTCTGCTCTATCACTCCGTAGCATACTTGATGCGAACAAATTGACTGGTCCCAATTATGCTGATTGGCTTCGAAACCTGAGAATCGTTCTCAGGGCTGAGAAGAAGGATTATGTGCTTGACTCGCCTTTACCTGTACCTCCTTCTGATGATGCACTTTTCCATGAACGAGAAGTGTATAATGAATGGTTAGATGCTGCTAATGTTGCTCAATGTGTCATGCTAGCATCCATGACACCTGAGTTATAGAAGCAACATGAGAAAATGGATGCTCCAACCATTCTGATACAACTACAGGAGCTTTATGATGTACAAGGGAGAACCGCTCGATATGATATATCGAAAGAGCTATTCCAATGTAGAATGGCTGAAGGGTCGTCTGTGAATGACCATGTGCTTAAGATGATCAATCTGATTGAGCATCTAGGGCAGTTAGGTTTTGTCATGGATGGGGAGTTATGCCAAGATTTAGTCTTGCAGTCACTCCCGGATTCGTTCTCGCAGTTCGTTATGAACTTTCACATGAACAAGCTGGATGCCAGCTTAGCTGAGCTCCACAACATGCTGAAAACTGCTGAGGCGAATTTTCCCTCCAAAAGGGGTTCTGTTCTTATGATCGGTGCCAGTACCTCTACTAAGAGGAAGAGGAACTAGAAGCCGAAGAATAAGAAAAAGGGTGAGAATAAGCCTGCTCCACCAAAGGCTGACCCAAAAAGCAAAGCAGTTTGCTTCCACTGTAACAAGGTGGGACACTGGAAGAGGAACTGCAAGGTTTACCTTGCAGAGTTAAAGAATAAGAAGGGCAATGAGATTACCGCTTCAGATTCAGGTATGTTCATGATTGAACTAAATATGTCTTTAAGTCAGATTTCTACTTGGGTATTGGATACTGCTTGTGGGTCTCATATTTGCAATTCGTTGCAGGGACTAAAGCAAAGTAGACCTCTGGGGGAAGATGAAGTGATTCTATTGATGGGCAATGGAGCAAGAGTTGCTGCTGCAGCTATAGGATCATTTCCTTTGCATATGCCTACGGGCAAAACTATCGTGTTGAATAAATGTTATTATGTACCATCTATTGTAAGAAATATTGTTTCTATTCCTGTACTTGATTCGGATGGTTTTACATTTATTGTTGAGAATAATAAATGTTTAATTAAGAGAAATAATATTACTTATGGATACGGTACATTACATAATGGTTTGTATATATGTGACTTAGAACATAATTTGTTTCAAATTGAACAACCTAATAATAAAAGAAAAAGAGATAATAAAAATCCAACTTATTTATGGCACTGCAGACTAAGTCATATTAGTGAGAACAGACTTCGCACATTACATAAGGATAAGTTACTAGAACATTTTGATTTTGAATCATATCCTACATGCGAGTCTTGTCTCATGGGTAAAATGACTAAATCTCCATTTACTGGACATGGAGAGAGAGCTGCGGGGTTGTTAGACTTGGTACACACAGATGTATGTGGACCAATGTCAACAAGAGCTAGAGGAGGATTTTCATACTTCATTACTTTTACGGATGATCGATCCAGGTTAGGATATGTATATCTTATGAAATACAAATCCGAAGCTTTTGAAAAGTTCAAGGAATATAGAAATGAAGTAGAAAAACAAACCGCACGTAGTATAAAAGTTCTTCGATCAGATCGAGGAGGTGAGTACTTAAGCGGAGAGTTTTTAGGTTATCTTAAAGAAAATGGTATAGTTTCTCAATGGACCCCTCCCTATACTCCACAGTTAAATGGAGTATCTGAGAGAAGGAATCGTACTCTATTAGATATGGTGAGGTCCATGATGAGCTTTACTGATCTTCCAGTATCACTATGGGGTTATGCTTTAGAGACGTCAGCGTATTTACTGAACAAGGTGCCTTCTAAATCGGTTCTCACGACCCCACATGAGATGTGGAGTGGGAAGAAACCAGGTCTTAAACATGTTAAGGTTTGGGGGTGTCCAGCTTATGTCAAGAAAGTTGAACATGATAAGTTGGAACCTAGATCCGTGAAATGCAGTTTTGTGGGATATCCTAAAGAAGGTCATGGATATTATTTCTATGATCCTTCTGATCAAAGGATATTTGTTTCTAGACACGCACACTTCTTAGAGGAACAGTTCCTCCTTGATAGAAACAGTGGGAGAAATATTGAACTTGATGAAGTTCAAGAACCACAAAATGCAACGATTAGAGAAGAAGTACCTGTTCAGAAAGAACAACCTTCTGTAGAACAACCTTTACGTAAGTCAGAGAGAGTGTCCCGCCCAATCGAAAGATATTACGGGCTTGTCATTGAAAATGATGATGATTTGTCATTTGTTGATGATGAGGACCCTATGACTTATAAAGAGGCTGTGAGTTGTAATGACTCAGAGAAATGGCAGGATGCCATGAAATCCGAAATGGACTCGATGTATATAAACCAAGTGTGGACTTTGGTTGAGGCACCTGAAGGAGTTAAACCCATTGGGTGCAAATGGATATACAAACGAAAGTTAGGAGCAGATGGCCAGGTGGAGACCTATAAGGCCAGGCTTGTGGCAAAAGGATTCAAACAAAGACAAGGGATTGACTTTGATGAAACCTTTTCGCCTGTAGCCTTGCTCAAATCCATTAGGATTTTTCTTGCGATTGCAGCCTACTATGATTACGAGATCTGGCAAATGGACGTAAAGACGGCCTTCCTCAATGGGAAACTTGAAGAGGAAGTGTATATGACACAGCCAGAGGGTTTTGTTTCCAGTGGAAACGAAAATCTAATATGTAGACTGCTTCGATCCATATATGGTTTGAAGCAAGCTTCTCGAAGATGGAACATCCGTTTTGATGAGACAATCAAAGAGTTTGATTTTATCAAAAACTTAGATGAACCATGTGTTTACAAGAAGGTTAGTGGGAGCGCGGTAACATTTCTTATATTGTATGTGGATGACATACTTATAATAGGAAATGATATACCGATGTTACAATCAGTCAAGGTCTGGCTATCAAAGAACTTCACTATGAAGGACTTGGGAGAGGCATCCTATATTTTAGGGATGAAGATCTATAGAGATAGATCTAATCGAACGATTGGCCTATCCCAAGGTACATACATCGATAAAGTGCTAAAACAGTTTAGCATGGAGAACTCGAAAAGAGGTCTCATTCCTATTAGTCATGGGATTACTCTTTCCGAGAAGATGTCTCCAAAGACATATGAGGAAAGGGTGCGCATGAGTAGGATTCCTTATGCCTCGGCAATAGGATCCATCATGTATGCGATGTTATGTACTAGAGCTGATGTTGCTCATTCACTTAGTGTGACGAGCAGATATCAGTCTAACCCAGGTGAAGAACACTGGAAAGCAGTGAAGAACATATTGAAGTACTTGAGAAGGAATAAAGATGTTTTTCTTGTTTTTGGTGGATCTGAATTGAAAATTGAGGGTTATACTGACTCTAGTTTTCAATCAGAAGGCGATGGTAGCAGATCCCAATCAGGGTATGTATTTACTTTAAATGGGGGAGCGATTAGTTGGAAGAGTTCCAAACAGCCTACAACGGCTGACTCCACAGCGGAAGCGGAATATATAGCTGCATGTGAAGCTGCAAAGGAAGCTGTCTGGATGAGGAAATTTGTTTCTGATTTGGGAGTAGTTCCTAGCATTGAGGATCCTATAGTGTTGTATTGTGGTAACAACGCAGCGATAGCTCAAGCTAAGGAACCAAGATCCCATAAGAATTCCAAACACGTGTTGCGGCGCTTTCATCTGATTCGAGAGATCATAGAAAGAGGGGATGTCAACATCGTAAGGATTGACACACATAACAACATAGCGGACCCATTTACTAAGGCATTGTCTCAGGCTCACTTTGATCGACATAGAGATAAGATGGGTATAAGATACCAGAGTGATTGGCTTTAGTACAAGTGGGAGTTTGATAGTATTTTGTCCTAAACCCAATCATGTGTGATGGGTTAGGAAATACTTTCATGTAATCTTATTTGATTTTATTTATATTAATAAAAGACTTGTTGTTTTTATTACGGGCTTTATCTATTTAAAGTGTTTAAATAAGAAGTTCCATAGTTTAGAGTAAAGCTTCTAGAATTATAATGAGATTATAATAATGAGATCTAGAAGATGATAACAATAAACTTAAATAGTTCCCGATCGTAGGATAACTAATTGGGAGTTAGTCAATCCGTAAAGATCGGTACATACTATGCTTGCTTCCTCGGAAGGATGTCTGTTCTCATAGACATTCGTGTGGTGACACTATAGCTAGTATGTAGGTGCTTATTGGAGAATAAGTTCACTGAACGTGACTTGATCAAATGAACGACTAATGGAGTTTACTCACGTGTTAATAGTTGTTCATAAGTTGATGGTGGTACAAGTGTCCTTAGACTTGAGACCGTTAAAGTAATCTTATATACAATGAACTATGTTTTGGTTTAGTTCTAAGTCCTCAAGGGACAATCATTAGTTCTATTCCGGGTATAGGAATTTGTATATGAAGATAGTTAACGATCGATAAAGAATCTACCCCTTTCAGTAAAAGAAAGTGAATATCCTATGATGTTCTTACTATGTTAGTTCTGGAATCTCTGGCCAGAGTAATTGAAGTTAGAAAGAGTTTCTAATTCAAATGAACTAGACATAATGTATAAGAAATTATATGATTAAATTAAATAGGCTTGACACGCGATCCATGCCTTGTATTTAATCGGGATATTGTCGGGTAGAAGGAATTGATTGTACGGTAACCATTTGCTGAATAGGTTTTATATATTCTAAGCAATGAATTCATATTATCCGGATAGTCGCGATATATTCAAAAGTATCACTCACGATGTAGAATAAATATTAATTACTTATGTAATTATATTTAACGAATTAATTAGTAATTCGTATAAGTGATAATAAATAGTTTATTATTATTTATTTCTACTACCGGCTTAATATTGAACCTAAAGGGTCACACCATAAAAAGGTTAAATATTTATAGATGATGAGAATAATTAATGATGGCTATGAATTATTTATTTATTGAATAAATAATTAATTAGCAATTATTTATAATTTATTAAATGAGATTTAATAGATTATAAATAAATTAAGAAAAGTTCTTAATAATTATTAATTACAAAATTTAGTTTGAGAAATTAAATTTTATGAGAGAATTAATTTCAGAATGGGATTAATAATTAAAAGGGTTTTAATTATTAAATGATTATTTAATTAGATAAAGTAAAGACTTTATTTCTTTAAATATCAAGCATATCCAAGAGTTGGAGAATATCACAAACACAACACAAAAAACATCCCAGGAGGTTTAGAAGATCATGGAGAGCTTTTGAAGTTCATCAAAATCATTCCAAACCATTTAATTAATTTTCTCAATTGTTCTTAATCTACTATATGATATTTGATCTTGGTGGATACCATTAGAGCACTCCACACTTGAGGGGTGATTGCTGGAAATCATAGACACATTCATAACAATCCCAGGAAAGCTATCAAGGTATTTTTCTTGTGTTCATACAATTTTTAAATCTATATACATGATTAATTAGGTTTTTATGCAAGTAAATGTGATTTACACTTCCGCTACGGTCATAAATTCCTTCAATCGCTTCTCCCAATTCAATGACTGCCCCTCCTTCTAGCGCCAAATGTTATAGGGAGAATATTGTATAACAATATTTTGGAGGTTTTCTGGATTTACGGAGCAAAATACGGATATTTTGCTAATAAAAGAAGAACAAAGGATTAGGGTTTATGTGTTTAGATGTGGCTGAGCTTGATAGGTGTTTTCAGGTAAACTGTTTCTCATCCGTATCAAGGTGCCTACGTACCCTATTTATAGGGATCAAGCCTGACGTAGTTCTGGGGCAACAAGTTACCTAGGCGGGCTAGGGTTTTTAGAGATAGACCAAAGTCCAAGCCCACTCGTTTAGGGCTGACATGGCAGTGAATCATCAACCCTATCCGTGATCCATGGCCCAGTTGTGGAAGCCCATAATCTCGAACGGATAGAATTGGCCAATAGAGAATTAATCAGAACCCAGCATGCGACCTCGAGGGGTCTGGCCATGCGAAGCGGTCCCTGGTATCTAGCTGCTCATGCGACCTTGGGTCTGGCCATGAGCCTTTCCATATAGAATTAGAGATAGCGATCCAACAGATGTGTTGACATCGCGAAGCGATCCCAATGAGAGTGCACCAGCGAAGCAGTCCCCTAGACCGGATCATGAGCGCAGTGGCACCGTAGCTGTGCCGGGCTGAATCCAATGATGTTCTTTAGTGGCCCAATTGTCATCTTCTAGGCCCATAATCAATTATGAACCATTAATTTAGCAAATCAAATCAATTTAGCTATTATGCCAGATTTAGGCATAACACTCTCAACGTAAAGGCTCATTCACATAGATCGGTTTCACTAAACCATAAGCCAAAAACATTGATTATCGGATTGCCTGAACATGCTATGACCAGTGGAGATGGCCTCAGAAATCATGCAGTAACTCCGCCCACACCACAGGCGGAAGCAACAACAAATTAAGAAGCCTGAAATTCCAGCTTAGAAGTCTAATCTAGTTAGTAGTCTTAATTCTAGTTAGTAATCTAGTTAGTGGTTTTAAATCTGCTTGAGCTTTTGATTTCATGCTTTGTATCAAGTGGTTTTTGGAATCACAATCCGAGTTATGACTTGTATGTATTTATTAGTTAATTTGATGCTTTCTATAGTTGTTGCTCTTAAATTAATTGATTGCTGAAACTATAGTTCTTTAATTTTTTGCAGACTGCAAACACGATGAAGTAAGTTTCAGTAATCATCATCAGCTTAGCAAAGACTTCTTCCTCTACCAGTTTCTAGCATTTGCGTTCTTCCTCTTTTATAGGAGATTAAGAGTTCAAGTATTGTCATCGATGTAGTCTGTTGATAGTTTAAAGAATACCCATGTAGGCTTTAAAAATTACCAGATTTTTTTTTTTTAAGTACAGTTTCCTTTAAGCTAAAAAACAGGACAGACTTGAGGTATGTTATTTTATTTTTTTTGTTAATGATAATTCGGGACTAATTCTGTTTAGTCCCGGCTATTTGAATATCGTGGGCATGGTGCTATCTATTAACTATTACCTCCAAACTTACTTTTAGCCTCTAATACTTCGTCTAACAAGTTCAGGAATCCAACAAAAGCAGCAAAAACAAAACAAGTGATATTAATGTTAAAACACAAAAATTGCTACCTAATGCCTGTATAGTATGTATAACATTCATAATTTTGCTCACGTCGAAAACATATATTCCGAGCACACTACACCAGTAATCAACTATTATCACAGACAAAGGCAGCGAAGTTTTAACAGGGAGACTTGTTTATGAAATGGATCATGTATCAAGTTTAAAAGAAGCTCGTGCTTTTGCTTGTTTTTGTTAACTAGATTAATGTAAGCAGGGTTTTCTCTAAACTTTACATCTGATCGACTGTGAATCTATGTGCTACGATTCGAATAAGCATTCAACCTAACGATGATGACTAATGATTGGTATGTACTTCGGAAATTGAAAGCTTTGTAAAGTCTCGGCAACATTTGCTGTTACCAAAAATCCATCTATACCAGTATTAAGCATCCAAAAATTTGTAACAATTACAGAAGTTTTCCACACGGAAAATGTGAAAGTAGCTGGACAAAAATATACTACTGCACAACAAGCTAAGTATATATCTTAATTATACCATAGTGTGTACATATAATAAATGTTATCAACAAGTAAATGGACAACACTGCCTTGGCATGCCCCATATATAACTTGTTAAAACATACAAACTTGCAGTTTGCCCTTTCTCTATCTCTTTTCTTAGTTGAAACGGAAGGGCTAGAACACTTTAGCCAAAAGCATCCCTTATCCTCTCCAAGTACACTAACCAAAAGCATCCCTTATCCTCTCCAAGTACACTAACTCTGAGTGTGAGAGCTGCCCCAGTGGTAGGGGCCAAAGCGTTGATCCAATGAGGTCACGGGTTCGAACCTCACCCCAAACTAAAAAAAAAAAGGTACACTAACTCTCCTGAAATTGTACTCTGTCGTGGTTGCGGTGACCCAATTATAATAAACACCTATGTGTATCATCGCAGCACCACTTCTAGTTCCAACACTAGCCAACATTCTTCTTGTAGTGATTATTTTCTACACAAAACATGTTCAACCTTACCTCTAAATATTCACCATGATCTTCACATAGACCACATTCTAACTCTCCAAGCACCTGAGAATCTGAGATGATGAAAACTACTATACACTTTGTAATAAATGCAGAAACATATTTTCTGAACAGTTTTTCTATTACTGCACTAGTTGCTGTATTAGCATTTTGCTTGAAATGCTCATCGACAGAACGTGATATTAATCATCCATCGCATAATCACATGTTAACTTTACTACCTCAGAAAATATCGCATTTTTGCGGAGCTTGTGGCACCGAAGGTGACAAGGACTTTTCGTACTTGTGTAAAACTTGCTTGTTTTGGATGCACAAGAGCTGTGCATCTGCACCTCCTAAACTAAATTATAAAGCTCACCATAATGAGCATCCACTTGTTCTTGATTATTCACTTCCCGAGGAGTACCAAAGATTTGGAGTTTCACGTACTTTGTGCCGTGAGAAGGTCAATTCGTCTATGTGGCTTTATTATTGTGCTGACTGTAGAGTACGTTCTTTTATTTTGCGTTGAGATTTTTACAGTTTTAGTTGTTTGCTTATTATTTTACTTTCAAATTCGACACAGATATCAGGCGAAGATCGGAACATATATGAGGATGCGGGGGATGTTAATGACCCTGATTCAGTACATTTCCCGGTGCCCAACAAAAATTCATTCTTACTGTACCAGTTGATCCAAAAATTTGCAGAACATTTCAGTACTTCAACAGACAAGAGATCGGAAAAAGCAGAGAAAATCAGCTACTGCCGCAATGGTCATTCACTCGTCCTCTTTGATGATTTTAACAATAAAAAGGTTGTTGAAAACGGAAGGAGTAACTACATGACATGTGATGGATGTGTGCAGCCTCTTCTACCGCCACCTGATCTTTATCCACACTATTTGTGCTGCGGAGATACCAAAGGAGTTCCAACATGCATCACATCCACAGCACAAGCTCATTAGATGTGATTAAATTATAAGCCAAATGTTTTCTTCACTTGTAGATTCTGTCACAGCATATGCAACGGAATGTTCTATGGTTGTGACTCATGTTCATTTTACATTGATCTTGTGTGCGCTGCAATGCCTAGTAGTAAGATCAAATATGCCACTCATAAGCACACACTCAAAGGTGGAGTTTATGATGAGTACACGCCCCAGCATTGTGCTGGGTGAGGATGGAAAGTTTTTGGAAACTCCTTTACATGTGATGTGACATCTGTAATTATGAAATTGATATAGGATGTGCACAAAACCGGGTACAATTATGCACAGATGGGGAGAAAATCAACTTTGTTTAATATATCCTCCAGTAAAAGGTTATCCACTCGATTTCAACTGCAAACGTTGCTCTGAGGATATAGATCCAAACTATTGGTTTTATCATTGTCGCAAATGTGATACTTCATTCCATGATGATTGCCTGGTTCAAGTCCGATTTAAAAACATCAAGTTTGGGGCCCTTGTTAAAGATGACGATCTGCATCAACACAGCCTTAAAATCTCCCCACCTGGACCGTAGTTCGTTTGTGGACGTTGTGGTTATTACAACCTCTATTGTGATAATCAGGGGCGGACCGACATGGAGACCATGGGTGGTCATGGCCCCCCAACTTCTCCCGACCATAGACAAAGTTTTTAGGATATGAACTTCTCCCGGCTGTTTTAGGCCTTTTGGTCCCTCCCAACTAGTCGAAATCGATTTCTGATAGTATGGTTGTGTAAATGATGATGAGAGGATCGATTTGGATATATATATATATATATATATATATATATATATATATATATATACTAGGGTTTTGATGTCAAAATCATGTAGAAAAATGAGTTTGATTATTAGAATATATATCATATATGTGTTCTTCAGGAGAGAGATATATTTGGGAGAGGGAGAGAGAGTGAACTTTTAATATATACTATACTTTATACACATTTTATGCTAAAATGCATTGTTTCAGTGGTAGTTTTTGTAGTATTTTCGCAGAAGACCTGGGATCGATTCCCCTCGGCAACATTTTTTCTGACATAGAACATTTTTTCTTACATGCTATGTCAGGAGAAATTTTTTGACCCCTCCTCAACTCGATCCTGCGTCCGCCCTGATGATAATGAAGGGGTACATTTTAGTAAGCCAATTCTTACATGTGTATCATGCAAATTTTCGATCTGCCGGGAATGTACTTCCCATAAAGCTCACTTATAGACACCGATCATAATGCTTTAAGCAATTGTTTGTATTGTGTAAGAGTTCCAAGTTGATTCCTGTGAAAACAAGTTATGGTGTCAATGTCCTATTATTATTTTTTTTTACTGTGAAAATTGATATCTGTATTCCCAATGCAACTTGTTTGAGTTGTTTCTGTTATAATTCGATTCGATTTATATTAGAATTAATTGATTTTGGTCCAACTCGGATTTTGACAACCGAAAGTGATGACATTCGGCAAATTGACCTAAACTTTTTAAAATTAATAAATCTTAACTAGTCCAAACTTAAAATGAATATATGTTTTAACATAGATAAGTCCTACAACTTGAGTTATCTCATTGAAAAGAAAATAAAAGTAGGATTACAAACCCTCTCGTTAATTGATCATCTGAAAAAACTAAAGAGTCAAATAACTTACTCTTCTCTCCCTTTCATCTTTTTACATAAAAAACTGCATGCTTGACACGCATTTTAAGATGCTTTTTAAGGATAGTTCTATAATTTATTTTTGATTTTTTTTTTTGTATAAAAATAAAATTGTTCTATTTTTATACAAAAAAAGAAAATATCAAAAATAAGTTATAAAACTATCCTTAAAATACACCTTAAAATGCGTGTCAGAAACTGATCCGCAAATGTAAAGAATTCGGAGGGACGGAGGGAGTATTAATATGTCAATACCTTGACCATTAAATAAAGTCGTAGGCTGGTGGTTTCTTATGGGTGTTTCTTAATAGTACTAGTATGTTATTGAATTGAAGTTATTAAATGAAAAGAAAAATAACAGAGGCCTGCACTTCTGTCTTATATTTGAAACTTCTCTGCTCTTCTTCTTCTTTATACCTTTGAGCCTCTCATCCTCTCATTCATTTGTAATGACACAACAACCCGAGATTGATCGCTCAAATTTCAACGAAGGTAAACCAAACATATCCCGTATATCTCGCACTCAAGCACAAGACTCGAACTCCAACAATGATGATAATATTGATTGTCTTCGAGTTGTCGAACAACCTAACCCTGATTCAGGGAATCCACCAGAGTCATATTGGGTGGCAGAGGATCAAGAACTTGATTGGTTCAACCACAATGCATTCATGCAACGTAAAGGCTCATTAAAGGTAATACTTTCAAGAAAGCTAGACCCTTCTTCACAAAGATCGGTTTCATTAAACCAAAAGCCGAAAACATCGATTATCGGATTGCCTAAACATGCCATGACCGGGGGAGATGGCCGTAGAAATCAAAGAGTTGGCAACAATGGTAAGTTGATGTTTAGGAGCCGGTCTGTGCCCGGAGAAAACCGGGTTGGTCATGGTTCTGAACCGGGTTCACCACGGGTTTCATGCATGGGGAAGGTAGGGTCTAGAAGAAATAAAAACGGCAAGTCCCGGTTCTGGGCGGTTTTAAAATCTGCTTTCGTGAACCGGAAGGAGGAAGAACCGGTTCGGGTCGATAATTGAGGTGGTGGGCGGTCAGAGTCCATGAAACAGACAGAGTAACAGTCGGGTCGGGTTTTGTATATTGATTATCAACATATAAAGGGCCCACATTGTTCGTACATGAGACATTTGATGGGTCCCACGTGGATATGTTACCTGGTTTTACGTTAATAATTTTTGAAAATTTTGGCATCCGAATTTGAAAGTCTTGTCTTTCAGTGTGGTGCATTTGTTTTTATGCTGAAATTGAGGTCGCCTTGTTCTGTTTGGTTTGTTGCAAATCGTTGAATTACGGTTTTTGATTGGATTGATAAGTTATTTTAATAAATATACATTTTTATATTATTTATACACGTAAGTGTGGTACATAAAATATATGACTTGAAATCATTGGTCTCTTCATCAATAGTTTGACCATGATATTAGAAGTTCGATGAGATGCACAAAAAATTCACATCCGAAAATTTGATTTGATCCAATTTGATTAAAACTCCGTTAAATCTTGATCTGAAAAATTCTGATCTATTTCGGATCAGGAGGGTCTTCAACGGGACCATATTTTTAGTTAAAACTCGTTTGATACGGTAAAAACCCAAACTTAGTTCGGTCTTTTGAAAATTTCGGGATTAGACCCGGTCCGGATAAAATTTCAATTAAAACCCGATTTAAATCCGGGTAAAATAGATTTTTTTATGATATGTGTAAAAAAAAATTTTGGAATGTGTAAAAACTAAGTGTGTATATTCATTCCAAAATGGATAATACCAATATCAATATCAATATATATAATCTTAATGTCTGCTAATATTACATTTCGAAAATTACTATTATTGTCCTTCATTTTTTAAATCTTCTTTATTTCTTTGATTTTTGTCATTACACGGCATTTGGAGTGACCCAATTTAGATTGGATCGACCCAAATCTAAACCTCTACTATTATCTATCATTTCTTTATCTTCTTTATTTCTTCGATGCTCCTTTTGTCATTACCCGAATCTATCTCTGTCATTACATAGCAAATCTCTATCATTACACAGCAAATCGAGATAAACCTCATTGTACAAATTTGTATCCGTAAGTCTCTTTCCCTCTCTTCTCTCTTTTCATATCTATATATTTACCCAAAAATAAAAATAAACAACAGTTTTTAGAATAATTTAAACAATGCAACCATAAAAAAAATCAGATCATACTTATGCAATTAAGTAATTTGTAATTTATTTAAATTTTTAAAAACCCTACATGGATACATTCATTTACCAGTGTGGTGTATAAATTACGTAACACACGACTTTCGCCCTTTCCGTTGCAACGATTGCAGTTCACTTCTGTTTCGCCTCAAAACAATTTTTAGAAAACGGAAAATACAGTTTCATTTGATATAAATGTAATGCCAAAAATATTATGATGCAATGTAATTAATTGGCCAAATACCATATTTATTATCTATAAAGTTTTTCCTATTTTTAAAAAATAATAAAAAAAAAATTTAATTATGGAGCCAAAACATGAACAAAATAACTAAAAAATATCTTTGTTTATAATTTTCAATATACACGGCATCATCTATGATCATTGTTTTGAAAATTTCGAATTTAGTCGACGAAAGCACCGTCTGGTTACTAATCAAAAATTAATCCATATAATAATGGAAGATAACTTAATATTATTAATTATTTAAATTTAACACATATTTATATATATAGGGAGGTACTCAAATGAGAACTTTCTTAAAATGAGAATTTAGTCCACAATAATATATATATATATATATATATATATATATATATATATATATATATATATATATATATATATATATATAAGGGCCCCGCCAGAGGCACCTTCACTTCTACCCTCTATCCATTAATCAAAAAAAATAAAAAATAAAAACTGCTGCCACATCATCATTTATTTTAAAAAATATTTTTTTATTTTTCTTAATTTTTATATTTTTGTTTTTGAGAGCATAATTATTAAAAACAATAAAAAAAGAAAAAAACACCAAACACCAGTTTTATTTTACTTTTTTGGAATTTACCGTGGAAAAATGTTTGCATAAATAATTTAATTTAACAAAAAGTTATTAAAAGTAATAACATAAAACTCAAATTATGTGTATCCACCACGCAAGTTGTTTGAGAACTCAGCATATTACTGGTGACCCGTATTTGCATAAAGTGGGTCCAAAATCTATATATATATATATATATATATATATATATATATACACACACACATTACACAAATCTTGACACACAATTGGTCTAATCATTAAAATTATTATTATGGGATTTGGATGTCATCAAATCAATTAATTGATTCTTTAATCATTTAACTACGTTAAGATTAAAAACAAAATACCCTAATTGTATGCTCAAATTATGTACTATATCATTGCCTAAGTTACATGTATATATTGATAGTTTTACCATCATTTATTCATTCATCATATTTTGTCTTAACCAAACAATGGCAGAGGAACATTGTCAAAAATTACAAAGTGTGAATGCCTCAAAAACCTCTTGGAAAATTAAAGCTAAACTGACAAGAATGTGGCCAGTAATGAATGCTGAAAGTGTGACACCCCTAGATCCGGGGTCAAGGATCTAGGTCATCACGGTCCAATTTCCGATCAATATCAATATCTCTTGAGTCTTTTTTTTTTGTAACTTAATATTTATGCAATTGACCCCACATTAATACACACACACACACACCAGTCATATGCTCATAGAACAACATCCACAATATTAAAAGTTTAAAGTTAACAGTTATTACAACCCAGAATTCTATTAAGTACATTGTTGAATAATACTTCTACAGGAAGCATTTCAACAACCAAAAGTTTATTACAAACTTACACACTTAATTTACATAAGCCTACTAAGTCCCTTTCGCTTGTCACTACCTCGGGGATGGTCGCCATCACTCGCTCAAAAAGTCGCCTTTCCCTTACCCTCTTGCGGGGTGTAGTGCGTAGTATCGGCATGGGACCTAGCTGCTATATACATAAGTAGCAAGAGTGAGCTATAATAGCTCAGCAAGATAATATTGTAACTAGAATTTAGAATGTGAACAGGTATACATATATATATATATGCATATATAAGCAGAAACCAATTATAATCTTTAAGGAAGAATAAAGCTCTTATTTAATAATACATCATCCACTTACTATTATAAGAAAGAAATCTAAAATAATATAATATCAGTTTTTCTTCATCTGTAACCATAATTCCATCATCTTATATCATTATTCTGTTTTCAGTATAGAAATCTGAAAATCATTTTCAACTCTTTCTTTCAAGTTTTGGGGATTTTCACTGTTGCCGAATACGTAAGAACGATGATCAGTCGCCCTCCGTACCCGTCCTTTTTACTACCGGTAGACGGAGGAAGGTATACCACTACATCCCCCTAGAGGAAGGTACACCACTACATCCTCCTTCGGCAACTCTTGGGCCGAGATAAAATATTGATTGCTGGACTGTGCCGCACACAGCCTCCTACGCTTTTTGTTGCTATCCCCCTTTTTATCAAATCATTATTCCATTTATAAAATATCATTCCACATTTCCATTTTCTCGCTTTCATTTCCACATATCATTCACTCATATCATTTCCATTCTCGCACATTACTTCTATAATATATATATATATATATTATATATATATATATATTACTTCTATGGTTTGGCCATATTTTGATCTCTATCATGACATAAAATATTAGTACTTTATCTTAATACATCTCGTCTCTGTAAAATCCTCCAGAAACTAGTCTTATAATGCTATTACTTGAAACAATTGTAAGAAAATATTATTCATAATATATATTTCCTGTTCGTGTCCTACAAGGTTGTGTTTTTCCCACAAAATATCCTTATTCTTCCTCACTGAATCAGCATATCTTACTTCCTAACAGATAGATTATTCTTACCTATTTTATTAACTTATTTACCCTATTAATGAATTAAATCGATCCCTAACCAAACACTTACACTAAAATTTTAAATCGAAAATAAGTACCTGTGTCTGCATCTGGTTTCTTCAACGCTTCTCCAAAGGTCATGTTGTACACTCTAGCAGTAGGCCTATTTGAAGCAGTCATACTTTGCCCTGGTGCGGACGACCCATCGGAACGACAATCTCTAGCAAGGTGTCCTAGTTTTCCACACTGGTAACACTTGATGGCACTCCTATCGACCGATGGACACCTCTCCTGAAAATGTCCTTTCTGTCCACACTTGAAGCAAGTTACCCCTAACATTCTACACACCCCCGAATGCTTCCTACCACACACGTTACAATCTGGGAATGGTGATTGTGATTGATTGGACTGAAATGTTCCTGAAGATTTACCACCCTGATTTACCGTCTCACTAGTAGTTTTGTTACCCCCCTGTTAGGTCCAAATGTGTTGTAAAGGGGGGGTGAATACAAATTTTCAAATATGAGAAGCAATAAATACGATGCAATAAACGAACACACAGATTCAAGGAATATATGTCTTATATATAACTTGAAAGGGTTGCTACAACATTCATTACAAAGTATGACAGAAGTTCAGAGAGAAGTGAATGATACTAAGCTCTGTGAATGCACTCTCTCTCTTTCTCTTGTGTTTTTCTCTAGAATTGCTCACTAACTAAAACATTACACAAGTACTTCTATTTATACTACTTGTAATCTATGTCCTTTAGTCTTCAAAGACTAAGATATACGTGGCCCAATGATGTCCACATAAATCTTGCCTTATCTTGAAAGCTTGGAAATCTGCCAATCAGAAGATGCCATGTGTCATGTTGAAGCTGCACTCTAAGTAGAACTTCTACTTGAGAATTTCTACTTAGCCATCTCGAAGTTCTAAGTAGAACTTCTACTTAGAAACTTCTACTTGGCCATCTAGAATATTTAGTACTTAGAAAATATTATGGTCTTCAACTTGAAACTTCAATGCACATCTTGAACTTGTGATATCTTCATGTCTTCTTTATTCTTCACCAAGCTCTTGAATATGGATCTTTATTACTGACATAAACTTGCTATCAATGTCCTGACACTTGATGCAACGGTCTGGTTCATAAGTGACTAGTCTTGATAGGGTTTTTGCTTCTTGAATAAATTACCATATCCAGTTAGTAATATGGCTTTCCAATATTTGATTTCCTTCTTGTTCACTTGAAATCAATTGGTCTTATTGATACTGATAGTTATGATCTTGATTCTTGGCTTTTCAAATCACTGAGGCATGAACAACTTTGACTTGAACTTCTCTCAATGATTTCTTCTTGGCTTGATCATAGTTAACATGTTGAATTGTATCAATTACCTTGTCTTCATTTAGTGTTGATTTCTTGTGACTTCTTGTTCTTGATTGTCTTCTGGTTAAGTATCTTTTCCTTTAGTTGAGTTACATTAGTTATAGTGTTACAAGTTTATACACTCTGCCTTTCAATCTCCCCCTATTTGATTATCTAACAATGACATTCAAATAAATGAAGGATAACTCAACTAAACAATGAGACGAGAAAAGATAATTAACATTACAGTCTTGAATAATATACAATTGAAAAGTACTTGAAAACAATACAAAGAACTTAAACTAGAAACAGAATTGGAACTTCGAATTAAAGATCATTTGAGTGATTCCTATTACCTGGATTATTTCATACCTTTTAGTCAAACTTGTATCACCTTATTGGATTCACTCTAAGGTGAATTTTCCTCAAGTGAGTTAAAGCAACCGAAAGACATGAAGTTTTTCCAACTTCAAGTTCACACCACTCTGACCTTTAACCCGAATTCCGTTTCCTCTTTCTAGCTTCAGCAGCTTGGTCTTTCTCTTCTTTCTGCCTTTTGCGCTTTTCCTTCTGCTGCTGTTCTTTCTTGTACACTGGATCACGAAGCTGCTTCCACCTAGCATTCAACAGACTTACAGCTTCCATTTCTAGAGGATTCCTGGGCTCTGGATAAGGATGTTTGAAAAGCCTTCTGAGTTTGTCCACCTCCTGAGTAGTTCTGATCTTTGGAATGTCCTCAAAGTTCTTCATTATGAGCTGAGGTTTCCAGTGAGTTTTATCAGCTTTGAATTGACAATAGATCATCTTGGGGTAGCCCTTGACACGGTCAGTACTTGTGTAATACAAGTACTTCTATTTGTACTACATGTAATCTATGTCCTGTAGTCTTCAAAGACTAAGATATACGTGGCCCAATGATGTCCACATAAATCTTGCCTTATCTTGAAAGCTTGGAAATCTGCCAATCAGAAGATGCCATGTGTCATGTTGAAGCTGCACTCTAAGTAGAACTTCTACTTGAGAATTTCTACTTAGCCATCTCGAAGTTCTAAGTAGAACTTCTACTTAGAAACTTCTACTTGGCCATCTAGAATATTTAGTACTTAGAAAATATTATGGTCTTCAACTTGAAACTTCAATGCACATCTTGAACTTGTGATATCTTCATGTCTTCTTTATTCTTCACCAAGCTCTTGAATATGGATCTTTATTACTGACATAAACTTGCTATCAATGTCCTGACACTTGATGCAACGGTCTGGTTCATAAGTGACTAGTCTTGATAGGGTTTTTGCTTCTTGAATAAATTACCATATCCAGTTAGTAATATGGCTTTCCAATATTTGATTTCCTTCTTGTTCACTTGAAATCAATTGGTCTTATTGATACTGATAGTTATGATCTTGATTCTTGGCTTTTCAAATCACTGAGGCATGAACAACTTTGACTTGAACTTCTCTCAATGATTTCTTCTTGGCTTGATCATAGTTAACATGTTGAATTGTATCAATTACCTTGTCTTCATTTAGTGTTGATTTCTTGTGACTTCTTGTTCTTGATTGTCTTCTGGTTAAGTATCTTTTCATTTAGTTGAGTTACATTAGTTATAGTGTTACAAGTTTATACACTCTGCCTTTCAATCTCCCCCTATTTGATTATCTAACAATGACATTCAAATAAATGAAGGATAACTCAACTAAACAATGAGACGAGAAAAGATAATTAACATTACAGTCTTGAATAATATACAATTGAAAAGTACTTGAAAACAATACAAAGAACTTAAACTAGAAACAGAATTGGAACTTCGAATTAAAGATCATTTGAGTGATTCCTATTACCTGGATTATTTCATACCTTTTAGTCAAACTTGTATCACCTTATTGGATTCACTCTAAGGTGAATTTTCCTCAAGTGAGTTAAAGCAACCGAAAGACATGAAGTTTTTCCAACTTCAAGTTCACACCACTCTGACCTTTAACCCTAATTCCGTTTCCTCTTTCTAGCTTCAGCAGCTTGGTCTTTCTCTTCTTTCTGCCTTTTGCGCTTTTCCTTCTGCTGCTGTTCTTTCTTGTACACTGGATCACGAAGCTGCTTCCACCTAGCATTCAACAGACTTACAGCTTCCATTTCTAGAGGATTCCTGGGCTTTGGATAAGGATGTTTGAAAAGCCTTCTGAGTTTGTCCACCTCCTGAGCAGTTCTGATCTTTGGAATGTCCTCAAAGTTCTTCATTATGAGCTGAGGTTTCCAGTGAGTTTTATCAGCTTTGAACTGACAATAGATCATCTTGGGGTAGCCCTTGACACGGTCAGTACTTGTGTAATACAAGTACTTCTATTTGTACTACATGTAATCTATGTCCTGTAGTCTTCAAAGACTAAGATATACGTGGCCCAATGATGTCCACATAAATCTTGCCTTATCTTGAAAGCTTGGAAATCTGCCAATCAGAAGATGCCATGTGTCATGTTGAAGCTGCACTCTAAGTAGAACTTCTACTTGAGAATTTCTACTTAGCCATCTCGAATTTCTAAGTAGAACTTCTACTTAGAAATATTCTACTTGGTCATCTAGAATATTTAGTACTTAGACAATATTCTGGTCTTCAACTTGAAACTTCAATGCACATCTTGAACTTGTGATATCTTCATGTCTTCTTTATTCTTCACCAAGCTCTCGAACATGGATCTTTATTACTGACATAAACTTGCTATCAATGTCCTGACACTTGATGCACTGGTCTGATTCATAAGTGACTAGTCTTGATAGTGTTTTTGCTTCTTGAATAAATTATCATATTCACTTAGTAACGTGGCTTTCCAATGTTCGCTTTCCTTCTTGTTCACTTGAAATCAATTTGTCTTGTTGATACTGATAGTTATGATCTTGATTCTCTATTTCTCAAATCACTGAGGCATGAACAACTTTGACTTGAACTTCTCTCAATGATTTCTTCTTGGCTTGATCATAGTTAACATGTTCAATTGTATCAATTACCTTGTCTTCATTTAGTGTTGATTTCTTGTGGCTTCTTGTTCTTGATTGTCTTCTGGTTAAGTATCTTTTCCTTTAATTGAGTTACATTAGTTATAGTGTTACAAGTTTACACACTCTGCCTTTCACCCCCTACTTTCCCATAAATTGAGATTTTTGTCCTCTACCTCCATTGTTAAAGTAGCTTCCCTCACTTGAACCTCCTTTCGGGCCCTAAAATCTTCTTTTCTTATTCTTTCGACCTATTTGGGTCTGTTCACTCTCGGCTTCTATAATAGATGCCTTCTGGACCACTGCAGCATAATCAGTCAACTCAAATGGTGCCACTCGCGTCCGTAGCCATGGTTTCAATCCTTGTTGGAACCTTTTCGCTCGTTGTTCTTCAGTACGCACAAACTCGGGAACAAACCTCGACAGTTCTGTAAATTTAGTTTCATACTCTGCTACTGTTAGGTTATCCTGTTTTAACTCCAGAAACTTTATTTCCATTTGGTTCTCTAGATACCTAGAAGAATATTTATCTAAAAATACCCTAGTGAAACGCTCCCAGGTTATCACTCCCGCTCCTTCTAGATTATTTTTAGCTTCCCACCAGTAATTTTCCTCTCCCTTTAAAAGATAGGCTGCAAAGACTGTTATCTGATCTTCCTCTATCCTCAGTATCTCGAAAGCTTTCTCCATTTCTTTTAGCCACGCCCTGGCTACTACTGGGTTAGTGGTTCCCTCAAATTCTGGGGGTTTTAATGACTTAAAGGCACGAAAGGAATTAGCTGCCTGATTGGGGAGAACAGGTGGTTGTTGGGGATTCTGTGGATTAGCTAAATTCTGCCTTAATAGTTCCATGAATTGGTTAAAGGGATTGCCTCCCGGATTTCCTTGTTGGCCAGTTGATTCTTCTTCTTCTTCTTCATGATTTTCTTCATTGTGAGCATTTTCATTCAGTCTATTACCACCTATATTTTGACTTCATTCGTCTCTCTCATTTCCCCTTGCATTCGCTCTATTATCACGTCTAGGCGGCATAGTTCTGTACATAACAATAGTCTTTATTAATTACCCGAATTTGGGGTACAATATATATCATTTCTATATACACAATTTGTTAAGTGGATTTTATATCCACTTGGAGCATTCCATATCGGCTTAAATTGATTCACTTGACCTCAAGTTTGTTGTAGTTTTGATGTGTTTTGTTAATTGTGCAGGGTTGCAAGAATGTTGAATAAGGTTGCAATTTTCGTCAATTCTGGAGATGAATTCGAGCTTAAGAATGAACAATGGAGTCTTGTTGTGAGCCACCATGAAGGTTCTAAGGCAAGGAATTGAAGTATGGAAGCTTTGAGAAAAAGAACGAAAGGAAACGGAGGCAAAACGAAGGAAAAATGAAGGAAATAGCATGCTGAAAAACCGCGGGCAGTTTTGGCTTGAGGCCGCGGCCTCAAATTCCCAGGATGCGGCCTCGGAGTGCGCTGTTCATGACGAAATTTTGCACTAAAAACCCTCCAAAACTTTCCTGTTTTAACTCTATTTGGTATTTTTGGTATTTCCTTGTTGGATAAAACTTCTAGGGCCTTTAAAAACACATTGTATCATTGTAAAATCATATCATCACATAGAATTACATATCATATCATTGTAACGCAATAGAGAGATCAAGAACAATAGGGGAAAAACTTCCAAGGTGACGGCAAGGAACAATCACACTCAAGTTCAAGATCTAGGGTTTTTTTATATTGTTTATTTTCTGAATCTTCAACTTAATACTTTGTTTCTTTTATCAAGTATTCTATTCTCAATCATTAATTGTTTTCAATTCTTTGTTTTAATTATGTTATCAATTGAACCCATGAAGGTGCTAAGTTCAATCATGAACTAAACACTTTCATGGGGTTCTAATGGAGTGTTTTGTGGATTCTAGTAGTTGATAGTTTTGACAACATATGCTTGTGATTGAAAATAAGGTTGCCTGACGTGGTTGTGTTAATTTATATAGATGCGTAGCTAACATCTATTTTGTCAATCTCTAATGAATGCGAAAGTGGATTTAGAGATTAGGGTTTGCCATGTTAGCATAGGCTTATGACGGCTTCTCCGCATATTGGTAGTATAGATTCGAAAGAACATTACTCCCCTATGTAGTTGATAGTGGAACTTGTGATTAAATTGATTATGTCACCCAGTCTCATAGACATATAGTGATTTGGATGTAATTGATGCCCGTAAAACTTCTATCTTAATTGTAGATGATTTTATGGATTGGTATGAGTTTATTGAAAGATAGCTTGTACTTACTTCGTGTTCCCACTAGCTACCTTAATAACCACAGTGCATTGAGTCTTGACGGTTAATTTAGATGAAACAACTCATGAAGTTGGAACCCTGTGTTTTTCTCATATAAGTATAATCACTTAAGTAAGTTTTTAGTAGTAATAATTCAGAAAACAACCCAAATTTGTTAATTCACCAAGCTATTATAATTTAGCCATACATTGTTGAATAGGCACATTTACATATTTCACAGAGTCTTCGTGGGAACGATCCCTATTTATCCGTATTACTTTTGACTGCGTATACTTGCGTAGATAATAGTGAACAAGTTTTTGGCGCCGCTGCCGGGGACTTCGGTGTTATTTTTGTTTATGTGTTTTACTACAGTGGTAGTTGAATTTAATTGACTTGGATTTTCTTTTTGTTTTTCTCATCTATTCTTGTGTAGTTCGTTGGTTTTTTGCTGTTTCAGGTACTTGTTGCATGCAAACTCGTTCTAAGACGTTGAAAGCTAAGCAAGCAAGAACACCAACAAAAACTAAAAGCATGGCAGGAGCAGGAGAAGGCCCTGCAGCAGTAGTACAAAGGGCATTGATGGACTATTCAAAGCCGAAAATTGATGACATTCAGTCGAGCATCATTCGGCCTACAATTACAGCAGCTACTTTTGAGATTAAGCCTGGCACTATTCAGATGGTGCAGAATCAGGTACAGTTTGGGGGAGCTGCAACGGAGGATCCTAACTTGCACATCCGGAACTTCATCGAGATATGCGACATATTCAGGTTCAATAATGTGTCGGAGGATGCTGTTAAGTTGAGGCTTTTCCCGTTTTCTCTCAAGGACAAAGCTAAGGGTTGGCTACACTCTCTGCCAGCATGCTCTATCACTACTTGGGCTGATCTAGCTCAAAAGTTCCTTACTAAGTTCTTCCCCATGGCAAAGACTGCAGCTATAAGGAATGCTCTTACTCAATTCTCACAGCAGTCTGGAGAAACATTATGTGAAGCTTGGGAGAGGTATAAGGAGATGCTACGAAAGTGTCCTCATCATGGCATGCCTAACTTGATGGTCATCAACTGTTTTTACAATGGGCTTGGATGGTAATCGAGACCCATGGTGGATGCAGCTTCAGGGGGAGCATTATGGGCTAAGAGCTATGAGGCAGCATATGATCTTATCGAGATGATGGCAGCTAACGAATATCAGAATCCAACTCAGAGAATGCCACAGCAAAAGGTGGCGGGAATTCTTGATATTAGTACAGCCACAGCTTTAACAGCTCAACTAGAGGCATTGAATATGAAAATAGATTCTTTTGCAAATTACGGAGTGTAGCAGTTTTCTAGTGTTTGTGAGCTATGTGCGGGCGCACATGAGACGAGGCAATGTGCTATTTCTCCTGAATCGGTGCAGTTTGTGAGCAATTTTCAGAGGCAACAACAACCAGCTCCCAACAATTATCATCCTAACTTCAGCTGGAGCAACAATCAAGGTGGTGTGCAACAACCTCAACAGCCGTATCAGCAATTTCAGGGTCAGCAATATGGAGCTCAGCCATATAATTCTTCAGGTGTTCAACAGCAGCAGGGGCAGCAGTTTCAGCAGCCTTATGCTCAAAGGCAATTTCAACCTCTCAGTTTTCGGCAACAACAGTATCAGGCTAATTCTGGGCAATCATCGGCTGAAAAATCAGAATTGGAAGAATTGAGATTGATGTGCAAAACTCAAGCGGTCTCGCTCAAGACCTTGGAAAATCAGATGGGGCAACTTGCAAATGCATTGTTACACATGCCACAAAGAGTGCTACCTAGTGACACGGAAACTAATCCAGGGAAAAAGGCTAGCCATGAGCAAGTAAAGGCTATCACATTGAGGTCTGGAAAAGTCACAGAAAGCGCTGAACTTGAGAAGGAAGAGAAAATTCTGCCAGAGAAGGAGGCGGAGAAAGTGGATTTGGGAAGTTCAGATGACAAGGGCAAAAGTTCAGAATCAAGTAAAGGAGTAGAGGAGAGTGTACTAACTCCTAAAAAATCAGCCCTTGAGAAAGAGGAAGTGAACGAACGTGTCTATCCTCCACCACCATATCCGCAGCGACTGCAGAAACAGAAGCTTGACAAGCAATTCGGTAAATTTCTTGAAGTGTTTAAGAAATTGCATATTAACATTCCTTTTGCAGAAGCACTAGAGCAGATGCCGAGTTACGCAAAGTTCATGAAGGGGATTCTATCAAGGAAGCTGAAACTAGAGGAATTTGAAACCGTTGCTTTGACAAAGGAATGCAGTGCTATTCTGCAACAAAAATTGCCTCCGAAACTCAATGATCCTGGAAGCTTCACTATACCATGTACTATTGGTAATTTGTCGTTCGATAAATGCTTGTGCGACTTGGGTGCCAGCATAAATTTGATGCCTCTATCGGTCTTTTTGCAACTTGGGCTACCAGATCCAAAGCCAACTAACATCTCTTTACAGTTGGCAGATCGTTCGATCACCTATCCTAGAGGCATAGTTGAAGATGTCTTAGTAAAGGTGGACAAGTTTATATTCCCAGCTGATTTTGTCATCTTGGACTTCGAGGAAGATAAGAATATTCCCATAATCTTGGGAAGACCATTTCTAGCCACAGGTCGAACATTGATCGATGTTCAGAAAGGAGAGCTCACTATGCGAGTGCATGAAGACAATGTCTCCTTCAACGTGTTCAAAGCCATGAAACTGCCGACAGAGGATGAAGAGTGTTTCAGCATAGAGATGGTTGATAAAGGTCAGTGCGTGGAGTCGGGTCAGTTGTTAAAGGCCGATATGCACATGCTTGAGCATCACACCAGTGATCCAGTTGACAATTCGTTCACTCAGGATCTCACGAATGTTAATCTCGGAAAACTTACACCACACTTGAGGCATGTGCTTTTGAATGATGAGCTGGTAATTTTTGAAGAGTGTCAGGATAATGTGTTAAGAAGGTGGAACACCGATGACGAGATCGAAGAGTGTTCTGATCAATCATCTAGGAGGAGTAAACACATTCGAGGTGTGAGGAAGAAAAAGAAAAAGTCGATGGATGGAAGAGTCAAGGTGCAGATGCATAAGAAAACGATGTGGGAAGATAGCAAGAAGGTTGTCACACATTGGGTGAATGGTCCTTCTGCTAAGGACAAGTCGAATGCGATCTTCGAGCCACCATAATTTGAATCATATTTGTCCGGCTAAATGACGTTAACGACAGCGCTTCGTGGGAGGCAACCCATGTGTTAGGTATGTTTTCTGCTATCCCTTGTATTTACTTCCATTCAATGAGGGCATTGAATATTTTAAGTTTGGGGTGATTTGGGGGATTAGTAGTTTTATTTGTTGTTATATTATGTGTGCATATAGGATATCATGCTTTGCATATTAGTAGTAGTTCATGCATGTATGTTTGTATTATCTACGGTTGTTTCATGTAGGACATTTTGTTTTGTTTTTATTTTTCATAAACCATGTGATTTCATTTTAGTTGCATTTTCATGGCATGCATATTTCATGATCCCTTAGGGCGAGCCGATTCTGATTGATAGGTAGATGTTTAATTGAGTGTGGTGATGATGAGTAGAGGGTTGATTTATAGTTCTTAGGAATTGACTTGCATGTTACGGGGACAAAATTTTTACACAAACTCGTTGGGTGCTTTTGGGCTAGGTTAGGGTCATGCTTGTTTGGATGTTTTGAGATTTAATCACCTGATTATATTTAGAATTTTCGTTATTCCCTTGATAGCGTAGGAGCATTAAAGTCTAAGTTTGGGGGAAACCAGGGATTTCATGCTAATAATTGTCAATAATGGCTAGGTGTCAAATGGCTAGTAGCCGGCTCATATTTATATGAGTAGTCTAGGGTTGGAATTGAGAATTCTTATTATAGATGGCATATATGAAAAAAAAAAGCAGAAAAAATAGGGAAAAAAAGAGAAAAAAAAAAGTCAAAAGTGTAAATTGTTTATATGCAAAATTAACCAGAGTGAGCTCTTTAGTACTCGAGTAATTAAGTCCGAGGGGACTTAGTCCTAGTAACCTAAAGCCCTTGTGGTTTGGGATTGCTGATCTAACACTCGCTACATGGGTATTATTGTATAAGCCTTTAGCGGTCTCATTCATTGCATGGTTAAATAAGCATGCTTGTTCGTAGTAGTTAGTAATAAAGCATGAATTCCTGGCTAACTTGAATAAGGATGGAGGTGTTCCTAGGTTATGAAGTGTCTACAGTCTATTCTATTTATAAACCCGTGATTGTCTTGGCGAAGGATATGTATGATTTTTGACCTAGTTTTTGAAGTATTTCTGATGAGTATAGCACACACGCACGTTTATGTCATGTACTGTTAGTTTACGGGGACTTAGTCGAGCTCTGCTTGGATTTATTCGCATTCTTTGAGATATGTGCTTGTTTGTTGGTTTTGGTGAGTTTGAAGGGGATCTTTGCATTTTTCATAGTAGTTGCATTCATGCATTGCATTGTTAGTTTAATGGATTTTGTGGGTACATTCGCTATAGGCCCTCACGAGACCTTACTCGTCCACTAGGGCTGCCTAAAGGGCTTGTTGCATATGCCAAATGCAACCGTGATCACCTACGGAAGTGGTACTATTTAGTGAGTGTAGTTGTTTATGCTTGAGGACAAGCATCGGTTTAAATTTGGGGGTGTGATAAGTGGATTTTATATCCACTTGGAGCATTCCATATCGGCTTAAATTGATTCACTTGACCTCAAGTTTGTTGTAGTTTTGATGTGTTTTGTTAATTGTGCAGGGTTGCAAGAATGTTGAATAAGGTTGCAATTTCCGTCAATTCTGGAGATGAATTCGAGCTTAAGAATGAACAATGGAGACTTGTTGTGAGCCACCATGAAGGTTGTAAGGCAAGGAATTGAAGTATGGAAGCTTTGAGAAAAAGAACGAAAGGAAACGGAGGCAAAACGAAGGAAAAACGAAGGAAATAGCATGCTGAAAAACCGCGGGCAGATTTGGCTTGAGGCCGCGGCCTCAAATTCCCAGGATGCGGCCTCGGAGTGCTCTGTTCATGACGAAATTTTGCACTAAAAACCCTCCAAAACTTTCCTGTTTTAACTCTATTTGGTATTTTTGGTATTTCCTTGTTGGATAAAACTTCTAGGGCCTTTAAAAACACATTGTATCATTGTAAAATCATATCATCACATAGAATTACGTATCATATCATTGTAACGCAATAGAGAGATCAAGAACAATAGGGGAAAAACTTCCAAGGTGACGGCAAGGAACAATCACACTCAAGTTCAAGATCTAGGGTTTTTTTATATTGTTTATTTTCTGAATCTTCAACTTAATACTTTGTTTCTTTTATCAAGTATTCTATTCTCAATCATTAATTGTTTTCAATTCTTTGTTTTAATTATGTTATCAATTGAACCCATGAAGGTGCTAAGTTCAATCATGAACTAAACACTTTCATGGGGTTCTAATGGAGTGTTTTGTGGATTCTATTAGTTGATAGTTTTGACAACATATGCTTGTGATTGAAAATAAGGTTGCCTGACGTGGTTGTGTTAATTTATATAGATGCGTAGCTAACATCTATTTTGTCAATCTCTAATGAATGCGAAAGTGGATTTAGAGATTATGGTTTGCCATGTTAGCATAGGCTTATGACGGCTTCTCCGCATATTGGTAGTATAGATTCGAAAGAACATTACTCCCCTATGTAGTTGATAGTGGAACTTGTGATTAAATTGATTATGTCACCCAATCTCATAGACATATAGTGATTTGGATGTAATTGATGCCCGTAAAACTTCTATCTTAATTGTAGATGATTTTATGGATTGGTATGAGTTTATTGAAAGATAGCTTGTACTTACTTCGTGTTCCCACTAGCTACCTTAATAACCACAGTGCATTGAGTCTTGACGGTTAATTTAGATGAAACAACTCATGAAGTTGGAACCCTGTGTTTTTCTCATATAAGTATAATCACTTAAGTAAGTTTTTAGTAGTAATAATTCAGAAAACAACCCAAATTTGTTAATTCACCAAGCTATTATAATTTAGCCATACATTGTTGAATATGCACATTTACATATTTCACAGAGTCTTCGTGGGAACGATCCCTATTTATCCGTATTACTTTTGACTGCGTATACTTGCGTAGAAAATATTGAACATAATTATATCGTTAATTAACTCATTTGCACATCACAATATTCTTATCACACGGTTTGCATCTAGTTATATTATAACTTTAGTAATTATAACTTTAGTAAGTAAGTGTATCGCCCTTAACACGATAACCTTTTCATTAAGTCCATCACCTTTTATACATCAATATTTTTGAATCTCAACATTTATTATTAAAATGCAGTAAAAATTTAGATAGAATGCACAAACTTCATTAATTTACATAAATATTTTACAACTTGGGTACAACGTCTTTTACTACTAATATTTTACACAGGGTACATGGTTCGAAACCTACAAACATAACCGTACATACTAATCTCCTACAACAAAAGTGCTACTAGCTGTCTTCCAATCAGACTGGGATTAAAACAGCAACCAACTAAACTAATCCCCCAAAAGACATCAGTAAGATGACTAGTCTGATTAGTGACGCAGACTACTACCCCGACTCACAGTCCTGCCCTAATAATGTCTCGGATCTGGACTACCATAGACGTGACTGTATCCACTATCGCAGCCCTCCACTCTGGGTCTCCTCTATCAGCTAACAGCCTCCTAATGTCACCCAGGGCCCGCAGCTCAACACTCACTAATCCCAAGGATATACCATCAGGAATGATACCTCCTCTCCCTCTCTCTGACCTCTGCATCAGTGTGTCTATCACCCGGCGGGACTCCTCCAACTGACCCAGTAGGGCAAAGTACTCCGTCAACAGAATGGCTGGTAGTGAGTCACCTGTCGGTAAGGTTGCCTCCTGAGGGGGCATAGCAGCTGGGACAGGTGCCTGTACAGGTGGAGGTGGTGGAGGTGCAAATGGTGGGGATGGAGGAATAGACTCGGTATCTGCATCCTCAGACGGATCCTCCTCTATCTCATCCTCTGGAAAGATAAAATGTCCGGGCGGAGTGAATGGCTCAGCTGGATCCTCTAGAGGGCCAGGACTCGGTGAGGGAGATGGGACTGGTGATGGTACTGGAATAGGCAAGGCAGGGGTAGGTATCATATGGATATCGGTCCACTCAGTCTCCTCCTCCTCCTCAGCTATGACTGACAACCTAGGCCTCTTACGTAACGGCCTCTCCTCCTCAGGAATCTCCCATCTCACTCTAGAAGGACCTGCCTCATCAGATCCTGTAGAAGGTCTACCAATGTATGGCACTATGGCTACAGCATCTCTCTGTCTATGCTCCTCTGCCTCCTCTCTCAGTCTCTGCTCACATCTCTCTCTGGCTACCGCTCGACGTCTCTCCCTGAGGTCATCCACCGCATACTCGGGAACCTCTACCCCGGCTAGTTGTAGATCTACAAGCTCCTGCTCTGACAATCCTAACCACTGAGGGTCTCGACTCAGCTCTCCCATCTCTGATCCCTATAATAAAACATAAAATTCTATTAGTAATTATCTATAAAATTTTAATCAATTAACTATATGCGATATACCACCCTTGAACTCGACGGAAGTTCACAATTTATATTATTACTGATACAATTATTATTATTACTCTTGTTCTTGAGCATTATGACTCTTAGCTCTGATACCATCTGTGACACCCCTAGATCCGGGGTCAAGGATCCAGGTCATCACGGTACAATTTCCGATCAATATCAATATCTCTTGAGTCTTTTTTTTTTGTAACTTAATATTTATGAAATTGACCCCACATTAATACACACACACACACCAGTCATATGCTCATAGAACAACATCCACAATATTAAAAGTTTAAAGTTAACAGTTATTACAACCCAGAATTCTACTAAGTACATTGTTGAATAATACTTCTACAGGAAGCATTTCAACAACCAAAAGTTTATTACAAACTTACACACTTAATTTACATAAGTCTACTAAGCCCCTTTCGCTTGTCACTACCTCGGGGATGGTCGCCAGCACTCGCTCAAAAGGTCGCCTTTCCCTTACCCTCTTGCGGGGTGTAGTGCGTAGTATCGGCATGGGACCTAGCTGCTATATACATAAGTAGCAAGAGTGAGCTATAATAGCTCAGCAAGATAATATTGTAACTAGAATTTAGAATGTGTATAGATATATATGCATATATAAGCAGAAACCAATTATAATCTTTAAGGAAGAATAAAGCTCTTATTTAATAATACATCATCCACTTACTATTATATGAAAGAAATCTAAAATAATATAATATCAGTTTTTCTTCATCTGTAACCATAATTCCATCATCTTATATCATTATTCTGTTTTCAGTATAGAAATCTGAAAACCATTTTCAACTCTTTCTTTCAAGTTTTGGGGATTTTCACTGTTGCCGAATACGTAACAACGATGATCAGTCGCCCTCCTTACCCGTTTTTTTTACTACCGATAGAAGGAGGAAGGTATACCACTACATCCCCCTAGAGGAAGGTACACCACTACATCCTCCTTCGGCAACTCTTGGGCCGAGATAAAATATTGATTGCTGGACTGTGCCGCACACACCCTCCTACGCTTTTTGTTGCTATCCCCCTTTTTGTCAAATCAGTATTCCATTTATAAAATATCATTCCACATTTCCATTTTCTCGCTTTCATTTCCACATATCATTCACTCATATCATTTCCATTCTCACACATTACTTCTATAATATATATATATATATATATATATATATATAACATAATGCTTTGATTATGATCCAGACATCTCTTTCATATTCAAGAAATCAAATATACTTTTATATTCATAAAATATTCCGTCTATTTTAAGAGTAGTAAATAATAATCAAATAATATTTATTAAACCACTGATACTCAAAAAGAATATTTTTAATATAGTATTATAAACCATATTACCCTAGATAACAACTGATACCATTCCCTTTCATATCTCTTTTACCATAGAGCATATTCGCTCCATTCGTAATCATTTCTATATCCATATTTCATAAATCATATCCATCTCTCTTTAATTTCCCAAAACCAAGGAAATATATTCTATGCAACATAGCAACAATAACATCATATATATATATATATATATATATATATATATATATATATATATATATATATATATATTCCATGATATCATTTTTATTCCGAAGATAAATAATTTTCAAAGTAGGGATAGAGGGATCTTGCCTCGATCTCTGTAAGTCAGAAGTATAGCTCGTGGCTCTCCCGAAGTCTCTATATACACAAAAAGGATCATTATCAGAACATATTCCACTTAACCACCTACGCTTATATAATAACACCCTTATAACCTCCCATTACTATCTCAAAAGGTCTTGAAGACTTAACCATTCTTATTCCCGATTAAAGTTCTTAACGATTTACATTCTTTCCTTAACAACCACTCTCGACTGTAAAAATTCTCAGAAAATATAGATTCCGAATTTTAATGCAAGGCTAACTGTCAAGGGTCCTCTGACCACCCTAATACACTATCCCAAAATTTTATAACTTTTAACAATGTTTAAGTATGGTAATTATAGCCTCAAAGTTGATACAATTACGTTTTCTCGGTTCTCGAACGTCTTTCACTAAAACTGACTTTTCTCATAAACCGTTCATCAGATTTTAACGTACTTTATATCAAAACGATCTATGAACCAAGCTCTACCCTCTCATGATCAGTGGGTGCTCTGGACAGAAAATGTTATTCCCAGATTACACACTTGTATAATTGTAGAAGGGGTGGTTGAATACAATTCTTGATATTTATAAATTTCTGATAGAACTCCAGAAATCTATACTTAGATAATTGTTGTAGAAAGATTAATGCACAAACACATAAAAATCAGGTGGTTAAATGCACCACCTGAAACTTTTATTCGAAGAAAACTCTGTGATACAAAAGTACACAGCTTCTGTTTTACAACTCTTTGCTTTCTAAGGATATTCAATAAAAACCCTAAGCAAAAATGTATTTGTTTTCTTAGCCTACAAAGAGTTGCTACACTTGGTTATAAATCCCAAGTTTTACAAGTACTACTGGAATAAGATAATATTAATCTAATTCTAGTTGACTTGCTACTACACTCCAAATACACATGTAGCCGAATCTCCTGCACCTTTCTTGTATTCATAGTGTAAACGGAATGCTTCTTTCTTCTGTGTTTCCAAAGTATGGCTGCCATACTGCTTTTTGTATCTACTATCAACCCATGTGATCTGTCAGTCAAACATGTCCTTATCAACTGCTAATCCCCAGCTTAGCATAGAAGACAGTGTCAATGATTATCCGTTGATATTGTACACTGACATCAGTTGATGATGAATTGAGCTGTATCCGTTGATATTGAGACTTGAGCTGTATCCGTTGATAGAGTGGATTTTGAGTTGTATCCGTTGATAGAGTTATGTCTTCATCTGTTGATACACTTTCACTTAGACAGAATTACATAGCATAGCTTATTTACAATTGGCTACCATATTCTGCCTATCCGTTGATGGTCAACATGACTGTGGATAAAAACACTATCAACTGATAACATAGAGATACTGCAGTATGCTACAAAACCTCATCCGTTGATGAGCTACCTGTCAACGGATAGAGTTATAAATCCTCATCCGTTGACAGCTACAAAACCTTATACAATTTGATTGATTGTGAAGTTATCAACAAGTACAACATATTCCTAACAATCTCCCCCAATTTATACTTGATGGCAATAAAGCATAAATTCAGGACCTTGATGATAACAAAACATTCCTAAAGATATATATATATATATATATATATATATATATATAACAATGCAAAAATTGTATTAAGCTACAAAAATTAAAAACTGAAAGTTTGAAAAATTTACAGAGAAGTGCTCCTCTAGACTGAGCAGATTAAGACTGTTTCTTTTCTCTTGTTGGCATCACCCTTGATTTTCCTTCTTTGGCAGGGTTAGACTCAATCTGCATTTGGAGTTGCCTATAGAAGGCATCTTCTTCATCAACCTTTGGATTTAGCTTTTGTTGTAACCATCTCAGGTATTGAGAACTAGCCTTTGATAGTTGGTCTTCTAACCTGAAGAATCTCCTGTTACCATCTTCATCCCTGAACTCCATCATCCAGAAGGGTTGAAGGTGGATTTTCTGTCCATTGTATGGGATCTTCATCTTCCTTGGTAGACTTGATGGTGAGTTCCATTCCCTCCTTATCTGTTCTATTCTGTCTAGTATCTCCCCTTTTGCTATCTTGGAGAACCCTGTGTATCTCTTTATTGCAGAGAACAATTTGGTTAAGGTCAGATAATTTTCTCCAAGAACCCTCTGTAGTGGCCATGTCCTTTCCTTTCCTCCCTTGTATACAAAGACCAATCTCTCAGGCAAATGTTTATATTTGTCAATTCCTCTTACTTCTGACAATTCATCCAGATACAGATTCATGCCAGATTATTCTTCAATATCTGCCTGATAGATAAAATTATCCTTGTTTTCCAGGATTGGCTGCCTAACAATAGCAGGTACCCTAGCAACTTGAATTGGTTCCTTTGAAGGTTGCTTCCTTGGTATCCTTTTCTTCTGTATAGGCTTTTGTTGAGGCTTCAGCAAGAATGAAGGAACCTCAATGGAGTCAAGATTCATTGGTTCCTCTTTAGGTACTATGGGATCACCATGGAAATTCACAGCTGGGTTGAATACTTTTACAGAAATAGGTTGTGATGAGCCAACTGTCTCATTGCTTTCAATTTCTGGAGAGACAGGCCTCCTTGCCTTTGATTTCACTCTCTTAGATTTGGATTTGGGGAATGATTTCACTTTCCTTTTGGATTTGGGGACTTCCTCAGGTTCCCTCATTTCATCCTCTACCTCATCCATTAACTCTTTAGCCAGCCTGGCTTGCTTCTCATCTGAGTTTTCATATTGATTTTCTTCACTTGGATGAGCTTCCCTGAGAAGTCTGGAGGTCTCCTCTCTTTTTGCTTCAACAAATCTAGGATGGCTATTGGATATATTTAAGACTTTTCCATTCCTTATTATTACAGCCATCCATTCTCTTACACTTCTATTGGCATTTTCCTTGAACTCCTTAATTTGCTTTCCCATTATCTTTCCTTCATCATCCTTGGGAAATGGAAAGTCCAATTGTAACTTGTTCTTCCCATTTGCCTTTGGTGGAGAGTAGGCTCTGGTTTTGATGAATGGTTCAAATTCTTTGACATAAGATGGTTCAGCATCATAGAAAGTAGGAGCTACAATCTCTGGAGTGAGCACCTTCAGAATTGTAGTTGATATTGTTGGAGCTGAGGACTGAGTAGAGAACAGATTTGATACAATTGATTCATTGATCATCCTTTCTGTTCTCATCATTCTTTCATTTGCCTCCTTGTTGATCTTTTCTAAGGCCTCTATTCTGGCTTGCCTTTCACCATCTGAGATTTCTGATAGGTCAGGAATCACAGGAAAAGCCTTTTGTTTCTTCACAGGGGAAGCCTCTATAGTAAATTCTTTTGGATTGACCACTATCATTGGCTGTTGCTCCCCCTCACTTTGTGCTATCTTGCTACTGGAAGCTGGAATTTGAATTTGACTAGAAGTGGCTGCAACCTCTTCTACCTTTTTTCCCCCCTTTTTGTTAGCATCAAGGGCTGGAGATGAGGCTGCAAGCAGCCTTTCCAGTAGCTCAGTCTGTTTGGCTTGATTTGCAATGAGTGTCTGCATTTGGGATTCCATACCATCCACTCTGGAGGAGAGATGCTGAACAGATTTGGCCAGGCTATCTTCCTTCAATAGTTTGCTAGTCAGCACCTTCTGAGTGGTAGTAGGGGCTAGTGCCTCAATCCTGGCATCTAGTTCCACTTTCATTTCTCTTATTGCAGTTTGGACCTCCTCCTGTTGTGTTCTTTGAATGACCATGTGCATTTTCTGAAGTTTCAGGGAGTCCATTATATGCTGAAGGACAGCCTTTCTCTGTGGATATGCATTTTGGTGCTCAGCCCTAGCAGATTGATATTGCTTCACAATCTCCACATTGAAGTCACCAGCCACAGTGGCAGAAGAAAATAGCCAGTCTGGAGTATCACCCACATTGACTTCTTCATCATTTGCTGTGCTGTCACTGTCATCATTGCCAAACTCTTCACTGTCAGCATTGGAAGACAGAGTTGTCAAAGCATCCTTTGCTCTTTGTAGAGATTGTGAGGTGTGCACTAGGTGCATTGCCTCCTCTGCCTCCACATTGCCCTGTTGTGCCATGACTTGATAGGCAGAAACAGGATGAGTAAAGGTTTCAGGATCCAAAGAGATGGAGTCAATGATTGACTGATATTCTTGTCGAAATTCCATCTCTTTAGAAGCTTCATTAACCTCCATTAACTCACATGCAATGGCTGAATCTTCCTGCCTTATTTCTCCTGTAGTCCCTTCTCTCCTCTCATCTCTCTGTTCTTGCATCAGGGGCTCCCCCTGGCTCACACCTCTCACACCCTCACCTTCACCTACTAAGGTGGAACTCTCTTGCTCTCGTTTTGCCTGACCTGAAGAAATGGTCAGCCTCTCATTATTTGCCTCTCCTTTTGCCTGCTTACAAGGCAGCCTCTCACTCCCTTCCCTCAATCCTAAAAGTGTTTCAACTACTGAGAACTCCTCCACACTTGACACAGGAATGTCAGATATAGCAGTGGTAGAGTGAGTTATCAACGGATAAGGGATATCCGTTGATGGAGTAGTTATAGCTGTCAACGGATGGCTAGACAGAGGCGCATCCGTTGATGGAGAAACACTTGTCAACGGATGAAGGATATCCGTTGATGAAGGAATGATAATATCCGTTGAAGTGAAAACCAACACTGAATCTATGGAGATTGATTTTAAAGATGAGGCCACAGATGTTGTTGTGAATTCAGGAATGGAAGGTTGATGGCCCAACAAATCATCTAAAAGATGATGACCACCAATTGCAGAGTGGGGCTTCTCCAAGAATCTTAAAGATGGAGAATCAGGAATTGATGTAGATATCATATCCACATCCAGAGATGGAGTTGGTGATGGTGGATTGTAATGTGTGTCGATTTGAAGGTTAAGATCAAGGGGCTGTGACTCCACATTTATTGAAGTCACATCAAACTGAATTTGAGAAGGTACAGTTTGCTGTACTGTGTGTGCACCTTGTGCTTCCCTTATGGTTTTAGATTTTACTCTTCTTTCATAGGTTTTTGAGGGAGAGCTAGTGTCCCTTACCCTTTTGTGCAGAGTTGCTGTAGAACTAGTAGTCACACCCTGTTGAGAGGATGTAACTTGGGCTTGGCTATTTGGTGCATTTTCCTCACCCACCTTATTCTTAGGGCTTGCACCCTGTCCCTCACCACTCACTACCTCCTTCACACTCCCCTCAAGAGTTGTGGTAGTTTTTGCAACAGGTGCTTTTTGAGAAACACCTGAGGTTTGTCTCTTAGATTTTGGTTTGGAAACTTTTGTTTTAATCACTTGGGTAGGAGCCTGTTTGGTCACTACTACAGACTCCATTGTGACTGAGGAAGGCAAAGAAATTTGGGGGTTAGAGATAGGAGTTTCAAGGTTAGAAAGAGTTACCTGAACAATTGGTAGGTATACCAATTGTACCTCTGCATTGGAGTTCATTCGAATTAAATCACTTAAGACTCTCTTCTCCTGAACAAAACATGTGAACTTGCTATCCGGGTTAGCAATGGATAGCTTATTCTCAGAGACATGCAGTGCTAAGAGCATAAAAAATCTAGCAAAATAGATATTCTTGCCCCTAGTTTCCTTTTTACCTAATTTTGCTGCTATCTCATACATGACTAGTGTGCCAAAGTTATAGAATTTATCAGTCAGAAGCATACACAGCATAACTAGCATGGAATGGGTAACAGCATCAAAGTTACTAATTTTGCCTGAAAAAGTTTTAATGAAGGCATCACAAAAATAACTCCATTCTTTAACCATCCCTTTCCTAGCAATTTTTCCTAAATTATCAGTACTAAGGGCATAATTTATGGAATTAAGCATGGCAACTATTTCAGCATCACTGGGTACTTTCAGACAGTTATTCTCAGGCAATTTTAAACAAGCAGTTATCACATCAGAGTTAACTACATAGTTTTTACCCTTTAGAGAAAAAGCAATTGTACCGTCTGTGCCATTGTACTCAGCAGATGCCCACACCTCTTCGATTACTTCGTGGATTAGAGGAGTGGTGGCAGTCATAGCATACGAAAGTTTACAGTTCTTCACAAAATTCATCATGGTGTGATAAGCTTCTGGGGCATTCACTGTATCGACATAGGCTGCGAAATTGTTCTTCTCATAGGTGAACCCAGTGGAAGACATCATCCTAACAATAGGCGCCATTGAAGAGTTTGAACTTTTGTTGCAGAGAGTTTTTGTGAAGAAGAGGATGTAGTTTACTTAAGAGAATCTTGAAAGTCGATAAAAGTGAGATGTGAGAGCACAAGACTTCCTTTTATACTTTTCAAGAATTGAAAATGAAATAATTAAAAGTAATTACTCATTGGTCAAAAGTAACTGTCAAATAATAAAAGAAAATAAATATAACCAGTCCTATATAGATACACGTTTACCAACGGTTATATTTAAAAGAAAATATGTATATCAACGGATATGGAATGAACGGTTGAGAAACAGTTTATCCGTTGATGACGTGGATAAGCTGTTATCCGTTGATATACAAAAATCTAGGAATGTGTTTATGCTATCAACGGGTAAAGGATATCCGTTGATAAGATAATTTTGCTTTGGACAAAATTTCTAAAGAAAAATTTTTCTGAGAGTTTTTAATTCTCAAGTAAATCAAAACACATTCCTAGCTGCAATGCAGTGAAATCAAATATCACTAGGAATTATGACAAGTTAAGCATACCTAGCTCACCTACCAATCTTGTGAATGTGGATTCATCAAGAGGCTTGGTGAAGATATCTGCAAGCTGCATTTCACTTGGCACAAAGTGCATTTCTACTGTACCATTCATCACATGTTCTCTAATGAAGTGGTATTTGATGTCAATGTGCTTGGTTCTCGAATGTTGCACTGGATTCCCTGTGATAGCAATAGCACTTGTGTTGTCACAGAAAATTGGAATCTTCTCAACTTTTAGACCATAGTCAATGAGTTGATTTCTCATCCATAGAATCTGTGCACAACAGCTTCCAGCAGCAATGTACTCAGCTTCAGCTGTAGAAGTGGAGACTGAGTTCTGTTTCTTACTGAACCATGAAACAAGCCTGTTTCCTAGAAATTGACAGGAACCTGTAGTACTTTTCCTATCAACTCTGCAACCTGCATAATCTGCATCTGAATAGCCAGTTAGATCAAAACCAGATTCTCTTGGGTACCAAATGCCAAGGTTTGGTGTTCCCTTGAGATACCTGAAAATTCTTTTAATAGCTATTAAGTGAGACTCTCCAGGGTCAGCTTGAAATCTAGCACAAAGACAAGTAGAAAACATTATATCAGGTCTACTAGCTGTTAGGTATAGAAGTGAACCTACCATGCCTCTATAGCTTGAGATGTCCACAGACTTTTCCTTAGTATTCAACTCAAGCTTAGTTGCAGTGGCCATAGGTGTTTTTGTAGATGTACAATCCATTAAGTCAAATTTCTTTAAGAGATCATAAATATATTTTGTTTGACTTATGAAAATGCCCTCATTAACTTGCTTTACTTGTAGGCCAAGAAAGTAAGTTAATTCACCCATCATGCTCATTTCATACCTACTTTGCATAAGTTTGGCAAACCTTTTGCAAAGCTTCTCATCTGTAGACCCAAAAATAATATCATCTACATAGATTTGAACAAGTATTGAAGAGCCATTAATATTCCTATGAAATAAGGTTTTATCTACTGTACCTCTAGTGAAGTGGTTCTCCAAAAGAAATTGAGATAAAGTGTCATACCAGGCTCTTGGTGCTTGCTTCAAACCATAAAGTGCTTTCATGAGAAGATATACATATTCTTGAAATTCTGGATCCTCAAAGCCAGGAGGTTGATGGACATAGACCTCTTCTTCCAGTTCCCCATTTAGAAAGGCACTTTTGACATCCATCTGATAGACTTTGAAATTGGCATGTGCTGCATAGGCTAGAAAGATTCTTATTGCCTCAAGTCTTGCCACTGGAGCAAAAGTTTCATCAAAATCTATTCCTTCTTCTTGAGAGTAGCCTTTTGCCACTAATCTAGCTTTATTCCTCACAATTATGCCATTTTCATCTGTCTTATTCTTGAGAACCCATTTAGTACCTATGACACTTCTATCATCAGGTTTGGGCACAAGTTTCCATACTTTATTTCTTTCAAATTGGTTTAGCTCTTCTTGCATTGCTAAGACCCAATCTGGATCTAGAAGGGCATCTTTCACTTTCTTAGGTTCCTCTTGAGACAGGAAGCTACTGTATAGACATTCTGCTTGAGTGGCCCTTCTAGTTTGGACTCTTGAATTTGATTCACCAATGATTAACTCAAATGGATGATCTCTAGTCCATTTTCTTGCAGGTGGAAGGTTTGATCTTGATGAGGTTGCTTCATTTCCATGAGCATGATCATGTTGATTTAGCATTGAATTTTGACCTTGAGAAACTCCCCTTGAGTTTGTTGTCCTTGCTGAATTATGAAGTTGACTGTCACTGGATGCATCATTTTGCCTGTCGACGGATGCTTGAGAATCTCTGTCAACGGATGCATCTCTAATAATGTCAACGGATGCTCCAGAATGACTGTCAACAGATGCTTCATTTCCAGTGTAAGCGTCACTTCTAGTTGGTACAACGACTCTTTGTGGATCTCTGTGGTCATGATCTTCATCTTCTTCATCATCATCATAGTACATTCTTCCTTCACCTTCATTCTCAAATTCCAACTTTTCATGGGAGCCTTCGTCATTTAGGCCTAGAATCTTTTGATCATCAAACACAACATGTACAGATTCCATAACAATGTTGGTTCTTAGATTGTAGACCTTATAGGCTTTCCCTGCTGCATATCCAACGAAAATAGCTTCATCTGCCTTTGCTTCAAATTTGCCCAAGTTATCTCCATGATTCCTTAGCACAAAACACTTACATCCAAAGACATGAAGGAAAGCTAAAGTTGGTTTCTTGTTGGTTAACAACTGATAAGGAGTCATTCCTCTAGCTTGATTGACCAAGGAAATATTCTGAGTAAAGCATGCAGTGTTGACAGCTTCAGCCCAGAAATATGTTGGTAACCTTGATTCACTTAACATTGTTCTAGCTGCTTCAATGAGAGTTTTGTTTTTCCTTTCAACAACCCCATTTTGTTGAGGTGTTCTGGCAGCAGAAAACTCATGGACAATTCCATTCTCTTCACAGAAAATCTTCATTGTGGAATTCTTGAATTCAGTACCATTGTCACTCCTGATTCTTTGTACTCTGTCTTCAGAACCATTGTTTAGTATTCTGAGGTGATTGATGATGATTTCACTTGCACAATCCTTGGAGTGCAGGAAGAAGGTCCATGTGAACTTAGAAAAATCATCTACAATCACCAGACAGTATTTCTTCTTTGAAATAGACATGACATGTACTGGACCAAATAAGTCCATATGCAGCAATTGAAGAGGCTTAACAATGGATGACTCTGTCTTGCTTTTGAAGGATGATTTCTTTTGTTTCCCTAATTGGCAGGCATCACACAGTCCATCTCTGACAAACTCCAATTGAGGGATTCCTCTAGCAAGATCCTTTCTTACCAAATCATTCATAACTTTAAAATTCAAATGTGACAGTTTCTTATGCCATAGCCAACTCTCATCCTTACTTGCTTTGCTGAAGAGACAAGTAATGGATTCTGAGCATGCTGAATTAAAGTCAGCTATGTAAACATTTCCTTTTCTAAAGCCTGTCAATACCACATTGTTGTCTTCCTTGGCAGAAACAACACAGGCTTCTTTTGTGAACTTTACTTCATAGTCTTTGTCACAAATCTGACTGACACTCAGAAAATTGTGCTTCAAACCTTCAACAAAAGCCACTTCTTAAATGATGACATTGTCTTTTGAAATCAGGCCATATCCCTTAGTATATCCTTTGCTGTCATCTCCAAAGGTAATTCTAGGGCCAGCTCCTTCCTTGAACTCTGTGAGCAGGGTTGAATCTCCTGTCATGTGCCTAGAGCATCCACTGTCTAGGTACCATAGATTCCTTCTGTTTCCCTGCACACATTTCAAAAACAAATCAAGTTGATTTTGGTACCCAAGCTTCCTTGGGTCCTTTGTTGTTAGCCTTTGACTTTGCACTCTTAGCATTCTTCAACTTAGGTGTAGATGCTTGAGTGATGGGGTTTGACAAATGCTCATTTGCATGAATATTTGATGCATGCATTTGTGGAAAATTGGCATACATATTATTCATGCTAGGAATGTTCCATGACATTTGTGGCACATTCACAGATTGAAAATAAGGATTAGACACATATGGCATGTTCACATATGGATTTGAAAAACTAGCATTTTGATACAAACCAGGCATTGCAGGCATACATGGCATTGTTTGAGGTATATGAACAGGAGCCTTGTTGACAATCTTGCAATTAGAAGATAGGTGATTGACACTATTACAATTACTACAAGTTTTCCTAGGAGCAAACTTGTCAGGAGAATAATTGTTTTTCTTGTTGATACCTATCTTACCATTTCTGTTCTTTTTCTTTTTAACCTCAATTTCTACCTTTTCATTATCTGATTTACCAACAGCCTTTTTGTTATGTAAATCACTTGCCTTAGCCTTCCCAATGGATTTGGTTTTGCTACACTCACCACTAACAAAATTCTTGTTGACTGGACCATACTTGATATCCAGTTTCCTGAGTTCCTTCTTACTAACAAACTTTTTGTTAGTCGACGGATACCTCTCATCCGTTGATGGTTCATCTGTCAACGGATGATCACTATCCGTTGATTCACAAATAGTCTCTAGATCCTCAAGGCCAGGTTCTAGCTCCTTTTTCTTTTGAGTCCATGTATCCTTCACAAACAATTCTATTCCCTGGACTTCTATTATGTTTTGAGAAATATTCCTACAACTTTGAAATTTAGCAATTATCCCTTGTTCTTTTTCAAGCTGGTCTTTTAAAATCAGTTCTCTTTTTAACACAGCTTCAAGTTCACTTTTAGCATTATTGCAATCAACTCTCATTTTCTCAAATTCTAGAAATTGAGCTTCTAGAGCAGCATTTCTATCACTTAAAAACATATTAGACTCTTTAATCCTATTGTTCTCTTTAGTAAGTGATTTAAGAGTAACACTTAAGTGATATAGTTCAGTAGACATTTCATCTATAACACTATTGCATTCCTCTTTGGTGAGCTCAGAGAGATTAGTAGAAAATACCTGATTGTTAGCTGAACTTGCTTCCTACTCTCCAGAATCAGCCATTAAAGCAAGGTTGACTAACTCAACATCATCATCAGAATGATTGTCATCAACAGCCCAGTCATACTCTTGAGTCAAGAATGCCTTTCCTTTCTGCCTAAGAAGATCAAAATATTTCTTCTTATAGTCAACAGCCTCAGTTGACTTTCCCTTGTTCTCAGATCTAGGTTTCCTGCATTCACTTATCATGTGACCAGCAATTCCACAATTGTAGCATTTAATTTTGGATTTATCCACATAGTTGCTTGTGGAAAAATCCTTGTTAAATGGCTTGGCCACCCCAGAGTTTCTCTTGAATTTCAGCTTAGAGAATCTCCTAGATAGAAAAGCTAAGTGCTCATCTATCTCATCCAATTCATCCTACTGAAGGACATTCAATTCCTCAGACACCTTTTCCTTGCTCCTGCTTGATTTTACTCTACCTTTACAAACCTCCCTGTTTGGTGTAGAACTAGCAGCTTCTGTCCTTTCCTCCTTTTGCTCCAAGTTGGCAACAAATGCAACTGACCCACTTTTCTTTTGAGACTTCTCAATCTCTTCATCCTGCTCTATTTCCAGCTCATATGTCTTTAAAGTTCCATAGAGCCTTTCAAGAGTAAATGTCTTGTACTCTTGAGTGTTTCTTAGAGAAACAGTCATTGGCTTCCATTCATTGGGCAGTGATCTCAGAAATTTGAGATTAGAATCTTTAACTTGATAGATTTTTCCATACAGTTTCAAACCATTTAGTAGCTTTTGAAATCTACTAAATGTATCATTCAATGTTTCTCTACTCTTAAAGTGGAAATGTTCATACTGTTGGATTAGTAGTTGCATCTTGTTTTCCCTCACCCGTTCTGTTCCTTCACAAAGGGTTTGAACAGTGTCCCATACTTCCTTGGAGGTAGTACAGTTAATAACATTGTCAACCATGTCTGTTTCTAGACCATTGAACAGTATATTCATGGTCTTTTTGTCTTTGTGGACTTCTGCAATATCTTCAAGACTCCACTCAGAAACAGGTTTGGGAATGAGAGTGTCAGGCACACCTTCAGCCAGGCCAACTCTTGTTGCAGTCTTCATTGGAACGTGAGGACCCTTGTCAATACAATCCACAAAACCCTCATCAATAGACGAGAGATGTAGACGCATTTTTACTTTCCAGTGAAAGTAATTCTCTCTATCAAGAACTGGAATCTTTACTCCATAATCCTTCTTAGACATGTTGGAAGTGTGTTGATCTTTAAACTTCAAATATGTTAGAAGCTTGCTCTGATACCAATTGTTATTCCCAGATTACACACTTGTATAATTGTAGAAGGGGGGGTTGAATACAATTCTTGATATTTATAAATTTCTGATAGAACTCCAGAAATCTATACTTAGATAATTGCTGTAGAAAGATTAATGCACAAACACATAAAAATCAGGTGGTTAAATGCACCACCTGAAACTTTTATTCGAAGAAAACTCCGTGATACAAAAGTACACAGCTTATGTTTTACAACTCTTTGCTTTCTAAGGATATTCAATAAAAACCCTAAGCAAAAATGTATTTGTTTTCTTAGCCTACAAAGAGTTGCTACACTTGGTTATAAATCCCAAGTTTTACAAGTACTACTGGAATAAGATAATATTAATCTAATTCTAGTTGACTTGCTACTACACTCCAAATACACATGTAGCCGAAAGGTTGTCCTTGTGATCAGACATGTCTCCTGCACCTTTCTTGTATTCATAGTGTAAACGGAATGCTTCTTTCTTCTGTGTTTCCAAAGTATGGCTGTCATACTGCTTTTTGTATCTACTATCAACCCATGTGATCTGTCAGTCAAACATGTCCTTATCAACTGCTAATCCCCAGCTTAGCATAGAAGACAGTGTCAATGATTATCCGTTGATATTGTACACTGACATCCGTTGATGATGAATTGAGCTGTATCCGTTGATATTGAGACTTGAGCTGTATCCGTTGATAGAGTGGATTTTGAGTTGTATCCGTTGATAGAGTTATGTCTTCATCTGTTGATACACTTTCACTTAGACAGAATTACATAGCATAGCTTATTTACAATTGGCTACCATAATCTGCCTATCCGTTGATGGTCAACATGACTGTGGATAAAAACACTATCAACTGATAACATAGAGATACTGCAGTATGCTACAAAACCTCATCCGTTGATGAGCTACCTGTCAACGGATAGAGTTATAAATCCTCATCCGTTGACAGCTACAAAACCTTGTACAATTTGATTGATTGTGAAGTTATCATCAAGTACAACATATTCCTAACATAACCTACCGTATGAATATGGGGACCAAAAACAGGGTATCTATTTGGTTTACCGAAAATCGGGCATTATAACGGCTATATTTTCATACTTTCCAAAATTCAACTCCTCCAAATCCATCATCCACCTTATACACCATCACCTACACCATGTGGTCATCTCACCAACCATGGTTACAAGCACATACTCCTTTCATATACCATAAAAACACTTTTAAACACATATATAATCATGATTTCATCACTTATAACCACTTAACCACTAATACCATTAATATTCATCATAAAACTCAAGAGGGGTGAAGATGTTATACCTTCTTGAAGCTTTAACAACCCTTAACAAGCCTTGGGATATGCTTAATCACCCTTATACTAACTTGGATCAACTAATGAAACCATAAAACAATGTTAGTTCTTAAAAATTACTATTCATTACTATTCATCAAGCAACTTTTGGAATTTTGTTACCTATACAAATGATGATGATTGGCTATGGAACTTTGTGCTTGTCTTAGTCTATCCTCCAAGATCATCCATGAATTATTCCTTGATTTCTTGTTGGCTAGAACTTGAGTTTTGATTTTGCTTTTCTCTTTTTTTTTTCTTATGGCCGAATGTAATGAACTAAGAAGGGGAGAGATTTTTCTCTTGGTTTTTGATCTTATCTTGGTTAATATTGTGTATTCTAGAGTCTTATGGAGTTATGTAGTTGTTTACCTTGGTTAATGACTACTTTACCCCTTGGACATGTGTTAGTGGAAAGTGATATCACTTTATGATGTCATGGATGATCCATTAATCTCTTTTCTTGGTTTTTCCTAAGTATTATGCTAATTCTTTTAGTAATTAATAATATGGTAGGTATCCTTGTTAATCATAAATCTTGGTGGTTTGGTTTCCATACTCGTCTAATTGTGATTCGGTTCGAATATACCTCGTCATCCAGTGGTTTTGAAATCGTTTAAAAGTCCAAATTCCCTTGGCATTCTCTTAACTTAAAAATCCCCTGGTTTAACTTAAATTCACTAATTCCTCAATATATAATTCCTTTAATATTTCTATGCTCCTTAATAGAAGCTCGTTCGAACTCAAAATCCTCAAACATCCGTATTCAGGAATTTCTGAAATCTATCGTCATTTCGAGTCACTTATTTTCCTAGTACAATACTAATATGGTTTCTGTTTACTCGTTTTCCATTTCAAGTATAGAGTACCTACATACCATTTCCCTAAATCCTCAAAATTTACTATTCATATGATCACTATAGCATTGCTAAAGTTAAGGTTATTACAGAAAGAGTTTTCCGAGGACAGAATTTTTTGTTGGTAGATGTATGTACCTGATGCATTATATAATCATTTTTTTATGTAAACTTTTTACTGATTATAAATTTTAATTATTTGACATATATGCAGTCTTCCAGGGTTATCATATTCAAGCATTTGTATATGTGGACATCTGGAAAAATCCAAAGAAAAAACTAGAGGAGTGAGAAATTTATATTATCACTAACTTCACTGTGAAGAGCGCATTTGGAAAACCACGACCAGTATCATCTAAAATGGCAATTTCTTTTAGACAGAACAAAAAATTTTAATTCTAGCCAGTACGAAAGTCGTGACCTGGAAAGGTATGCAATAATAATGTCATTTCATTTATTATTAATTATATTATAACAGATTAACATGAATTTCTAACATTTGTCAGGTGTTGTGCAAATTAAATCATTGTCATCCACTAAAGTATATTTGAATATTGATGACGATACCATTGAAATAATGAGATAGGGGTATTTTTATACACCATGTATGTATTTCCATTTACATGTTACAATGGAAAAAACAAACTACTACTATTTTTTAACATTAATATAGACTTGAAGAAGTTGGATATGTGGCATCTCAATCTATCTCAATCATTCAGGAACAAGCTGACAACACTCAAACTGAACTTTACACTTTGAATGGTCTCCGTAATTTAAAAGATGCCGAATTGATCGATGTTGTGTTATAAAAATTTGAATTTCAGTATACCTTCATTTCAATATCTAAGTTTTTAATATAAAACATAATCTATATATGCATCTAACAATTTATGTGCAGAAAGAAGTTATTTATCGTGTCAAGATTAGCAAGGTCAATAAGGAGTACAAATGGTATTACAATTACTACCCTCAGTGCGAAAGGGAAGTTAATAAGATTGATGCCACATTTAAATGCCTACTTTGTCCAAGAAGTTTTCCTGTTCCTGATAAGAGGTATTTATAGTAATTCTAACTCACTAATTGCATCGTATATTTGTTTATTTTTTAGAAAAAATATATATTCGCTTAATTATATATTTAATATTATAATCCCTTATAATTAAACTTCAGATTTAAGGTGCTAATGTTGGTAGAGGATGAAACTACAACATCAAACATGATCCTCCTTGATCTACCTGCAAAAAGAATTCTTAACACCACTGCAACGAATTTAAGTCGAGTCTTGAAAAAGGTATAATTTACAAATGAATTATTTTGTTGTAATACAAACTCTATTAATGTTATCAAATAACTTTTTGAACTTGACTATAATTGTCTTCATATTTTGTAGAAAAAAGCAGCTGATACATTTCCGGAAGAGCTCAAAGATATTGTTGGAAAATAATTTACCTTCACCATAATTCTCAATGAAGAAAATATTTTGAATAATTCTGACATTTTTTATGCATCTAATCTTCATCAACAAGTATCTAACCTTGATTCAGAATCTCAATCTTATGTCACAATCAATCTAGATGGTGTATGTTACTCATATATAAACAAAAAATAAAATATAATTTATAATTTTCTTATTTATTTATCTTAATCACGCATTATTATTTTATTAACATGGATTAAATTCAGAAGAGGGTGATGCTACTCCATCAAATTCAAAATATTCTGGTTAAATGTTTACTGAAACACTGGGAATAGAGAAATCTTCTAACACATCATCAGGTGACAATCAGAGCAAAAAACAAAAAAAAAGGTTTAATATCTTAATTTTTCATTTTGACAATTTAGACTATTATTATTTTATTTCTTTTACAAATATTTTTTTAAAAATGTGTTTCAGGTTTAATGCTTTAGAACTGTTGGCGATGAAGGAAATCATTTTCGCATTTGAATAATGAAGACAATTTATTATTTGTTTTTAGTTAGAGAACAAAATTTCAAAAATATTTATTACTTAAATTGCAAATTTTGATGGATAGAATAAATTTTTAGCATTGTCAAAATAGAATTGTATGCTACTATTTATATAAATTTTTTCATAACACTATTTCATTAAATAATTATATAATTGTATAATTGAATGGAACATGTTTGTAGGTGATCAATCAAACTCCTAAAATTATTTAAAATGACATTTTAAATTAAATAAATGTCGTGTACGAAGTACGGGCAAAATGCTAGTTGTATTAAAAAAATTGTTTACAATCCAACATAGAATAGAATTGATGTTACGTGTGCAACTTGATCAATCATAATTTAATTTAAGGGCATGTTTGGGTATGATTTAAAAAAGTTCTTATGAACTTATTTTCGGGTAAAGAAAATTATATTTTGTTAGTTTTTTTATACAAGTATTTAATGTATATTTGAGATTCCATAATATGCAAAAAAAGTTAATGTTTTCAGAAAAAAGTTAGGAATCTTTAATTTGTCTTAAAATAAGTTGACTTATTCTGAAAAATAAGTTTCCCAAAACACCCCCTAAGTATGTTGTGAGAGCATTCCCAATGGCGTTCGCTAAAAATGTTTGGCTAAATTACATAAAATATTGATTATGTAAAATTTGTTGAACCTGTAAGACATTGTGCTGCGAGGATATAGCTATAATAATTGGATATATTTTAAAAATGGCATGTTGCTAATATATAAAGTTGCTATTAATGGAATATATTATTTTAATATAGAAATAAGTGATATGGCAATTCACTACAGGTCTCTAGAGGTTCGACAAATATAGCCAACATCAAGAGATTATCTATAATTATAGACAAGGGTTTTGTCCCATTGGAGTGGATAATTTTTTACGTATTATGTATAAATTTTATTTTTGGAAAGCCACATAGATTTTTAGCTAAGGGCTTGATATGGTTGGTGGTTGGAGATGCTCTAAACGATGTTAAAGATTTGGGTCCGTTTGGCCATTAATATGTAAGTTAACTTATCTATTACTATATATTAAAAGGCAATACAAGGGCAAAAAGTGCCAATATAATGTCTATGAAATTAACAATATATCCTTATCTATCACATAATTACAAAAATGCCATTACAGTTTTATTTTTTTAAAAAAAAGTGGGTGTTAAGAATTGAACCATGACCTTAAGGCAGTGTTTGGAATTGCTGTTCCGGAAAGCTACAGCAGCTTTTAGCACAAAAGCAGGTTAAATTTTGTTTGGTAAAATATTTAAGCTGCTTTTGGGGAAAGTGCTTTTTATGTAAAAGCTGCTTTTTTTATAAGCATCTCATAGAAGCTTTTGTTAAAAGCAGCTGGTAAAATTTATGCGGACAGCAGAATTAGAGACCTGCCATTAAACCCCAACTCTTGCAAGATTTTTTTTTTTAAAAAAAATATTCTATTACTCTCCTTACGTGTTTGTTTATACAGATAACAAGGTAATACAATCCTAAACAAAATCAAACTTCACTATATAGAAATACAAATACGTGTAATCAGAATCAAACTAGGGTTATAGGTAACAGGTTCTTTGAGAAAAAGAAAGAAATAGCTAGCTTGGTTCAAGCCCTGTTCAACCCCGATTAGTGGTACTCTTCTTCCCTCTTTTTATATGATCTTCTATATGTTTTTATTATCAATTTTCATATATTTGTCATGAATGAAATAGTAGCGATTTTACATGGTCCTGCATCATAGATGAGTGATAGAAAATCCATATCCTGCCATAGGTTGTCCGAACTTTAGAGCCATAATAAGTTAATGACTAAAGAAAAGTTGCATCAGGACTTCTGCTTACAAACCATCTGAAACCAGAAATCTTTTATCGTGTAGTCTGTTAGACTAGAACATGAATTGCAATGCAGATTTTGTGGGTTTGGTAGTCATATGAACAATAGTGCTTGACAGTATTTGTTTTGTGCAGAGTGATTTGTTAATACGAAAGTAGTTGTAAGATTATTGCAACGGTTTCCTTTAATTGCACGAAAATGTATCTCTCTTTATGCAGAGTCCTCGTGATAATACTCAGATTGTTACATATCACCTAAACAATCAATCTCACTGCAGATACTTTGTATTGTATTTAGTATTTACGTATCCAGAATGATGCATACCAAAAGATTGCTCGGTCTGCTAAAATTTTAAAGAATCTGTTGCTAACCATTTGGAAATCTGATCACTCTTCTGCTAGCTATAACTTAACAATGCATTAAGAACTCCTAAAGTTTAATTTCTTACCCAAGCCTAATTTTTCAATCAATGAGTTTTATAAATGCATTACATGCGTCATTTTATTATATAACTAATAACTAATTATTACTGCTAAAAGAATTAAGTTGTGAAACTAGTAATTAATTAGAAACATAGAATCTAGTATTAGAGGTGTCCCTGTATTGTCATCTCTGGGAGTTTAATTGACCTAATCCCCTGTGATACGATGAGAAATATTTAGTTCTAGGTGAAAGAAAAGATAAGAAATAGTATTAGCAAAAAACATTCTGCTCTCATCTGGAGTAATATTGTACAACAAGGTAAGTTGCTTTGCTCTTGATTACTGTACCCATTTTTGCTTATTTTTGTTCAAGTAGTGTTGGTTTGAGTTACAAAAGTGTGGTGCATTGGCCTCGTTAAATCGATTATTAGGCCTATTCTAAAAAATCATGTATTTTAAGATCACTCTATAGCTTGGTATAGTATACATGGAAGTCTCTTATAGAATTTATATTGCAGTGCATCAGAATTTGAAAAAGGAAGCTTAAAGACTGACTGAAATAATTTATACATTATAGAAGAATGCTTAAAACAAAATTGTAGTTGTAAATTTTTTGGCTAAGTGAACTTCTTTGTTAAATTTCCCCACATTTTTACTTGTAAGGTTTCTTACAACCATGAGGTTGGGTCCAGTGAATCCAATGTAAAATTTGAAGTCAATGCAAATGATTCTGTAACCATGATAACTGAACTGTCCTTTCTTCTATGCATTTTTTATTTTTAATTGTACTAGCTGGTTTGTCCTGTAAAGACATTGTTAAATAGCACATTTTTAAAAATTATTTACCAAACGCTTATTCATCAGCTTTTCATTCAACAGTAGATTTATTATGAATTTTGCCAAACAGTCAGCAGCTTTTTCAGACAGCAGCTTTTTCTGACAGCTACAGCAAGTTTTAACAGCAATCCCAAACAGAGCCTAAAACTTATAAGTGACAATCTCAAACCACTATGATAGATGATTATTTTGATCACATTATGAAATTAATTAACAATATGCGCAAATATCCCCCACGTTATATTCTATTTTGATCTCTTCTTGTAATCTACTTTGCAAGTTATAAAATTTATCTATAACCATGCCTTAAAATCATTTTTTTAATTATTATTTTACAAATCTAACTACACTTAAAAAATTCTTGCGTAAGAATAAGCAGATACACGAAATATTATGAAATTGAAATTGATCCTCTAAAAACATGATTATATATTTAAAAAAATATTACATTAATATTTTTATAATGTAAATTTATTTATTTACAAAATACCCCTAAATGTCAAGTCAAGTAAAAAAAATATTATGATACAAATGAGGATCGAACCTTTTACAAAAGGAATCTACTAATCATGAATTCAAATTCACCATTATGACCACTTAGCTACATGTATATTTGATTAAATTTTATGATTCATTAGATACATTCATCAGTGTGAGAGTGTCCTATATTATGTCCTACATTATTAACATATCAATCATGTGTCTTTTGATCAATATTTATTTTATAATTTTACATATTATTATTTACATATATACAAAAATCTCTATGTCTACTTCATTTTAATAAAATTTGTATTATTTTATTTCATGCGAAAGTTGAAAAATGTGATTGGATCTTACATAAAATATTTGAAGGATAATTTGAGAAAAATAATCATCGTTATTCTAATTGTTTATGAAAGCACCAATAGAACATGTCCAATGCATACATATTGATTCAAATAACTTTATAAATTTCATAAAAATAGTGACCAAGTCAAAAATAAGATATAAACATAAACTGAAAACACTACGATGCATGTTCTTGTATTAAAAGAACATGTCTAATACATGCACTAGTCTTAAAATAAATTTTATATACTTGGCAATTTTAAATAACGATCAAATCAAAAATAAGATATGTATTTTTCAATCTCTAATCAATCCAAATTTTAGTTATTTAAAAGTCAAAATCCTAATAACAAGAAAGAATTAGTTATTTTTAAGTCACATTTTGAAAACATATATATAATATGACTTACTAAAATTAATGAAATTTAGAATAAAATAATTATGAAAGTGAGGTAAAAGTATTAAAGATATTGTACAATTATACAATTTATATTATCTCGAATAGAAATGTGATAATAAAATCTTAGTACTCATTTAAATTTTGAATGATCTTATTCTTTGTTATTGCTTGTCTTCTTAGAAAATATATTTTTTTACAATATTTCCAAACTAACGTCCTAACTGACAGACGCATCACTTTCTCCCGAATCTTTATGGGAGATTCAAATACTTAATCGATACATGTGATGTGAATTGCAATTTTGGGAGAGTCGACTACTAAAATGATGCATGTTAATTATGACCTAATACGTTTGTAACTCGTGTATGGTCTAATTTTTTATATCAAATTCTAGGCATGTATCCTAGAAAATTAATCGGACATGTAGTAATTACGACATATGAGGCCCGGGGTAACTAGCGAATATCAAATGATAAATTATGATAGGGCAACATGCCACATTTTAATTTATCAAATTTTACCATTATGTTTCCCAGATTGTTATGATTTACCATAACGTCCTCTGAAATTAAAATCTACAGTATATTAAAATTGCGTCACATAAATGATAACTGAACCTTTAACATCTATAACAATAATCTTATTTTTATGAATTCATTTTTTATAAATCCATAAAATGAATTATTGAAGCTTTAATAATACTTAATAGTAGTATTAAATCAAAAGTCACTTTCATATAATCCCATAATATATAATTGTATGCAAATATAATAGTTCAAAAGATTATGAGATAATCATCCTAATAAACTTATGAAAAACGTAGAAAGTACATTCGTTAATCATTTTTCTAACTCCAATCGCAAGAAAGACATCAACACTCTAAACAACAATCAAAGATAGAAACACAAAATATCGGCCTTTTTAGATACATATTTCAAAAAAGTTATGCATACCTAAAAAGATATTTATCGTCACAATAGGATCATCGAACATTAACATCAACGCACAACGAGAAAAATAAAAACTCATATCGTAAACTAGAACAATCCCGTGCCTTGCACGGGTATTGAAGCTAGTTATTATAAGTCCATAAAAACTTATATAGATAGGTGTTTATCAACTCAACTTATGAACTCACTAATAATTTATACTAGCATAGCCCATGCGATGCATAAGTAATTTTTTTTTTCAACTTGTGAGAATAGTTTATAAGATAATAAAGATATCTATAATAATATGATGAAAATAGATAAAATAAAATTTTAATTGTAATATATTGTTTACGGGAATCGAAACTTGAACTTCGGGAGTAGTTTATAAGATAATATAAATGTTTAATAATAACATGTTGATGACGGGATTCGAACATTGAACCTATAGAAGTATTTTAAATATTAAAAAAGAATATTGTTTTAACATTACATTTAACGATTCTTATTAATCTGCCTCAAAATCCATATTTAGTTATTAATCATATCTAGTTAAAATAACTGGTTATATAAAATACTAGAGTTAAAATACTAGATATATCTAGTTATTAATCCGAGACCTTATAACTAGATATGGATTTATATAAAATAAATTCGATTTGATAAAAATCAGATCCGATAAGAGCCCGATCCATATAATACTGATATGGAATTTACATGATCCAATCTGTTAAGAATCCGATCCGAATAATTATAATTATAATTATATATTTGGGTTCAATGATCCTATAGTTAATTGTAGGAGAATTTCCTAAAGTTAACCTGTGAAATCAAGACACATCACATAGTTTTCCCTATATATGAACATTTTTCTCTATATATTTTATTATATATTAATATTCATATAATTATAAGGGCTTAATGATCCTATAGTTTTTTTTTTCTAAATATAATGATCCTATAGTTAACTGTAGGTAATTACCTAAAGTTAAGATATATTATAATACAATTCGAAGGTTATTTTTGTAAATGCATGGGTTAAATTTCATTATTTCAAAAATGCCATCCATTTTTTATACTCAAAATGCTGATAACTTTAGGTAATTACCTACAGTTAATTATATGAACATTTTTCTCTAATTATAATTATACAAATTATGTATAATTTTCAAATCGTATGAGATCCAAATACTTTAGTATTATTTTATACTATAACTTGAAAAAAATATTACATTTATAATGAATACGTCATCATTGTATTGCATCTAAAATTGAATTCATATTTTAATTTTAATTATTTTTATGCTTGGAGTTCATCTTGATCATTCTAATTTTGTTTGGTACATTTCAGGATTAATAGATATTTATTTTTGATCTTCAATGTTCTATTCTTCTTGTATTTGGATGTTAATGTGTATGTGTACTTTTACATCTTAAACTTGTTTATTTTATCATTTTAAATTTTAATATTAATATAATTTTTTTTTAAAATAGTAATTGGATTGGATATCCGATCCGATTACCAGTAATCCTAGTGGAGCGGATATGGATTGGTCTTAAAAAAATCCGACATTTAATCTGATCCGAAAAATTAAATGGATTTGGATATGGATTTTGGCTCCGGTCCAAACCCTATCCATTGACAGGCCTAATTCGATCGTAGTTAACAGACGATAATCCCATTTGACTTTTATCCGACGTTAAAATTCAATTTTTACATAATTCGGTTAATATTTGGTCAAATTTTCAGTATTTAGAGTTAAATTTGATTTTGAATAATTCATTTTTTATTATTAATTTTAATGATGTTGCAAAATGTGTGTATTTTATCATCATAACTTGTTTTTAATTATACATATAAAAATTATTAAGTAGATAACATAATATTAATGTTAGTACATGATCAAAAATATTATTAAATATTATTTTAATAATTTTAGTAGATTATTAAAATAACAAAATATATATAATTTTTAATATTATTACATTAAATGGTAATATGTGAATTTAATATTTTTAGTATAAATTAAAAAAAGTAATATTTGATTAGTTACTAAGTACTCAATCCGAGTACTATTTTTTTGAAATAAATCGAGTTGAACTGATTTTTGATTTTTACAATTGCTCGTTTTGAATTCTCAACACCACAGATCCACAAATATCATATAATATTCACTAAAAAATGTATCAAATTAATCCAACATATCCAATATATTCCGTTTAATATAATGTTCAAAAAGAATAAGATATAATGTTGATTTATTATGTCATAAGTAAAAAACAATAAATACTGATAAATTTCATGTATCACTATTTACTATTTTTATACAAAAAACAATAAAAAAAACTGTCGAAAGTCTGACAAGAGAATACACACTACTGAGTACTGACGACACCAACAACCAAACACTTGACTAAACATCACAAAATCAACGATCCAGATTAACCAAGTTCCACAATACCCACAATACACCCTTCCACACAAGATCCAAAACAAACGGCCATTATAAAACATCAAATCAATCATCTAAAAAACACACACAAACATCATCATCTTCTCAATTTTCACCAGTCCTTTCCCTTCCTCATTTGAGGCTTTTTTTTTCTTTTTCTTTTTTTTCCTTTATTTTTTTTCTCTTTGTTTCTCTTCTTCAACAAAACCCTTTTTTTTTTTTTTTTTTTTTTTTAATTTTGTATCTATACATATTTATATATTTAATTAGCTGAAGATGCAGTATCAGCAGAGGTTGAAGCAGCAACAAGCATTGATGCAACAATCTTTATATCATCCTGGTCTTTTAGCCCCACCCCAGGTAATTTTTTACCCTTTTTATTGTAAAGATTGCAGCTTTTTTGATTTTTAATCAATTTTGTGGGTTGAATTGTGTTTTATTTGATCATTTTTGGGTGATTTTTGTTGTAAAGATTCAATTTTTATCACTCTAGGTTTGATTTTATGTGAAGATCAAGATTTTTTATTTGAATTGTTGGTTTGGTTTGCAGTTCTTGGTAGTTTCTTGATTTGATGCTAAGTGTTTGTAAGGAAATTGATAAATTTGTTTTTATTTTTTTTTAATTTTTTGTTGTTGTTATTTGTGAAAGATGAAATGTCCACCTCAGCTTAGCTAATTCGAGCTTAATCATGTGTGAGTGATTTTTTTTTCCTAAAGGGCCCTAAGCCCCTAACCCACCAGACTCGATAATACAGAATTATGGACTAATGTTGTATGAATTGGAATGAAATATAAGCTACATTTATGAATTACGAACATGTTAATGGGTGATAGTTGTTCACTCTTCATTTGACAACATTAAATTTGAGTTCGGTGCCACCTATTTGCAAATGGGTTAAATTATGAAAGTTTTCAGGAGTTTGGGATATTAAGACCTATACTAGGGTATATAGTGATCTTAATTAAATTTCTTAACATAATCACCGCATGATTAAATTCTACAGAGTTGATGTATGGAACCCGCTAACACGTGGAGGCAATGAGGCGTGATAGATTTTTTCGTATATTATTATACAGCAACTTTCCTTTTGATATATACTCCATAAACTATGCTAAATGTTTTTTTTTTGAAGCTTGTTCATATACATAGAACTTTCATTGAAGCTGTTTTTTTCAACAACATAAAACTGAACTCAACAAATATAGATTTGGGCTCCATGGGAAACCTGGGGAACTGGTTCTTGTTCTGCAAAGATGGTGGCAAAAATGAATGTGTCCATTTACCAGAAACACTACTTTGAAAAACAATTATGATTTCAACAAAAATTTGAGGATCAAATTTTTATAGAACGCATGCATTATTGTAAGTAATATATCGGTTTCTCAAGTTCCTCAATAAAGTTGATTCTTATCCCCATGCCAGAATTTTATATATATATATATATATATATATATATATATATATATATAGAGAGAGAGAGAGAGAGAGAGAGAGAGAGAGATGCAAACACCCAATATTTGCGTTTTTAATGTGAAAATTAAGAAAATTAATCGTCCCCACGACTCTACTTCATCAAATGCACTTCTATCTCATATCCTTAAACACCCTCCATGACCATTCAATGACAAAATCAAGCTGCGCATGATTAAACTTTACACAACATCCATTATCATAGAGATCCTAGGCCAAAGATGCCTTCTTTAATCCAATACAATTTCAGAACGGGATTATGTAGGATGAAAGCTAGTTGCTTAAAGTCAAAGTTGGGATTTTCTTAGAGGGGCTTTAATTGGCATGGTTATGTCATCATACAATCCGACCTGAACTTCCTTAAATCAGTGTGAAGTTGTAGAATAGTGAGATCTGTTTAGCTATACCATAGTAGTTGTATAGGCAAAGGAATTAGTTGTTTGTCAGGGTAATGCTATCAATATTCAGGTGTTGTTTCACCGGGGAATACTAAAACATAGTCTGATAATATACAGCCTAGGAATCAAATGGGAACTAGATTTATAGTGATGGGGGACTTCCAAGCGCTGCAGTATGAAGGATCAGAATTAAAACAAAATATACAACTGTTGAGATTAAATTTAGTTATAAAATATATGATATGACAAATTTCTTGAGAAGTATTAAGGTTTTTTTAAAAAGAAAAATTAGTTTTTTTTTTCTGCGACGACATATCGTTGCCACGTCAATTTCAAAGCACGTGCTAATGGTTTCCATCCATCATTTTTTTTTTGTATTTAATTGAGTGATAATTATATCGATTTAAGTGATTATATTAAATTTCCCTTGACCCTTGAGTCCTTGACATTAGTGATGCTCTTCATACCTGGGCCTTCAGTGACCACTTTATTAACATATTTGCAAATTGCAAATGAATGCTCTATCTAACCTCTAATTTACTTCATGTTCCTTCGGTGTATTCTTACTTCATTTCATTCTATTCAGCCGAACACAACATGAATTTTTTTCTTGGTTTATATATAACATTTTTATCTTATGATTTAACTTTTGAATTCTTGTTTTTGTTGAAATGGGAACAAGTAATAAGTGGTTATCAGTTAATCGTTGCTCGTCCCTCTAATTCAATGTGAGCTGAAAAAAGATAGCATCTGATTATCATCTTGATGAGTGTTTAAGGAAACTACTTCCAGTCATTGGTTTGATACATGTTCATGTCGATTAGTGAAATATATTAGGGATAAGTGTTATTCAGGAGTCATTAATGAGAGCCTGGGCGGTCTTTCTTTTCCTTTCCCTTTTTTGAATTTTAAAGCTTTTGTGTTGGATTTTATTTCTGAGGGCTTCTTTTGTTATGCTATCGAGTTTGGCGTGTCATCAATAGGAACTTAATTTACAGATTTCTTTCTGCATAGAACCTTCTTGTGGTGCTATATTTTGTCATGGTTTTTGGCACTTAGGTTGGCAAATGGCAGTTAATACTTTTAGATGCTCTACTTATACTTCCATAACCAGTCCATGTCTAGGATTTGATTGTACCTTCTTTTTCCTTTTAAATTGCAGATAGAGCCTATCTTGAGTGGTAACTTGCCTCCTGGCTTTGATCCAAGTACATGCCGCAGTGTGTGAGTGTTTTGTTATTTTTTCTCTCATTTATCTTAATAAATAGTTTACTTTTGTTTTGTTTGTTCTTTTTGTTCGGCTGCTATTGTCGATAAGTTTTTTAGTTTATTTTGTTTAGTTCACTATTTGAATAATTTTTGCCAAAATTTAACTTGGACTCGGGTATGAAGTGTTGGACATGACACATATCCAAGTGCCGGACTCGGAAGTTCTGAAATTGGAGACACGGGAACCTTGTGCAATTTTTGGACACGAGTATGGGGAACAGCATAATCTACGATGAATAAGTTTTTTATACAAATTTTGTAGCAAAAATTAAGAATAAAACTCAAATTAAACACGATCTGGTGAAAGACTTTGCAATTTAGGCGTCTTTTTCTTTTTGCATCATTAGTTCTTCTCATGTGTGGTCTTTTAGTAAGTCAAACTGTCCACATTTAAGTCAAAGGATCGGACAACAAATAAGGCCGGCAAGCAAAGTTTTTGTCTTTTTACCTTTCATGTTTCGCCTCAACGTTTATAAATGCTTTTTGTCTTCTTTAGCTCTGCCAAAGTTTCAAATATTTACAAAAAAAAACACATCGTTCATTGTGTGCATAGGTTACATAGCGCTTTTCTGAGTTAGTGTGCCTTTAAGTGATTGTTAACTTTAGTTTAGTAAGAAATTTGAACACTTTATTTATTGCGAGATGGTGCAGTTATGTTGGAAACATTCACTCGCAAGTTACAGAACCTCTTCTGCAAGAGGTTTTTTCTAGCACCGGTCCCCTGGAAAGCTGCAAGCTTATTCGAAAAGAGAAGGTAATATCATCTTCACCCCTTTTCTTGATAAGTAATTTGTCCACTTGCTATCTCAATTAATTAATATTCGATAAATACTATGATTTCATTTTGATAATAATTGAGTAGCTTCCTTGATCCTTACTTAGCCATCAGGAATGTTTAATAATTATCTTATAACTATACCTTGCTACCAATTTTTGTACATGGTTTCTCAAGTTTTAAGCTTCAACAACAATGAGGTTTGTGAATCCATTTCTCTACATATGCAAAGCATAATATTTGTTTGTGTCTGTGTGCTGGTGTTCTTTTGCGTAAGTTTTTTTTAGACGTGAAACAGTAATTTTTCATGCGCAAATTAACAAAACAATTAAAGCAGACTGGAGAAGATTCTGGTAACTGGTACTTGTAAACTACCCAAGGTCTATCGTTTCATCATTTTACTTGTTGGATATCGTTGTAAGATTGAGGGGTCTGGTTTTACTAGGACATTGGGGAACAACGATAAAATTAGGAATTTTGCAGATTAAAAGAATAAGAGTATAAGACCCATCTGATTTAGCTGGATGAGTGGACCATTTTAGAATGGTTTGATTATCTTGCTCTATACCTTAAACATGATTGTCGTTGTTTCTATATTAGCAGTCATCCTACGGCTTTGTGGACTACTTCGATCGCAGATCTGCTGCTCTTGCTATTGTTTCTCTCAACGGAAGGCACTTGTGAGTAAAAGACATTATTTGCAATCACCTACTCATTATGTTATGTTGGCTTTCTAAAGTTTTTAAATCTCAGGTTTGGACAACCTATCAAGGTTAACTGGGCATATGCGAGTACGCAGAGAGCAGACACATCAGGTATCTCTCTCCCCCTCTCCCTCCATCTTTCTCCCTCCCGCTCTCTCTCAAATTTTCAGAGCAATCAAATGTTTTAACGCCATGCCTTTTTCTTTGGTTTGTAGGTCACTTCAACATTTTTGTCGGCGATCTTAGCCCTGAGATTACAGATGCCACTCTATTTGCTTGCTTTTCTGTTTATAGTAGTTGCTCGTAAGTTTATTTTTCAGTTTTTACTTGCTATATATAAGTATTCTGTATTTTTTTTAATTGATAAGATGCATGGTGAACCAAGTAGAAATATGAGTATGACGTTGTCTTCGTACGTCTTGGGTATATATGGTTGCAGAGATGCTAGAGTGATGTGGGATCAGAAAACTGGGCGTTCAAGAGGATTTGGATTTGTTTCTTTCCAGAATCAACAGGTATTTGAAATATGTTTATTCTTCTTTCACTTTTAAATCCATATTACCTCCTTATGTTAAATTTGTTATCCTTCTCCTTTGAGCTATTGTGTCTCACTTATCCTATTCAAGCAACTGTATCTATGGTGTAACTGGTTGATATTATCTTGTCCAGGATGCCCAAAATGCAATAAATGAATTGAATGGTGAGGAACATTTCATCTTCTTGAGCATCTTTCTTTTGCTTTTATAGTAAATTCTTCTTCTCTCAATACTCCATACAAATGGGAAAAGAGCAGATATTGAATATAGTAATACGACTGCACTGCACGTCCATACTGGTGCTTATGTAATATGAATTTCACTTCTGTAGGAAAGTGGCTTGGAAGTAGACAAATTCGTTGCAATTGGGCTGCAAAGGGTGCAGGAGCTGATGACAAACAGAACTCAGATGCCAAGAGTGTTGTTGAACTAACAAATGGAACATCCGGTGAGCTCATGTGCTCCAGTGCTATAGAATTCTGATATAGCTGAATTAGACTAATTAAAGTACTTCACAAAGTATAGTATCTGTTTTTTCTGTATCTGCCTTTTTATTCTGGTGTTTCTAACTGTTGAATATGATTTAGAAGTTAGTATTTTAAGAATGGCCGCTCAAGCCATAGGTTATGCATATGCACAAAAATTAACCTGGTTTCGTCTGTAGTATCCACCTACATAGGATACATTAGCTACCATAGTGATTTACTGAAGGGCTTTGAAGAATTCTTTTGGGTTGTAATTAAATGGTCTTGTAGCTTGGCCTGATTATTCACTGCCGCGACTGGGAGAATAAAAGTGAGGTTTCATGGGGCAGAGGAGAGGAGACACGAGAATCATATGCACTTACTGAATGAAACTTGATATGCGTGGATCATTAGGTTCATCTCTTACTGCAAAATAGTTTTTAGGTGCTTCACTACTTAACACATGTTCATATATAGATGGATCATCTAGCATGTATTCGTACTAGCTTGTATTATAAATCCAATTTCTTCTTCCTGAAATTGCAGATGAAAAATGGACTAGAATTAATTTAAAATGTATTCTTCTTAATCTGAGCTTTATATATGAGAAAAAATTAGGCATGTGCCACAATTTACTCAAACAATCTTCCTGTTGGTTTTTTTTAATCATAATGCAAGGTATGTCATATGTGGAAATAGCACGTAAAAAGAATTCAGATGAGCTGAGCTGCAGCTGATGTGATGTTTGCAGGAAACACTATTGTCTAATTAAGCTGCATTTGAAGCAATATTTTCCTCCCGATATATATTCATGACTAGTTGACTGCTAGTCGTCTCTGCCTGTGCTGCTCAACTTCCCCAGACTCATTAATCGATATTGTCTCCTATGTTTTTGCTCCATCAAGTTTAGAGTTGAATGTTTTAGTCTTAGATCGGTTACTGTGGTATTCTACTTGGTTAGTTATTGTAAATCAGATTTTATTAGTATCACTTCGTTCTTGTGCAGAAGATGGTCAAGAGAAGGTCGATGATTCCCCAGAGAATAATCCTCTGTATACAACTGTATATGTTGGCAATCTTGGTCCTGAGGTTAGTTAATATATAGATTTTTTAGATGAAGTCTTAGGTCCGTATCTATAAAGGTCAAAGTCTTTTAGTAGGTATCTTTCCAAAGCATAGAAGATGTGTGAAAGTGTGTTATATAGATAACTGTTAGTAGACTGTCTTAACTTCTTTTTAGTATCAACTAGGTTGGAGGACTTTGTTTTTGAGATTGTACTGATAGGTTTGTGGGCGTCTCAGTACTATGTGTTTCTTACAACAAAAAAATTTGCAGGTCTCCTCAGTTGATCTTCACAGGCATTTCCATGCATTTAATGCTGGAATCATCGAAGATGTTCGTGTTCAGCGAGATAAAGGTTTTGGTTTTGTGAGATACAGTAACCATGCTGAAGCGGCTCGTGCTATTCAGATGGGGAATGCCAGGATACTTTTTGGCAAACCAATTAAGGTACCCTACTCAAGGCTGATTCTTTGTGAATTGTGACTGTTGTGCGATTGTGTGTATTTAACATATTTATTGGTCTAGGTTTAAGATTCAATAGTTTCTTCATATTGATGATTTCCAAGACATCCTTTCATATCATTTTTGTTTTGGTTATTCTGTGATTTTTCTTTTTTTACCACAATTAAATTCATCCAAGTGATTACTTGATAGTCCTTTGCTTTCAACAAAATTTTTACTGAGGCCTCTTTACGATGCAGTGCTCATGGGGTAGTAAGCCAACACCGCCTGGGGCCAGCTCCACTCCTCTACCCCCTCCAAGTGCTGCAGTTGCCTCGGGATTTTCAGCAGTTGATCTTGCTGCGTATGAAAGGCAGCTCGCTTTAGCTAGAATGGGTGGTGCACAAGCGCTGATGCACCAACAGGTCCAGCGAATGGGTGCTACTGGTCAGGCTATATATGATGGTGGGTACCCAGGCATTGCTTCTACTCAGCCACCAATGTACTTCCAGTAATACTAGTGGAGCTACTTTCTTTGGCAGAGATTTTATGTTATAAAATTATGTAGCAGTTGTCTTTAATTTTATCTTTTTCTTCTTACGGTAAAATTCTGATGACCCATTTGTGTGCATCAGTTGTAGATTTATATTTTCGATTAGGAATGATGAATTAATCAAAACTTAAACCAACCACATCCACGAGTTGTAAATTGAATAATGTGATTCTTGGAGATATGGACTACAAGCAAGTTGTAGGCATTAACGAGGCCTCGCCCAGCCAGGGTCCGCACTCATTTTGTATCTAAGATTTTTTTTTATTATTATTACGTTTGTTTCTTTGGCCTACAGTTTTTAGTTGAAAAATTATTAAAATACTACTTCCTCCATTCTTATTTGTTAGACTTTTGAAAATTTTCCTTATATCAGTCCTTCTGCATTTCCAAAGTACATTAAATATCAGCTTTTCCATCAAATACCCCTTTCATGTCTTTCTAACTGTTTGATTATAAGGACCTACAAGTAAAAAGAAGATTATAGTTAATGCTTTATACTACAGTGTATTAAAAGCATCTCATTTGGTTTCTGCAAAATAATGTAAAACATCAAACAAATAGTAATGGAAGGAGTATTGTTTCTGAACTCATTTGCACCTCTGCTACATTTTGAAAATATTTACGAAATGACCATTTGTAACCATATGCAAAATTATTTCTAAGCAATCATATGTAATTTCCTTTTATGTTTTATGCAAAATAATTGAAGTTGCTTTTATTTGCATTTGAGATTGCATCTAGCTACAAACACGGATTTTTGTAAAAAAAAATAAAAAAAATTAGAAAATCATATATTTGCGAAAACTGTATTTTTAATGAAAAAAACCTTTATTTTCAAAAACTTCTTTCCGATTTTATTATTAGTCAATATCAATCTTCTATATATATTATTCCTTCAGTCTCTTAATTTTTTACTTTTGATTATGATTAAACTTTACATATAATTTTTTTGTAATTAAAATTCTAAAATATTCATTTTGAAGTAAGGTAGATAAACTATTTAGAAATATAATTTTCATAATTATTTTAACTAGCTATTTAGCCCGTGCAAGGCACGGACATGTTCTAAAAAAGAATAAATTGTTATTTTTCTTTAAAATATATTATGTATTTGCATGCTAAAGATGCGATAAATGAGTCATATGATCGTTGATCTTCTGTTGTGCGATTAATGTAGCTTGTTTAAGGTGTTATTCTTATTTATACTAAGATTCGATTTTTGTTATATCTTTTTTGTACGTTTACATATTAAAGATGTGATCGATGAGTTTCAAGATAGTTAATGTTAATACAAGTTTGCATTATATTTATATGCGTATGAAGGTTCTCTTTTTGTATTGTGATATTTTTTATAATATTTAATTCGTAAATATTTACAATAGAAGTAAAATGATTAATGAGAAATCGTATGAAAGAATGACTTAAATACCCACCATTGAGAATGAATGGCCCAAAATACATTTTGGCGGAACTGTTGGCCCTATTTGCCCATGAACCACGCAAAATCAGGATGCGTATTGCTAAATGCCTAATTCCACCAATTGTCGAAGTAATGTGTCTGTTAAGGTGTTTACCCATTATGCACCACAACTTGATTCAATTTCCCTGTACTTTGTTTATTATTTGGTAGTTGTCTTCCCAACATGCCCGGATAACACACAAAGCTATTACTCGTCTCCGATCATCTTACTATCCCAACATCAATACATTATATTCTCACCTGGACCATCATCGACATCTTCTCTCACTCTAGTATTCCTTTTTTCTCTCTATGTTTGATTTGATTTGGACCAAGTGAAAAACACGATGCTTGCAAACATACAAGTACATTACATACATGCATACATATACATGTATACAGATACATTGACGGATAGGCAATTTAATTACATGGTAAAGAATATGCATATTGATTTGTCTGCGCATGTAAATCATGCGTGTGGTGGTCAACAAGCAAACATGAACTGGTTGGTACACGTTTCTCTCATATGCGTGTACGGTACCCACAAATGTTGTGCATGCGTGTACAATAGTTAATTTTTAATTTTTTAAAAATTATAAAATTTTAATTTTTTAATTAAAATTTTTAAATTTTGTCTGTATTCCCTTAGGGGCTCAACAGTTAACCTTTGGGGTTCAACATTTCTACTTTGGGTTTTAAAAATATTCAGAATGACGAATAAATCGTATACAGACCCAAAACCCTAATTTATCCTGATTTTTAAAAATTCGGGGTTGGTCCCCGATTTTTTAAAAATCAGGCCGTCGGATTCAATTTTTTAATTAAAATTTTTAAATTTTATTTGAATTTTCTTGGGGGTTCAACAGTTAACTTTTGGGGTTGAATATTTCCATTTTTTATTTTAGAAATAGTCAGAACGATGAATAAACCGTATACGAATTTAGGGTTTAGGGTTGTTTTACAACCCTAAACCCTAGACCCTAACTTATCCTGATTTTAAAAAATCGGGACTAGCCCCCGATTTTTTAAAAATCAGGCCGCCGGACTCAGAAAAAAACACAATTTAAATTGACCATTTGGTTATAAGTTTTTTAATAGTGTTTGAAAATACATATTTAGTAAAAAAAAAATCGGTACTGAGATCACCCACGCTTGTTTATCATGCATGTGCTTGTACCTGCCTTGCTGTCCACGCATGAGTTTCATGCGTCCCCTGTACAAGACCCCCCGCATATACAACATGCGTATAGGGTGGTCAAAAAGGGCCACACTCCGGGCGTTTAGGTAATCTGGTTAATTTGTATTATAAAATGGGTAAATAGGGTCTTCACCTGGTATATGTTAGTAAATATTATAATATATTATTATATATTCACATAAATGTATATATGTATGTATTTATGTTTGTACATATGTATATATGTATAAATATGCATATTAATTATACAACAATTAATAGATTAAAAATAATGAAATATTAATAGATTATAAAACATAAATATATGTATGTTTGTATGTTTGTATAGTTAATAATTATACATTAATGAATACAGAGTATTAGACATTAATTTGTAATAAATATGTTAATACTAAAAGACCAAAATAATCCTAAAAACATATACTAAAGATAAGGATAAAACGGTCATTTTGATCTAATTTGCTCATCAAACCTCTTGTTGCTGTATTAGATATATAATAGATATGAAAATATTGAAATAATATTAAATAATGAGATATGTGTGTGTTTTAATGTGTAATTTCACTACCAATATTTTTCCCATGTATAGTATTATCGAATATTTACAAAAGATTAAGTAATTGGTCAGGATGATGTTAAAAAACTTTTCATGAACTTCTTACTCATCATATGTAAATGTCAATATTAGTAATTTATTTTTATTTAAAAATATTTGATGTAACACAAATATAGATATTTGCAAATACATATGTTAATAACAAAGCAATAAATACACTTTAATAAATACAAGATATGAGATATTAATATTTTATAATTAAGAAATGGTGTGATGTTATGTTATTAAATGTAAAATTAAATTCAAGTAATATAAATGTAAATTTTAAACATGCATCTTAACTACAGAACTATTAATATACATCAATGAATATAAAACATTAATATGTAATAATCAAGAGGGGTAAAATGGTTATTTTGATTTAATTTGCTCATCAAACCCCCTTGTTGTTGTATTATATATATATAATAGATAGATTATATAGTGAATGTAGTATATGAGGTAGTTGCAAAGTCAAAGATTTTCTAAATATTTTCCTTGCATCTAGAAACTGGTTCAATACCTAGTTACAACAAAATTTCTAAAGCTTAATATTGTTTAATTAATAATTTTTTAAAATAATTTTTTTTCTATGATCCCGACTTGATCAAATCAAAAAATAATTTATTTCAATAAAATAATAAATTTATGAAAACCTTTATATACATATTTGATCTCAATAATATTTTAAATTAAAAATTTTCATATTTATAAAAATAGATGTATTACAATTGATTAAATATGATATTATTGTATAGATGTTGACTCGTAAACACGCAAGTATACATGATCACAAATAGCAAGTGATAAGTAAGATTCGTTCCGCAGAGACTAGGTGTAATGCCAATTTTAGTACTTATGCAACGGTGTATGGTTACTTCTTAATGCTTAAACACTTATCAAATTGGGTCTTGATTAAACTATTTTAATTAACTAAGTGAGAATAAATTAACAATTAAGAGTTCTTAAATATGAGAAAAACATGGGATTCTAATTTCATTATTTATTTCATTTAGAATTGATGCCTTAATTTCAAAGTAATTGTGATAATTACGAAAGCTAGCCGGGAACATGAAACTAACATAAGCGCCTTTCAGCTCTAACTTATATCAAACCACACGAACATCTACTTAAAAAGATAGAAGTCGTGTGGACACCTTTTATGCTTAGACCCTATATGTCTACAAGATTTGAAAACATAATTGGATTACGAATAAATTCCCTTATTATGACTACATAGGGTGATGTGATCCAAAATCCTACCACTTTATCGTAAATGTACATGACAATTACGAACCTATGCTAACATGGCAAATTCTAAATTCCTAAATCCACTTTCGCATTCATTAGGAATTAATAATTTAGACGTTAGCTACGCATCTAATCAATTAAGCGCAACCACATTAGGCAATCTGAATTTTTATCATAATACAAATTATTAAGGCATCGAATTACTAAATTACGTAAATAAATCCATTAGAATCCCATGATGGCGATTAGTTCATAATTAAACGGATCGTCATCATGAGATTAAATGAAAACATGGTAATAATGATAATAAACTTAATAATAATAATAATAATAATAATAATAATAATAATAATAATAATAATAATAATAACTAAATTAAAAATTGCGATAAATTAAATATGAAATTGCAAGAGTTTAGAACGTAGAACCGAAATAGCTTCCATTGAAAAGGAAGAGTAATCCAAGTAATCCCCGTAAAATAAGAGCTTAGAAAATAGAACCGAATAGCTTCCAACGAAATAAAGAGCACTCCAAATAATCCCCTTACAATCTTCCACCAAAATAGAAATTATACTAAAATTGCAGAAAATTAAAGCGTATAAAATAAACTGTAATTACAAAGAAAATGTTGCTGGAAATTGAGAGAAAACAAGAGAGAATTCAGCTGAGGGTGTGTATTATTTTCTGCGTAGTGTGTTTTTCAGTGCTCAATTTCATCCTATTTATAGGATATATTAGCACACCAAATTAGAATTTAAAAGCTTAATTATGCAGCCAGCCAGCACAACAACACCGCCCATCAATTTAATAACACCGCCCATCAATTTAATAACACCGCCCACTCTGCTTAAATCATTTCTGCTGTATTGATTTAAACAGCACGCCAGAACAGAACCAGTCGCAGGAGACAGCAGTGCACGCAACTCGCGGGAATTCCTGTTGTACGCCAGGCGCGTGCGCGCCACGCGCTGAAAAGCGCGTCCCAACAGACAAACTACCGACATGAACAGTAATATGTCGGCTAAAAAAAAACATGTTGCAGTTTGCTGTTTGTCTGTTAAACATGTGCCACCCATTTGTTTTGTGTTTCCAACGTTTATTTCAACATTTACTCAGCATTTTCATACGAACGGCTGCTGCGGTGTATTGAGGGTCTGGAACCGGACTCCTTTTGCTTCACAGAAAACATATCAATTCCAACCGGGTTTTCAACATTAAGAATATATCACTTAGAATTTCTTTATGATAATTCTTTTTCCTCGTAGACTCCGAATTGAGGCAAAAATCCACCATTTTTAGTCTTTTATCGCCACGATACCGGAAGTTGCGAGTTCTGCACAAAAAGACTGAAACAACATAAAAGACACAACATACTTAAGGATAAACCACCAATCTAGGACCAATTAGCGTATAATAATTGGATATAAAATCCACTTATCACACCCCCAAACTTAAACTGATGCTTGTCCTCAAGCAAAAACAGACTCGACTGCCTCTAAATGCATGAATGCAACTGATGCAAGGATCCCATAAGCGAAGCAATAACCAAATTAGCACAGTGCCTCAGAGAATGTGATAATTCCAAATAGAGATCGACTAAATACCCGCATATTAACATTTACAAGTACAGAAACGTGCGTGTGTGCATTGCTCATCAGAATTACTCCTAGCACTAGATCAAAACCATGCATATTCTTCGCCAAGACAATCACGAGTTTATAAATAGAATGAACGCTAGATACTTCATAACCTAGAAACACCTTCATCATTATTTGAGTTAGACAGGAATTCATACTTTATTACCAACAAACTATGACACATAATACTATATACAATATGCATGCTTATTTAACCGTGCAATGAATGAGACCCCAAAAGGCTTATACAATAATACCCATGTAGCGAGTGTTAGGTCAGCAATCCCAAACCATAAGGGCTTTAGGTTGCTAGGACTAAGTCCCCTCAGACTTAATTACTCGGGTATTAAAGAGCTCACCCTGGTTAATTTTGCATTTAACAATTGGACTTTTGACTCTCTTTTTTTTTCTTTCTTTTCTTTTCTTTTTCTCATTTTTTTTATGCAATCTGGAATGAGCCTTTCTCATTTCCAACCCTAGACTACTCATATAAATATGAGCCGGCTACTAGCCATTTGACGCCTAGCCATTATTGACCATTAATTACAACTAGCATGAAATCCCTGGTTTCCCCCAAACTTAGAATTTAGTGCTCCTATGCCATCAAGGGAATAAAGAAAATTCTGAATATAATCAGGTGATTAAATCTCAAACAACCAAACAAGCATGACCTTAACCTAGCCCAAAAAGCAAACGATGAGTTGTGTAAGATTGTGTTTCTGCAACATGCACGTCAATTCATAAGCATTTAAATCAGCCCTCTATCTATCATTATCACACTCAAATTCATCATTGACTACTAAACGGAGCCACCAAACGCTACGGGATCAAGGAAGATATGATATGCAACTAATCATGAATATGCAATTTTTTTTTTTGCAAAATATGAATTATATGAAATTAAACTAGCATGGTGTATTATGAATTACATGAAACTATATGCAATAATATGACTCGATTAATCAAATATCCTAAATCACCCCCAAACTTAAAATATTCAATGTCCTCATTGAAGGTATAGATAAAGGATAAAAGAGAACTCCCCTAACTATCGGCATCGTCGCCCTCCTTTGGCGGTGAATCATGTGGTGAAAATGCTGCATGAGCTCCAAACTGAGGCTAGCCTACCTTGAAAGAAACGAGTTCTTGCAACTCGCCAATGTCCTGCAAACTTGACATAATACTGAACAAAATCACACAAAATCAAACCACACATAAAAACACCAAACCTATGGGTTGCCTCCCATGAAGCGCTTCTTTACTGTCATTAGCTTGACATTACTGCCGAGGCTCATGTGGAAGCAAGACTGGTGGTGAATGCCTCCCTATTCATCGTGACTGCCTCTAAATGCATGAATGCAACTGATGCAAGGATCCCATAAGCGAAGCAATAACCAAATTAGCACAATGTCTCAGAGAATGTGATAATTCCAAATAGAGATCGACTAAATACCCGCATATTAACATTTACAAGTACAGAAACATGCGTGTGTGCATTGCTCATCAGAATTACTCCTAGCACTAGATCAAAACCATGCATATTCTTCGCCAAGACAATCACGAGTTTATAAATAGAATGAACGCTAGACACTTCATAACCTAGAAACACCTCCATCATTATTTGAGTTAGACAGGAATTCATACTTTATTACCAACAAACTATGACACATAATACTATATACAATATGCATGCTTATTTAATCGTGCAATGAATGAGACCCCAAAAGGATTATACAATAATACCCATGTAGCGAGTGTTAGGTCAGCAATCCCAAACCATAAGGGCTTTAGGTTGCTAGGACTAAGTCCCCTCAGACTTAATTACCCGAGTATTAAAGAGCTCACCCTGTTAATTTTGCATTTAACAATTGGACTTTTGACTCTCTTTTTTTTCTTTCTTTTCTTTTCTTTTTCTCATTTTTTTTATGCAATCTGGAATGAGCTTTTCTCATTTCCAACCCTAGACTACTCATATAAATATGAGCCGGCTACTAGCCATTTGCCGCCTAGCCATTATTGACCATTAATTACAACTAGCATGAAATCCCTGGTTTCCCCCAAACTTAGAATTTAGTGCTCCTATGCCATCAAGGGAATAAAGAAAATTCTGAATATAATCAGGTGATTAAATCTCAAACAACCAAACAAGCATGACCTTAACCTAGCCCAAAAAGCAAACGATGAGTTGTGTAAGATTGTGTTTCTGCAACATGCACGTCAATTCATAAGCATTTAAATCAGCCCTCTATCCATCATTATCACACTCAAATTCATCATTGACTACTAAACGGAACCACCAAACGCTACGGGATCAAGGAAGATATGATATGCAACTAATCATGAATATGCAATTTTTTTTTTTGCAAAATATGAATTATATGAAATTAAACTAGCATGGTGTATTATGAATTACATGAAACTATATGCAATAATATGACTCGATTAATCAAATATCCTAAATCACCCCCAAACTTAAAATATTCAATGTCCTCATTGAAGGTATAGATAAAGGATAAAAGAGAACTCCCCTAACTATCGGCATCGTCGCCCTCCTTGGGCGGTGAATCATGTGGTGAAATGCTGCATGAGCTCCAAACTGAGGCTAGCCTACCTTGAAAGAAACGAGTTCTTGCAACTCGCCAATGTCCTGCAAACTTGACATAATACTGAACAAAATCACACAAAATCAAACCACACATAAAAACACCAAACCTATGGGTTGCCTCCCATGAAGCGCTTCTTTACTGTCATTAGCTTGACATTACTGCCGAGGCTCATGTGGAAGCAAGACTGATGGTGAATGCCTCCCTATTCATCGTGACACCGTAGTAATGCTTTAATCTTTGACAGTTCACCTTGAATGACTTATCTGGAGATTCACTAAAAATTTCCACTGCACCATGTGGAAACACCGTCTTTACCTTGAAAGGACCGGACCACCTAGATTTAAGCTTTCCCGGAAAGAGTTTGAGCCGGGAATTGAAAAGAAGTACTAGTTGGCCTGGTTCAAAGGTTTTGGGCACCAATTTTCTATCGTGCCACTTCTTCACTTTCTCCTTGTACATCTTCGAGTTCTCATAGGCTTGTGAACGGAATTCTTCCAATTCATTTAACTGCAACAACCGCTTCTCACCAGCTAACTTCATGTCAAAGTTCAGTTTCTGCAAGGCCCAGTATGCCTTATGTTCTAGCTCAGCCGGAAGATGACACGCTTTCCCATAGACCAACTGGAAGGGTGACATTCCCAATGGAGTTTTATACGCTGTCCTGTAGGCCCATACGGCTTCATCTAATTTCAAGGACCAATCCTTCCTCAAAGGATTCACTACCTTTTCCAAGATTCTTTTGATTTCTCGATTCGAAACCTCGGCTTGACCATTTGTCTGAGGATGATAGGCTGTTGCAACGCGGTGAGATACTCGATACTTGGCTAATAAAGCCGTGAACTGGCGATTGCAAAAATGAGTTCCTTCATCACTGATAATAGCACGAGGGGTTCCAAAACGAGTGAAGATCTGTTTGTGTAGGAAGTTGAGCACTACCTTAGCATCATTCGTCGGTAGATCTTTCACCTCAACCCATTTGGATACATAATCCACTGCCAAAAGAATGTACTGGTTGTTGCATGAGGGAACAAAAGGTCCCATAAAGTCGATTCCCCAAACATCAAAGATCTCCACTTCAAGCATATTATTTAGAGGCATCTCGTTCCTCCTCGAAATATTACCAACTCTTTGGCATCGATCGCATCTCATCACGAACTGATGAGCATCCTTGAATAGAGTTGGCCAGAAAAATCCAGCTTGAAGCACTCGAGCAGCGGTCTTATCTCCACCATAATGTCCACCATAGATAGTGTCATGGCAATCTCGTAAAACCCCTTCCGTCTCACTATATGGAATACAACGCCTGAGAAGCTTATCTGGTCCTTGTTTGAATAAGTAAGGCTCGTCCCAACAGTACCATTTGACATCATGTAGAAATTTCTTCTTTTGAGCATAAGAGAGCTCAGATGGAATGACATTGGTCACCAGATAGTTCACAAAGTCCGCAAACCAAGGTACTTCACCTTGCACAAGAAACAACTGTTCATCCGGAAAGTGTTCATTGATGAGAGTCTCATCTTTCTTAGTTTCCTCTCCCCGCTCCAATCTTGAGAAATGGTCAGCCACTTGATTTTCAGTTCCCTTTCTGTCCTTAATTTCTAGCTCGAACTCCTGAAGCAAGAGTACCCATCGAATCAATCGGGGTTTAGCATCCTTTTTGGAGAGTAAATATTTGATGGCTGCGTGGTCTGTGTAGACCATAACTTTTGCACCAAGCAAGTAGGATCTGAATTTTTTGAACCCGTAGACAACTGCCAAAAGTTCCTTTTCAGTGGTCGTATAATTCAGCTGTGCATCATTCAGGGTCTTACTAGCATAGTAAACCACATGAAACACCTTCATCTTCCGTTGCCCGAGAACCATGCCCACGGCGAAATCACTTGCATCACACATCATCTCGAATGGCTCAGCCCAGTTAGGAGCTGTAATGACTGGAGTAGTTGTCAGCTTCTTTTTCAAATGCTCAAATGCTATCAAGCATTCATCAGTGAATTTAAAAGGAGTATCCTTCTCTAATAGACTGTAGAGTGGCTTTGTAATTTTAGAGAAGTCCTTTATAAAACGCCTATAGAACCCGGCGTGTCCCAGGAAGCTGCGAACTCCTTTAACTGAGTTAGGAGGAGGAAGTTTCTCGATTGTCTCCAATTTGGCCTTGTCCACTTCTAAGCCCTTTTTAGACACCTTGTGACCTAGAATGATGCCTTCCTGTACCATGAAATGGCATTTCTCCCAGTTGAGCACTATATTTGTCTCGATACATCGTTTCAACACCAAGCTCAGATTATGCAAACATTCGTCATAAGAGGACCCAAACACTGAGAAATCGTCCATGAAGACTTCCACATTAACTCCAATCATATCTGAAAAGATAGCCATCATGCATCTTTGGAACGTGGCTGGAGCACCACAAAGACCAAAAGAAACCCGTCGGAAAGCAAAAGTGCCAAACGGGCAAGTGAAAGTGGTCTTTTCCTGATCTTTCGGAGCTATGGCAATCTGATTATAGCCAGAATACCCATCTAGTAAACAATAGTACTCGTGACTAGCAAGTCTGTCCAGCATCTGATCAATGAACGGTAGAGGGAAGTGATCCTTCCTAGTAGCCTTGTTCAGCTTCCTGTAGTCCATACAAACTCTCCAACCTGCGACTGTCCGAGTTGGAATAAGCTCGTTCTTCTCATTGGCTACCACTGTCATTCCCCCTTTCTTTGGTACACACTGAACGGGGCTCACCCAAGAACTATCAGAGATGGGATAGATGATACCTGCATCTAGCCATTTAAGAATCTCCTTTTTGACAACCTCTTTCATGATAGGATTTAGCCTCCTTTGATGTTCCACAGAAGGTTTGCTCCCTTCCTCCATTGGAATTTTGTGCATACAGTAAGAGGGGCTGATGCCCTTGATGTCTGCTATGGTCCATCCTATGGCTGACTTGAACTCTCTCAGAATCTGCAAGAGTTTTTCTTCCTCACTACCTGACAGGTTAGAATCAATAATAACAGGTAAGGTAGATGCCGCACCTAGAAATGCATACCTCAAATGATCCGGCAGTGGCTTAAGTTCAAGTTCAGGAGCTTATTCAATAGATGGCTTTAGATGAAACTGAGATTTTTGAAGCTCAGATAGGCCGAGAGATTCCGGCAGAGCATTAAACTTCCTTTGGAAAGGGTTAGCATTCAACAGCCGCACACATTCTGCAATTTCTTCGTCTTCGGAATCAGATTCCCCTTGTAAAGTGCTTACCAAGGCATCTGAATTCAACAACTAATCATTTCCTTATGTTGCAGTGACTTCACCATATCAAGTCTGAAACATTCTTCTTCTTCAGTTGGAAGTTGCATTGCTTTAAAAACATTGAATGTGAAGTTTTGATCATGCACTCTCGTAGTCAGCTCCCCTTTTTGAACATCGATCAATGTTTTACCTGTGGCCAAGAATGGCCTTCCCAAAATGATAGGGATGTTCTTGTCTTCCTCAAAATCCAAGATGACAAAGTCAGCTGGAAAAATCAATTTATCCACCTTAACTAAGACATCTTCCACTATTCCACGAGGATATGTAATCGACCTGTCAGCTAGCTGCAATGAGATATTGGTTGGTTTTGGGTCGGGAAGTCCAAGTGTCATGAAGACTGAGAGAGGCATCAAATTGATGCTTGCTCCAAGATCACACAAGCATTTGCTGAATGACACGTTACCAATAGTGCAAGGAATGGTGAAGCTACCTGGATCCTTAAGCTTTGGAGGTAGTTTTTGTTGCAAGATTGCACTACATTCCTCCGTCAATGCAACCATCTCAAAATCAGCAAGCTTTAACTTCTTCGAGAGAATTCCCTTCATAAATTTGGCGTAACTAAGCATTTGTTCCAAAGCTTCAGCAAATGGGATGTTGATATGCAACTTTTTAAAGACCTCCAGAAATTTGCCAAATTGCTGATCCAGTTTCTGTTTCTGCAACCTTTGAGGAAACGGTGGAGGTGGATACACTGGAGGATCAGTCACTAAAGGAGCTGATTGCCTTGCTGGTTGATTGATTGGCTGCTCTTCCTTTTCTGCAACTTCCTCTTGTTCAGCATGTTTCGAGATTTGTTCACTTTCTGTGCCCCCAGTGACTTTTCCTGACCGCAGAGTAATAGCTTGTACCTGTTCCTTGCCTTCCTTCTTTCCTGGATTAGGTTCTGTGTTGCTCGGAAGAGTCCCTTGAGGCCTATGGAGTAAGGCAGTTGCGAGTTGTCCAATCTGAATTTCCAATGTCTTGAGGGATGATGCCTGACTCTGGAGTGATATCGCTTGACTCTTGACCATTGACCTCAATTCTTCTAATTCAGCTTTTTCGTTCGACTGCTGTTGAAATCCAGGAGGATGATATTGCTGCCTCGGAGCATACTGCTGCTGCATTCCCGAAGGGTTGAACTGTCTACCCCCAAACTGCTGATTAGGAAGAGGATAAGATGATTGCTGCATGTTGTTATGACTATTACCCCAGCTGAAATTAGGGTGATTCTTGTTGTTGGGATGATATGTGTTAGGCACTGGCTGTTGTGGCTTTTGGAAGTTACTCACGAACTGAGCTGATTCATTAGAGATGGCGCATTGACGAGTGTCATGACCACCTGCACATAACTCACAGATGCTAGCAACTTGTTGCACCCCAATATTCGCTAGAGAATCTACCTTTATATTAAGAGCCTCTAACTGAGCTGTTAGAGCTGTAGTTGCATCCACCTCAAGAACCCCTGCTACCTTGTGTTGTTGAAGTCTCTGTGAAGGGTACTGGTACTCGTTCGATGCCATCATCTCGATAAGATCATAGGCTTCTTCATAACTCTTAGCCCAAAGAGCACCTCCAGAAGCTGCATCTACCATAGTCCTAGACTGACCTCCCAGTCCATTATAGAAGCTATTTATGACCATCCATTCTGTCATTCCGTGATGGGGGCATTTTCTGATCATCTCCTTATAACGCTCCCAAGATTCACACAATGACTCACCCTGTGCCTGAGCAAACTGAGCAATAGCATTCCTCATGGCAGCTGTTTTCGCCATAGGAAAGAATTTCGAGAGAAATTTTTGTGCAAGATCTTCCCAAGTAGTGATAGATCCAGCCGGTAAAGAATGTAACCAGCCTTTAGCTTTGTCCCTTAAAGAGAAAGGGAAGAGTCTCAGCTTCACAGCATCATCGGAAACACCATTGAACTTAAAGGTGTCACAGATTTCGATGAAATTCCTAATATACATATTAGGATCCTCTGTTGCACCACCCCCAAACTGCACTGTGTTCTGCACCATTTGGATAGTCCCAGGCTTAATCTCGAAAGTATTCACTGCGATAGCTGGCCTGATGATGCTGGACTGAATATCATTGATCTTTGGCCTAGAATATTCCATGAGTGCCTTTGGTTGTACCGGTGGATTAGCATTAGCATTACCCTCGTCCATTCCGAAAAGAGTAGCTTCTTCCGGTAGTAGGATTACCTTGCTTAGTCTTTTTAACTCCGCTTGAGCTCTAGCTTTAGATCGTGTTAGCATGCACGTTCAAGTACCTGAGTACAAAGAGCAGAAAGACACGAGGTAATAAGTAAACAAAAATAAATTCAAGTCAGTAATCTATAACGACCACTGATGACAAGCACATAAACTACAATTAACACCGAAGTCTCCGGCAGCGGCGCCAAAAACTTGTTGACTCGTAAACACGCAAGTATACACGATAACAAATAGCAAGTGATAAGTAAGATTCGTTCCGCAGAGACTAGGTGTAATGCCAATTTTAGTACTTATGCAACGGTGTATGGTTACTTCTTAATGCTTGAACACTTATCAAATTGGGTTTTGATTAAACTATTTTAATTAACTAAGTGAGAATAAATTAATAATTAAGAGTTCTTAAATATGAGAAAAACATGGGATTCTAATTTCATTATTTATTTCATTTAGAATTGATGCCTTAATTTTAAAGTAATTGTGATAATTACGAAAGCTAGCCGGGAACATGAAACTAACATAAGCGCCTTTCAGCTCTAACTTATATCAAACCACACGAACATCCACTTAAAAAGATAGAAGTCGTGTGGACACCTTTTATGCTTAGACCCTATATGTCTACAAGATTTGAAAACATAATTGGATTACGAATAAATTCCCTTATTATGACTACATAGGGTGATGTGATCCAAAATCCTACCACTTTATCGTAAATGTACATGACAATTACGAACCTATGCTAACATGGCAAATTCTAAATTCCTAAATCCACTTTCACATTCATTAGGAATTAATAATTTAGGCGTTAGCTACGCATCTAATCAATTAAGCGCAACCACATTAGGCAATCTGAATTTTTATCATAATACAAATTATTAAGGCATCGAATTACTAAATTACGTAAATAAATCCATTAGAATCCCATGATGACGATTAGTTCATAATTAAACGGATCGTCATCATGAGATTAAATGAAAACATGGTAATAATGATAATAAACTTAATAATAATAATAATAATAATAATAATAATAATAATAATAATAATAATAATAATAATAATAATAACTACATTAAAAATTGCGATAAATTAAATATGAAATTGCAAGAGTTTAGAACGTAGAACCTAAATAGCTTCCATTGAAAGAGAAGAGTAATCCAAGTCATCCCCGTAAAATAAGAGCTTAGAAAATAGAACCGAATAGCTTCCAACGAAATAAAGAGCACTCCAAATAATCCCCTTACAATCTTCTACCAAAATAGAAATTATACTAAAATTGCAGAAAATTAAAATGTATAAAATAAACTGTAATTACAAAGAAAATGTTGCTGGAAATTGAGAGAAAACAAGAGAGAATTCAGCTGAGCGTGTGTATTATTTTCTGCGTAGTGTGTTTTCCAGTGCTCAATTTCATCCTATTTATAGGATATATTAGCACACCAAATTAGAATTTAAAAGCTTAATTATGCAGCCAGCCAGCACAACAACACCGTCCATCAATTTAATAACACCGCCCATCAATTTAATAACACCGCCCACTCTGCTTAAATCATTTCTGCTGTATTGATTTAAACAGCACGCCAGAACAGAACCAGTCGCAGGAGACAGCATAGTTAAGGATAAACCACCAATCTAGGACTAATTAGCGTATAATAAGTGGATATAGATGTACTTGAACTTTCTTATTTTATCAAAACATTCATGTGATGTTTTTCATCATAAAATTGTTACTGTTTGATGCGTGCATAAATATTTTGGATATTTGTATTATTTGTCACATCATTTACAACGTTTTTCTCTGGACAATGGACTTTTAAGCATGAGACTTTTTTATTTTGAATAATCGGTTATTAACATCTATTTTATTTTGATCATCTTAATGATTAATAATGATATGAAGTTCATCAATATCTTTTACAGTTATATGTTTATTTGAATTAAATTGTATAAAACTTCATTTAATGAAAACACTGTATGAATATTAATAATTATTAATTTATTGATTAATTAATATTTTTTATAATCAAATTTTCCAATCTCAAATATATTAATTTATAAATTTTTATTTTAGAACTAAAATTACAAGTACATTACCATTATATCCAGTACATACAGATAAATGAAAAAGTACATAAATAAATAAGGGAAATTTTCAAAATACCCAAATTTTCAATATTTTTTTCAAATATACGATCAAAGTTGCATATGCCGTTATGTAGCAGTTTGATTTCAGGTTGCAAATGAGTTGTGCCATATTTTTCCAAAAAATTTCTATAATTTGAATATTTTTGAAAAAAATCCAACAAATAATTGATGATATATATAAAATAATATTTATAGTTATCCTTATCACACTACACTTAAATGAAAGTGAGATAATTAAAATTAGTTGATAATAATTTGGAAGTACAAGTTTCATTAACACCAAATACTTTCTAAAGCCAAATAATAATAATAAATATAGTTTTTTCACAATTAATATTAATTTATTTTATTTTCAAATATTATTTTCATAATTTAATGACAACAAATGATATTTTATTTTTAAAAATAGATGCATTTTCTGGCTATCCTTTTTTTTTTTACACATTCTGGCTATCATCTCAGCCATGGATAGCCCATAGTCTTTTATGAACATGTCTCAACCACGACTGCTTTTGCACTCACTTTGTTTGTCATGCATCTAATTCTAAGTTACATCAAATAAAATGTTGTGTTATGTTACCATCTTATCTATATCTCTATTTAATTTTCTTCAATTTCTTCAACTTTAATATCTATAAATTATATGTATACATTAATAAACATTACACTCTTTAATTTAATCTATAGGCTTATATATTAAAGATTTTGGAATAAGACATGAACATACTCATCATGGTGATTTTCAACAAAAAAATGAACCAAACATACTCATTTGGTAATTTTTAACAAACATCGTAATTCAAGTACCGTACCTGAACGTTTCACTCTAATATTGGTTTTTTCTTTGACTTAAAAATGTGACATTTTTTCTAATTAGATGATAGTTGACTTGGACATTACAAAGTACGTAACTTTTTAACCTAGTACTCTCTCAGTTCAGTTTGGCTTTTATAATGATCAAATTTTAATCAAATATTACATATATAATATATATGAAAATTATGATAAAAATTATATCATTAGAAAGTACATATAATCTATTTTAATATATATTTTTCAGATTTTGTTACTATAAAAAATGAAATATTAGTCAAGTTTGATCAATTTAATCATAAAAAAATCAATTTGGATAAAAGATTTGGGAAGGGACTGTAATATTAAGTAGTGCTAGCTACATGTGGTTAAAAAAAAAATTTCTAAATATGAGTGGCGAGCTTTGACCAGGGATTACATATTTAATTAGATAAATAGTCATTTATAAAATTTTTGGACAAATTTTAAACATTTTAAAAAAATTATCATAAGGATTTCCTTTCTAATTATTATGAAGAATTCAATGGACTTCACAAAAGGAACTCCTTGTATACATTAGATCAATTATTTCACGAGGACCATATCTTTTAATATAGATCATGGGGTGTCGAAATAATAATCTTTGATAAACTCGTTTTTGGGTTAAGGGAGAAAAGTGTAACCTATGTAGTGTTGTAAATATCTTAGAGTAATATGCATGATGTGTATCTTAAGTTTGGCCTTACTACAAAATGTGTACCTATGATTTCATTAATGCAACATGTGTACCTAGCTTTACAATTCAGTGCAATATGTACAATTAAGTGTGAAATGTGTATAAACATTAAGTTCAAAGTTAACACCGTAAGGCTAGTTGGTAAATGCACATATTCATAACTTGCCATTAATTAGTACATATATATATATATATATATATATATATATATATATATATATATATATATGTAATTATTGCATCCCAAAGTCCTACAAGTAAACCGTGTTATCGGATGCACACAAGTACGTATCTTTCCTTGTAATCAGAACAATTGCTTTACATATATATTTGAGTAAAATGCAAAGTGTGTACCTTAAATTTGGGCTTGTTGGACAATGTGTACCTAAGATTAAAGTAATGCAAAATGTGTACCCGAGTTTTACAATCTACTGCAACGTGTGTATTCCCATTAAACGGATGTTAAGTAGGTTGTACGAAACATTAAAATATGGTGACTTTTTTGTAATAATCCAGCAAAAAGCTAGTACAGTGCTTCTTTATGGGAGATCAAGCTATTATTTTTTACGCTTTTTAGTCCTTTGCATATTCAAGTAGTGTCTCATGCAACAATGTTATATTGATAAACTCGTGTAACATTAGTAACTAGAATTTTTATTTTTTTAATATTTTGTAACACACTAATATATTTATATGAACAACATGAACCATTATGTTAGGAAACACAATTATTATGTTATCGGTTACATAATCAGAACAGAGGATTTGGTGGATCAGTTACATAAATTAGAATAAGTGATTTGTACATCAGTTATAGATTTGGAATGGAGGAATTTGTGGAACTAATAATAAATTAGCTATAGTTTAGGAATTAGGAGTTTGATATTGGGATTATAAATAAAAAGGCATTTGCATGTTTCTAGGCATCAAGAAATAAGATTGAGTGAAAAGTTTATGAAGAGCAGGTGGACTCTCGAATACCACCAAAGTGTATGAAGAACAGGTGGTCTCTTGAATACCACCTAAATATTGTACTTTTAGTGTGCATGTATTAATCATAAAATAATTTGTTTCTATTATTGATTTCAAGAAGCAACATAAGAGTGTGCACTTGATTCTCCGAGATTACTTCCTTTGATTAAAAGATTTGAGCCACTCATTCCCCTAATGTTTCTCTTCTCGTTTATTTGTTGCAGATTTTCAGTAATCATTATCTCTTTGTGCGGACTAATTCCAGCAATCATGCCACTCTCTACCCGTCTGCGTATGACAAACGCCACCACCGCCCACCAGTGTACCAGATTTCCCATCTCGCAACCATTGCCCGCCAATCTACTGGTGGCTCTTCCATGGTGTAGCTCGTAACCATGATCCATACAATTTCTCAGTCAGACCCCCATGTATCTCGAGAAGCCTAGGATAGAACCTATCTGTATGTCCAATTATGCTACAGACAAAACAAAATGTTGGTAACCATTCATATTAGAAATCAATCCAAAACTCCACTGATCATCCTTTCTTAAACTCCATCTTCCTTTTAATTGGCTTCTTAAGGTCAAGTTTAACTTGAACCCACATGTATTCTTTCCAGACACCTTCAAAATATTTAGAGTCCACTTGCACAAAGTTTCCCACATAGTTCGCTATATCAATAACCACCATTTCAGAAATAAAGCCTGAACGCAAATTGTGTATTTGAAGCCATATATCCATAGTATCCAACACAACATTCCTCGGGTCTTCCCACTCCTTCATCTAGAAATTACAAACTGGCACCGGTTAAAGGTCCAAGGGCTACCATCGATCACTCTTCGAAAATCAACCTCATGATAGAATTGAAAAAGATAGAGGTTAGGTCCCAGTTCCCTCACAAACATTCCCAAATTTGGTTTCCACAAAGCCGCTATCATGGACCAGGCCATGGCTACACAAAGATGGTGTGAGGCCTTCTTGTTAGGTTAGGGGACTATACACAATCTGAGATTCACCAACCACCAATACAGAGCACACACACCAATTGATTAGTTGACAAGATACACCAAAGCGCGGTCACACGTTATTCAAGTATTACTTCTACTTCTATCAACAATAAGTAAAAGCAAAACAAGAACACACACAATATTTGATGTGGAAACACCCACGCCCCAACCCGTATTATTAATCCAATTAATAATCAATAATACATCAAACTTAGTGATTAATACATCAATAATACCCAACTTAGTGATCAATACATACCATATATAATTATTGTCTACACATACAATTATTATCTTACCCATATATATCTTGGACCACCCAAACCCATAACATCATATTGGGTTGAAACCCAACAATCCTCCACTTCAACCCAATACCCATATTAGATTGAACGGTAACCATCAAGCCATCGACGTCCATTCGCCAATGCCTCCTCTCGAACAAGAATCCCCTCTTGCTCTTCCAATCTTTGAGTGTCGCTAAAACTCGCTGATAGGTCCCGTATATGGGTTAGATAAGCGAGAAGGGTGGGGGGGTTGAATAGCTTATCACCTTTTTTAAATTTAGAACTTGACTTTTTCGAAGTTTCTTTCCTCTTTTAAAATTCGTTACTTGTAAAGCAAGTAAATCGAGTGCGGAAAAATAAAGAAGGAAAGAAAAATAACACGGTCAATTTTATCCTTGTTCGCGATGCCTGCAACCCCTAATGGATTTGAACACCCCTACTCCAGTCCCCGAGCTCCTCCCCGGACTCGAACTTTTTTCCACTATAAAGAGACTCCTTTATAGTAGGCGGGGAAGCCTTTACAATACCTAAACCACTATTTATTTATCTTGGAGCAATACACACGTATCCTCCTCACAATAAATAGCAAATACCCACTACAAGAATTATCTTGGAGCGTAACTCCCCATTACATCCTCAAATACTTTGTAGTAATCCCCTAGACAATGTACTTCTACAACTTTGTCGGTCTTGGATCTTAGGTCTTAGATCTTGGGTCTTCCCTTTTTCTTCACGGTGCAAAGGCTACTAACTCCCCGTTAGTACGCCTAAGAGTTGGGTCTTAGAACAAGAATCACCTCACTTCACTTCACCTCACTGCAAAGATTAGAATACAAGTATAACAAACAAACAATATATAATAAGTGAGATATATATTAAATCTGTGCAAAACTAGTATGTTACGGTACTAGCCACGGGGACGCTATTACGCGTTAAAATAATTTATTCGTTATTATTTAAAGTCGAGTTCTTCACGATGCCAATTGGAAAAACTACGTACTTTAGTGGTGTGTGAAAGTGGTGATTAATTTATATATAAATATATATTAAACTCACAAGTGTGAGGACCAAGAAAGAAAAATTCAACTCGCAAGTGCGAGGACCAATAAAGAAAAATTCAACTCACAAGTGCGAGGACCAAGAAAGAAAAATATTCAACTCGCAAGTGCGAGGACCAAAAGAAAAACAAGCACATTAATTATAAACACCACACACAAGCATATAAACACAACTCACACGTGCGTAAAAGTAGCCCGTTATAAAATAACGAGGACCGCTATTATGCGTTAAATTTAGGGCTGAGCATTCGGTTCGGTTAACCGAATACCGAACCGAAATAACCGAAATAATTCAGTTTGGTTAATCGAACCAAAATAATTCGGTTCTAATTCGGGTATGGTTTTTTTTGTTATTCGGTATTTCGGTTTTTTTACCGAAATAACCGAAATATATAAAATATAATATTATATATATATATATATATATATACATACACTTTGGTTCTGTACCCTAAATACTTTTGTTTCAGTTTAGCAAGACCATTAAAAAGATCATTGAATACACATACATCATATAAATGGTGAGATTTCAACAACTGATAGTTCTGAATTCTGATAATAGCATTCAGAAAAGTCAAAATGCTACTAGTATCACTGGAGCCTCCACCGCCACTAGTATGAAAGCTAGAACCTGATGACACAATATCATCTTTTGAGTCCTTAGCAACAACACTTCCCAACACAGAACTACTCGTTTTGTTAAATGGAGATGCCCTCATTTTCCTCACTTTCTTCTCAGGCGATACCCCAGCACTTTCAGCAGGCTTCAGAACATCTGTGATCAGCTTCTGGCTAACTAGTTGAGACTGCTTACTAGATGCAGCTAGAACCTTAACTGTTATTCTATTTTTTGAAATTCTCTTCTACTAATCATTTAAAGTGCTGACCAGGTTTTAGAAAACTGATTTTCTAGAAAACTGATTTTCTTTTTCTAATTCGGTATTCGGTTTTAACCGAAATAAAAATTTCGGTTCGGTAAAATATCCGAAATTATTTCGGTTTACTAATCGGTTATGATTTTGAGCTTATTCGGTATTTCGATTATTTCGGTAATTCGGTTCGGTTATAACCGAATAATCAGCCCTAGTTAAATTAGTGCGTAAAATATATAAACACGTAAGGGCACACAGACAAGCAAACAAGCAAGAAGATGTACAAATATATATACAATATATTCCGTCGAATATTAGTTCGAAAGTGGCCGAATGGTTCGAATTTGTTGTAAAAACAAATTCAAGTGGTCTTGCTCTTTTAAGTCCTTTAAAATATTTTTGAGCTCAAGATAAAGATTAAGGACTTGGTAGAGCAAAGGCAAGGGAGCTAATACTTTTGGTTCTTAAAGAATCAAGTTTATACCACTTAAGGTAAAACTAGATTATAATTTTTTTTTGACCAAACCAAAAGATAGCTAAATGGCCTTTCACACCCAAAATGAGTTTTTCAAAGGACTTGGGGGAAGCTTAGGATAATCTTTTAGTTCCTTCCAATAACTTACAAGATGCTAAAATATACACTAAACGAATCAACTTCAAGAACAAGTGTATATAAGAGCAAAATGCAAGATTAAATGAATATAAGTTAATATATGCAAAAATAAACCAAAAAAGCACAATATATCAACTATATATTCGGTTATATATATAAATATATATAACAATATGAAACCAACTTATAATCCTTGAGATCTAAAGAGAAAAAACTAGTTTTGAAGCTTTAACACACAAAAATACTCGCCGGAAAATGGCCGGAATTTGGGGTTCAAGGGGGAATTTTCTTGGACTCAAAAGGTCACTCACAAGCTGCCTAAACAAGGCTTGGAAGGTGGAAAAACAAATATGACCAAAGGTGTGTGAAGGAGAGTAAGATTTATGAAGAAAACAAGCCAAAATGATGATATATCAAGGTTTAAAAATGGCTTCACTCAAGGCTACGTTTTTGGCTCAAAGAAGGCAGCAGGGAGAGTGCTTGGGAAGTGTTTTCTTCAGCATATAGTTGGATCTCAAAGCTTGGTAAAACAAGTGGGGGGTGGGGGGCTATATTTATAGCCAAAAAATAAGCATTTTAGCTTTATTTTTAAATGGTCAAGGCACATGTTGAAAAGGCAAGTGGGAGGAATATTCCTAAAGATCTACCAGCTGTCGGAAAACATTTTTGGTTAAGTTTGACCACTTTGACTTGATACAGGAAAATGTCGTCTCCGGGGGAGGATTCCAAGTGGAATCCTAAATCTAATTTAATTTCACTTTTATTTTGACAAATTCCAAAACCTAAAGGAGCGAAAGCTAAGACTCTGTCAATCTTCCCATTTTTGGTATTTGTCAAAACTAATCGTGAAAATTAAATATGTGTGTGCGAACTACTTCCCCTAAGTGTATGCATGGTACAAAATAAAAATTTGGGGTTACTTACTTCCCCTAAATATATGCACACCATCATACACAAGCATTCAAGCACACAAACATGTAAGCACATAGAGTTGCATAGACACATAAGAGTTTGAGTTAGAATTTTACCCCTTGTGATAAGTGTCGGTACTTATCACAAAATTCCAACACCGTAATATGCAAAAACAAGGTTAGTACGAGCACACAGTAATTTTCATTTTATATTCCCGTAGAATATTCTCTTCCCCTTTTTGACATAATGTCAAAAAGTGAAATTAATATTGAGGGAGGGAACAAGGGAAGGGGATTTAGGCGATAAAATCCTACTCATTACAAGAGATTCCCACCAACTCCTTATTACTCCGAACCAGTCGATCTTCCCAAATCTTCACATGTGGGACTGGTTTTAAGTAAATTACATGTTTTTAAGACCTAATCTAGAAATTACGTAATTTATCTCCCAATTTTACAAAAGAATTTAAATGCAAGTTGTTAAGTCCTCTTTGTAAAATGATATAGCTTGTCTTGCAATTCCATTCACATATGTGAGATCCACAAAAAATATTCCATTTGATCGTTAAGAGATTAAATTTTCTGCAAGGCCATACTTAAATTGTTAGAAAGATTTTTCAATAATGAGTGTAACAATTTTAAATGGAATAAGTATAAGAAAATGAGATATGAGTTTCGAATTGTTAAACAAAAATTCGAATTTGAGCATTATTCGACAACTCCATATTCCTTAGTCCATATATTTCTGCAAAATTTTAATCATCATTAGTAAAGGAAATGTAACCATGCTTTTAAGCAAGGATTTAAACCATGAATTTAGAAAACATTTCTAAATATGATTTCCTGTTTGATCATCTAAGCAATTTATATCATAAAAATTTCATCACAAGTATATATATAAACCATAGGATCCAAACCGAGTGTATAGTTTACAAACCATACAGCATAAATCCTGCACCAAGTGTTAAAGTAATTCTACAAAAGAATACTACACAAAGGAATAAATTCGAGTATTAGGAAATGAAAACTAGCTAAATAAGAGTTTGCAATAAATTGAAGGCTCCAAGCTAGTTGACTGAAACTGATCACTTGGTATATCCTGCAAAACACAAATTTCATTAGAAGCAAGCATTTTAGGTCAATAAGGAGAATCATTGTGTGTGACTAAATCATGTAGTTTTGTGTGGGAAGGGGAAGGGCTGAGCTCAGAACAAGCTCATCATTGCTCACTACAAGGCAAACAGTTAGTACTCCATATAAAGATAACAAAATGTAAAGTACATAGAGAGTAAGAAAGTGCAAACAGTGCTTTACTGAAGTGGAGAACTAAATCAGAACAGGCTCAAATCCAAAGCAATTCCAAGCAACAAAAACTGCAAAAACACCACTAAGGCACAAGAAAACTAAGGTCAAGTGCAGATTTGATCTTATCAAAGATAAGTAATTTAGTGGTCATATAGGCTAAAAGCTTCATCTAAGAAGATTTATCAAATATGTGGCTATCAGATGAGTGATATGTGAAATCATAGCTAGATCATGACAATAGTGACTGCATTTTCTTAGCATCATTTAGCCACCCTCTTTTCAAGAAGGTACCTGCAAAACAAATAACAAAAAAATGAGTCAGTAAGGATCATGAAATTTAAATGACCAGTGGCTATCAGTCTAATAAATTAATCAGAATGCTGTTAGAATGATTGTGGAAGAATTTGACATCACTTAGCCACCCCAGGAGGGGAGTACCTGCAAAACAAACAAAGAGAACCATGTTAGTAGGGGTTCCTTTGCAAGTAAATTAAGCCATCAGCAGTCTCATCTTGCTCAATTAATTGAGTCATGAGACTGGCATCATCTGGCATTTCACCCCATCCCTTTTGGAAATCACAATTAAGCCAAGGAGATACAAACTATCTCAAGAATCATGCAGGGGTTAGAAAAAAAATGCATGCATTCTAAATGTGACTGGTTCATCCTGGGTTCAGATCAAGGATTCTCTAAGGGAAATCCAGGCAGTCCATGGAATCAGCAGTATAGTGAGGTCCAATTGTCCTAAGAATGCAATGACATTGATCTAAATTGATAGTAATTAACCAAAATGATATAACTCTAAAGCAGAAGTACTATATTCATCATTCAACAACTAAGGTACAACAGTCCACGCATCACAACAACAACCATTTTGGTAATGGCACCCATAGCAACATAAGAGAGAACTACATAGATAATATGCTTGATAAGATAAGCAGAAAACATATAGTGCTAACATAACAAAAGCTATCAAGCAGCAACAGATTCATAAACTTAGTCAATAGTTTCCATGGTATCAGATTTTACAACATCCTCAAACATGGCATCACATGACATAATAGGGTTATCAACAATATTTTTATTTCCAGCCTCACACTCTTTTAGATCAACTTCCACAATTTTAGTATCAATGGGATCAATGACAATAGTGGGAGGCTGTTTACAAGGAGTGTTCATGTTGAATTGGAACTGAACCAACTGAGACAGGTTGTTTTCCACAACAGACACCCTTTGCATAACAGAGCTCAATACTGACATCATTATGTCCACTTTCTCAAGTATCTGAGTGAACCTTTCATTCAAAGCAATAAACTCTTTCTCCAAGTCCTTGAACTTGGTTTCAAGTTCCTCACATTAAGTAGAGAGTTTCACAAAAGCATTGAAAGAAGCAAGCAATTGAGCAGAGTTATTGGAGGCAGAACCAGGTGGATTCATGGAAGCATCCACATTAGGCACAACAACATTATTCTCAACAGGTAAAGCAACAAGAGCAACAACAGGTGTGATAGCATTCACATTCACAGGCACATCATCATTCAAGGCATCAAAAGACAAAGTGATTCTAGTAGATTTATCTGAGACAGTATTGGTCACATGGAAGAAAGGAGGCATGTTGGTGTCAAACTTAAAGTATTCAAAGATCTGAGTCAGCAATAAACCATAAGGCATAAACCCACTTTTTGTTGCAGAAATCATTTTTGAAATGATCATGTAAGCAAGATTAAAGTCCAACTTTTGACTTACAATCTTGTACATGAGTTTTAGTTCAACAACAGAGACAAGTTTTTTAGAATTTTGAGAGGGAAAATAGTTTGCTCGAATGATTTGAGGTAAAGTTTGATACATTGGGGTAAAATTCTCATAGTTAATACCATTTGCAGACTCAAATACATAAGCAGGAACATCATAGCCATAAAACACAGACAAGTAAGTCTTTTCTCTTCAGAATTGAAGACAAAAGTCATTGAGATGTCAACAGGTCTCATAGCCATAGCAGAATGATGAATCTTGAGTGCCCTACCTAACACAATGTGATCATCAAGGATAGGACTCCCATTGACTATAGAGGTTATGTGCAGAACTCCATTCACCCCACTCCCAACTCCCATATTACAATAAAACTCAGCAACAAAGTTAGGCAAGACTCTTTTAGTAGGGAAAGATAGCAAAATATCCCACTTAGCATGTTGAAACTTAGCAAGTAGGTCAGACTCTCTAGACAACTGAATCAAACAACCAGGTTGCATTTTGGACTTAGCAAACCTATTCTGTGCAGAGGTGGAGATAAACATGGGTGGTGAGTGTTTAGGTCTCTTTTTCTTGTCTTTAGAGCTATCAGAAGTCTAAACAGGTTAAGTGTAGTGTCAACTGGTGTAGAAGACATGGTGTGAGAAAGCAAGTACTTATAGCAAGAAAAACAAGAAGAGAAATAATTACATAGTGCATGCAGAACACAACAGAGAACCATACTCTTAAATAGCCATAAACACATAGATTTTCAAGTACATGAACAGTAATGAATAGTGAACAATAGTACTAAACAGTACACAGGTACACTGACAAAAGACATAGTACAGTACAAGATAGTGTACAATTCTGAGCACAAGTACTAAAGCAGATTGAATTACAGGCTAAAAGTTGCATTTTGGATTTATCTAGCAAAGGTCTGCCACCAAATCACAACAGGTAGTACACACATGCCACATTCCATGCCTCAAAATAGTAACCATATTTAATGCAAAGCAAGAGAGCTGAACAACTAAAGAAAGATATTTGTTCAAACAATTATAATTTAAGCAAAGAGAGTCATATCAAGCTGCTGAAATCATTTAAACAATGTACTATAAATCTTTCTAAAGATATGATCAATATTCAGTTCGAGATTTGTATCATCTATATGTATACACACCACCCATATATCATGAGTTTAACTAAAGCACATTGAGTAGAATACACAATGCACAGATATCTAGCACAGGTATGGCACCAAGACACTGCAAAACAACTATCACCAATGCTCATATAGACTATTCAAGTAAATTCACACATATAAGCAAGTGACCATACTGAAGGAAATCATGATTGATTAAGTACCAATTTAAAGAAAACTACTCAAGCACACAGATATGATAACCAAACAAGCTGTATTCCACTTAATAGAATACAAGACACGGAGAGAGTTATACAACTCTCAAGGACACATACAACAAGTATTTAGAGATACCAAGTAACTCTATACTCGAACTGACTTAACAATGTAAGCACATAAGGGTTCAGACTTACACAGGAAACATTGATACCAGACTGAGAACCTCATGTCAAACCATTACAGACAGCACATAATACTCAAGAAGAGCTTAATGAAGCACTTAAATAAATATAACATTCAAGAACTTAGCTTACTAGAGACAAGAGAACAACTATGGTGGCAAAGACATTAAAATCACAATGATAAACAGCCACAATGACACCAAGTAACAAGAATATAACATTCATAACAATTCATCAATCCAATTATCCTCAAATAAATGACAGATAATACAATATAAGCACCATCATCGGACTTATAAATCAATCAAAGAGTGAACTGGCAAGAGTTGAGATGATTGTACCTTGACTGTGGTGGTAATACACACAACTAATTATCCAAAACGCATATAATATATATAGGACGACATACAGAACATTTAGCCAATAGACTCTCCGAGTTAAGTCACCTGACTCACTGAGTTCCGGTGAGTTACCACCGAGTTAAGCAACAAAACAGTTAGTATTATTATACAAACTACTTACTCTGCCTGCAAAACACACTAATTGGGTTATAAAAATCACAAAATTAATAAATCGAATCAGAATCAAAAGCTAGGGTTTGGAGAAAACATTCCGCGATCAAAGGGCTTTTGATATATGATGATTGAGACATCATAATCAAGAGAGGTTGAGTACGAATCGATCGAAAAGTCGATGAATTCATCTCAAATAGAAGTAGGCGAAACTAAGGTTTTCGATTTTGCTAATCGGGGTCTGGAACGAATGAACCAAAGATTAACACATATGAAATCAAGGCTGAATAACACAAATATGTGCTCATTTTTTGTGAACAAACAGTATATTGGCCAGAAAGTTGAAATCGCCGAGAGAGAGGTCGAGAGAGAAAAGAGGCGAGGTTGAGAGGATGATACTGTAGGGTTAGGGATTTTGAGATAAGAAAATATAAATATTTTCTCATTGAATGGCTGAGATTAAACCAAAGGCTGATCCAATGGCCCTGATAAAACCTGCAAAATCATATTTTTGTGAAAAATAAAACTGATTTTGCAAATCAATTTTATTCAAATAAATTACACCTTATTTTACAAAATAAATTTTTAAAAATAGATATAAATTCATAAAAATTCCACAAAAATTCTAGAGTGCTCAAAAAATGAGATCAAAATTTTAAAATTTAAATCTCGGTTTTAGATACATTTTAATTAGTTTCCATCATTTTACCCGAGTTTTGAAACATTACGTATTTCATGGCCATGCAAAACTGAAATTAAATAAAAAAAATTTATTTAAAATATTTCAACTTGGGTTTTAGCCAAGACATAAACATTAACTCTATAATGTCTATTTTTAATCAAATTTATTGTAAAGAAATCTGAATTTTCGAGTACCGAAGTTCTCTAGAAAATCCGCTCACATAATACGCTTGATTGACTTGACTAGAAAAATCAAGTGATTTGAATTTCAAATAAAATCTTGAATTAAATATAGAAATCAACTATATTTAATTATTGTGAGCATTCCAACATTCCTAAAAGCAAACGTAATTTATTGAATCTTTCGGAATGCAAGGGCTTCGTGAATATGTCGGCAACATTATTTTCGGTATCAATATGATCCATTAAAATATCACCTTTATTGACATGATCACGTAAAAAGTGATGTCATATATCTATGTGTTTAGTACGAGAGTGAGATACCAGATTTTTACTTAAATCAATCGCACTCGTGTTATCACACAAAATAGATATAGCATCAAATTTAATCATATAGTCGGCTAATGTTTGCTTCATCCATAATATTTGAGCACAACATTTTGCCGCCGCTATATATTCGGCTTCCGCGGTAGATAATGATACGGAGTTTTGTTTCTTTGAAAACCAAGAAGCCAAACATCCACTGAGTAATTGACAAGTACCGCTTGTGCTTTTTCTATCGATTAAGTGACCCGCATAATTCGAGTCGGAATAGCACACTAAGTCAAATGGTAGTCCTTTCGGATACCAAAGACCAAGCTCCGTGGTTCCTTTAAGAGATCTAAATATCCGTTTAACCGCGGATAAATGAGATTCTTTAGGTGTCGCTTGAAATCGAGCACATTTGCAAACGCTATATTGAATATCCGGTCTACTTGTGGTGATATAAAGTAAACTACCAATCATACCACGATATTTCTTTATATCAACCGAATTTCCGGTAGCATCCGTAACTAATTTCTCCGAGGGAGACATATGAGTACTAAGGGGTTTGGCATTTTCCATCTCAAATTTCTTAAGCATTTCCTTGCAATATTTGGATTGAGATATATGAATGCCTTTGTTAGATTGCTTAATTTGCAAACCTAAGAAGAAATTTAGTTCTCCCATCATGCTCATTTCGAATTCTTTACTCATTATTTTCGAGAATTCATTACATAGTGATTCCTTGGTTGACCCAAAGATAATATCATCTACGTAAATTTGAACGAGCAAGATATCATCACCTTCATACTTCGTAAATAGAGTAGTGTCGTCAATTCCCATTTTAAAACCACTAGCAATTAGGAATTTGCTTAACCGCTCATACCAAGCTCTGGGAGCTTGCTTTAGTCTGTATAAGGCTTTATAAAGTTTATACACATATTCCGGATGTTCTAAATCTTCAAATCTCGGTGGTTGTCTTACATAAACTTCTTCTTCTAAGACACCATTTAGGAAAGCCGATTTAACATCCATTTGATAGACTTTGAATCCCTTATGACAAACGAAAGCTAAGAACATTCGAATTGCTTCGAGTCTAGCCACGGGAGCATAAGTTTCATCGTAGTCTATACCTTCAATTTGTGTATATCCTTGAGCAACTAGTCTTTCTTTATTTCTTACCACTGTTCCACTTTCGTCTAACTTATTACGAAAGACCCACTTGGTTCCAATAGTAGAACTATCGGGTGGAGGTGGAACTAGTTCCCAAACTTTGCTACGAGTAAATTGGTTTAATTCTTCTTGCATGGCAAGAATCCAATCCTCGTCCAATAAAGTTTCTTTTGTAGTTTTGGATTCTATTTGTGATAGAAAAGCTAAGTGACTATCAATGTTTTGCACTTGAGATCGAGTTTGGACACCTTTAGTTCTATCACCTACGATATTCTCGATAGGATGATTTCTAACCCAAGGTACATCCGAAGGTAATTTATTATCGACCTCAATTATTTAGAGAGGGTTATTAGGAGTTGTATTTCCTTGATCAAAAGTTTCAATTTGTCTAATAACATTCTCAACGTTATCATGACAATCTTCTTTTGGATCACTTTCCTCTTCAACCAAATCTTTATACTTTGATAGTGGTTTTGATTCATCAAACACAACATTCAATGATTCTTCCACCATTAAAGTTTTAAGATTAAATACCCGATAAGCTTTGCTTGTATTTGAATATCCAAGAAATACACCCTCACTAGTTTTGGGTCGAATTTCGATAAATAATCTTTTGTATTCAAAATAAAGCATTTACTTCCAAAAACCTTGAAGTAGCTTATCATCGAAGTTTTACCGAAATAGAGCTCTTAAGGAGTCTTCATTTTGATTGGTCGTAGTAAAACTCGATTAAGAATATAATAAGCCGTTGACATGGCTTCGGCCCAAAAATATTTAGGTCGACAATATTTATTAACCATCGTGTTTGCCATTTCTTGTAATGTTCTATTCTTCCTTTCAACAACCCCATTTGATTGAGGTGTATAAGGAGGAGAGAAGTTGTGAGTAATGCCATTAGCTTCACAAAATCAACAAACTCGGAATTTTGAAATTTTTTACTATGATTCGTCCGTATATAAATAATAGACGTTTCTTATTGAGTTTGTATCCTTTTGCGAGCAAGAAATGATGTAAAAGCATCACTTTTTGCTTTTAGGAACTCTGTCCACGTATATCATGAGAAGTCGACGACTACTACAAGAGTATACGAACTACCTCCCAAACTTTAAACGGGCACGGGTCCGATGAATCCATATGTAGAAGCTCAAGTGGTCTAGTAGTAGACACCATGAATTTGGCTTTATAAGATGCTCGAATTTGTTTGCCAATTTCATAAGCTTCACATATATGATCTTTTATGAAATTGAGTTTTGGTAAACCACGTACATGTTCATTCAAACATATATTTTTGATGAGTTTCATATTGACATGACCTAAACATTGATGCCATAAACATGGATCCTCATTCATGGATACCAAACACACATTTTCATAGTCATTTAGGTCACACGAATAAACATTCTTGCTTCGTGGATATTTTAGAATTAGTTTCCACTCTTTGTCATAAATAGCACAATGAGATGGAAAAAAGATCACTTTGCAACCATTGTCACATAGTTGACTTATTGAAAGCAAATTGTACTTTAGTCCAATGACTAATTGTACATCACAAATTTTAAAACTTTCATTTCCAATGTCACCAATGCCAATAATGTCACTTTTGCTACTATCTCCAAAAGTTACAACTCCAGCGATTACTTTTTTAATGTTGTTCAACAAAGACTTATTACCGGTTATATGTCGAGAACAACCACTATCAAGGTACCACACATCTTTCTTAGCAGCAAGGCACACCTACATACAAGATTAATTAAACCTTTTGGTACCCTTCTTACTTGAGGGTCCGGGTGTTAGCACATCATGAGGCAAACGAGTACTTTCATATATAGATAAATCGAGGCATAGGATAATCATTCACATAAACAATATCATTTCTAGATGCTTGATTCCTATTAGAGATATGATATGGATTTCTTCTAGGAGCATATCTAGAATTATCACGAAAAGCATTTCTATTATCACTACTGGGAAATATAGTGATAACGGAATCTCTAGAATGATTATTAGCACGATAATAAGCATGATTATTTCTAACATTAGCATTATAGTTTCTAGGATAAGCATGATGACTCACATTAGCATGTTGACTCGATCTAGAATTAAAATGACTCGTATTCCTAGACATAGAATAAGCATTTACATTACGAGCATGACCATAACCATTTGGATTTCTAGCATTATAACCTTGCTTAGGAACTTTAGATGAACTAGCATTGTTGGTACTAGTACTAGCTTGATGTTGCATGTTCCTTTGTTGAAAACTAATTGGTTTTTGTTGATAAGTAAACCTCGGTTGCTTTTTATCATTTTTGACCATGTTTTCTTTCTTTTTAGCAACTTTAGTTTTCTAATCATTTTTCGAACTTTCACCTTTAGGAATCCATTTATACTTCCCCTTTCTTTCACCTTCTTTGGCTTTGCAACAAAGACTTATATGTCCACTAACATTGCAATATGAACATTTAGGTGAAGATGATTTAGGAGGAGTATTCCTTGAAGTATTAGGAGGTGGAACTTCTCTTTTAGGGGGGGAGTTCGCATTATATCCTAAACCTTCTCGGTTAAATGATTCCATTGAGTTAAATACCATATTCTCCAATATAGTACTACTCTTGGTGAATTGCTTAACGGTTTTCTCAAGATTTTCTTTTTCCTGTTATTAAAGAAATTTGCTTGATCCAAGATTTGAGACAAGAGCTTGCTATTCTCATTTTGAAGCCTTTGATTTTCCACGAGAACCGATATAAGTTCCGAGATTACATGATCTCGTTCTTTTGATTCGGTTTCGAGTAAACCATTAAGATTTGAAAGTTCGAAATCCTTAACGGATAAAGTAACTTGAAAATCTAATTCTTTTCACTTAGTGTCTCATTTTCATGAATCAAAGATTCATTTCGAATCTTTAAATTCAACATCTCAACATGGAGATCACTAGTGTTAGTAGATAATTGAACTTTTTCATTTTCCATCTCTTCGGCTTGAAGTATCAAGGATATATTCTGAATCTCAAGATTTCAAATATTTTCATCCTTATTAGTATTTTCAAGTTTCAAGCGCTCATTTTTAGATGAAATGAATTCATAATATTCCACATCTTTGACATGGATATCGGTCAAACGAGTGACCTCTTTTTGTAGCTCAACATTCACATCCCGTATTTTATTGCTTTCGGAACTAATCGTGATGTATTTTTGGCTAATTTCATCATGACTCGTTTTCAACATTTTTACAAGATTAATAAGCTCCGAGACACCCAGATTTATATGATCTACTTTAAACAAATCTATACTAACATTATCACTACTACAAGATGCTACATTATTAGAAGGGTTTAGGGTTACCTCTTGATTAGTAGTGGAGATATCCGTTGGTGTAGCTTCATCACCGATCGCCATCATGCACAAGTTAACAACTTCTTCACTTTGTTCGGGAGCTTCTTCATCCTCGCTTAAATCCCATCCATTTTCGGCTACAAGACTTCAACCTTTAGCCAACTTTGGACATTCCCGTTTAAAGTGACCGGGTTGTTTACATTCGAAACACACATCATGTGCTTCTTCATTTGGCGATTCCTTCGGCTTAGGTGGAGAATAATTATTCGAATAATTCGAATTATTATAAGCATTATTCCCTTGTTGAACACCTTTTCCTTTGTTAAAACTCGTGGTCGGAAAATTGTTATTTTTTTATAATTAGGCCTTCCTTTCGAGTTAAATACACGTTGTTGGTTACTCGACTTAAGGAATCCTTTTCCGTACCTTTGAGCTTTACTTTGCAAAACCCGACATAGTTGTCTCGAAAGAAGTGCAATCTCTTGTTCATCTAGATTTTGCAATTCTTCGTTTAACTCATCGTCGTTTTCATCTTCATCGATAAGTATTGCTTTTAAGGCCATGCTTTTTCTTTTATCTTCCACTTTCGAAAGGGCCTTTTCCGGAATGTTATCTTCCTCGTAAGCATGAAGATTTCTGAATAAGCTATCAATGGAGTATGAATTCAAGTTATGCATTTCTTTTATTGTGGTAATTTTAACTTTCTAACTTGGAGGCAAGGCTTTTAAAATCCTACGATTTTTCTCATTTATAGTATAAACCTTTCCAAGTTGTGCAAGTTCATCGATTATACGAGTAAACCTCGTTTCCATATCGATGATGGTTTCACCTTCGAGGAGTTTAAAATTTTCATATTCTTGTATTAAAGTATCCATTCGGGATTCTTTAATATCTTTTGTACCCTCGTAAGTAATAACCAATTTGTTCCACATTTCTTGTGCGGACTTGCAATTGTTAACACGTTTATATTCTTTTTCCGCAAGTGCACTAGTAAGAACCATTTCCGCTTTCGCGGCAATATTCATTTGAATTTCTTCATCCCGAGTATATTCACACACTTTCTTCTCAACAATAAAGTTGCCTACCTTTTTAGTAGGTATAATGACTCCATCTTCTATGGCCATCCAAACTTTGACTCCTTGGGATCTAGCATATATTCTAAATCTTGTTTTCCAAATAGCAAAATTAGTGCCATCAAAAACTGGTGGTCGGGAACTAGAAAGTCCTTTTCCGCAACCAATAGTATTCAAATAAGCCATCAAAAAGATGTCCTTTTTACGGTTTTATATAGCGACTTTCGCAACAGTCGATAAACCCGATAAGGACCTACTTTTTATTGTATTTTCCGATTATCACAACAATTGTAAAACACGGTTAAAAGCACTGCTCTGATACCAATTGATAGGTCCTGTATATGGGTTAGATAATCTAGAAGGGGGGGTTGAATATCTTATCACCTTTTTAAAATTTAGAGCTTGGATTTTTCGAAGTTTCTTTCCTCTTTTAAAATTCGTTACTTGTAAGCAAGTAAATCGAGTGCGGAAAAATAAAGAAGGAAAGATAAATAACACGGTCGATTTTATCCTGGTTCGCGATGCTCGCAACCCCTAATGGATTCGAACAACCCTACTCCAGTCCTTGAGCTCCTCCCCGGACTTGAGATTTCTTCCACTATAAAGAGACTCCTTTATAGTAGGTGGAGAAGCCTTTACAACGCCTAAACCACTATTTATTTATCTTGGAGCAATACACACACTTATCCTCCTCACAATAAATAGCAAATACCCACTACAAGAATTATCTTGGAGCGTAACTCCCCGTTACCTCCTCAAATACTTTGTAGTATTCCCCTAGACAATGTACTTCTACAACTTTGCCGGTCATGGATCTTAGGTCTTAGATCTTGGGTTTTCCCTTTTCTTCACGGTGCAAAGGCTACTAACTCCCCGTTAGTACGCCTAAGACTTGGGTCTTAGAACAAGAGTCATCTCACTTCACTTCACCTCACTGCAAAGATTAGAATACAAGTATAACAAACAAACAATATATAATAAGTGAGATATATATTAAATCCATGCAAAACTAGTATGTTACGGTACTCGCCACGGGGATGCTATTACGCGTTAAAATAATTTATTCGTTATTAATTAAAGTCGAGTTCTTCACGACGCCAATCGGAAAAACTACGTACTTTAGTGGTGTGTGCAAGTGGTGATTAATTTATATATATAAATATATATTCAACTCACAAGTGTGAGGACCAAGAAAGAAAAATTCAACTCGCAAGTGCGAGGACCAATAAAGAAAAATTCAACTCGCAAGTGCGAGGACCAAGAAAGAAAAATATTCAACTCGCAAGTGCGGGGACCAAAAGAAAAACAAGCACACTAATTATAAATACCACACACAAGCATATAAACACAACTCACACGTGCATAAAAGTAGCTCATTATAAAATAACGAGGGCCGCTATTATGCGTTAAATTTAGGGCTGAGCATTCGGTTCAGTTAACTGAATACCGAACTGAAATAACCAAAATAATTCCTTTAAAATATTTTTGAGCTCAAGATAAAGATTAAGGACTTGGTAGAGCAAATACAAGGGAGCTAATACTTTTGGTTACTTAAAGAATCAAATTTATACCACTTAAGGTAAAACTAGATTATAATTTTTTTTTGACCAAACCAAAAGATAGTTAAATGGCCTTTCACACCCAAAATGAGTTTTTCAAAGGACTTGGGGGAAGCTTAGGATAATCTTTTAGTTGCTTCCAAGAACTTACAAGATGCTAAAATATACACTAAATGAATCAACTTCAAGAACAAGTGTATATAAGAGCAAAATTCAAGATTAAATGTATATAAGTTAATATATGCAAAAATCAACCAAGAAAGCACAATATATCAACTATATATTCGGTTATATATATAAATATATAACAATATGAAACCAACTTATAACCCTTGAGATCTAAAGAGAAAACAAGAGAAAAAACTAGTTTTGAAGCTTTAACACACAAAAAACACTAGATTAGCCAAAAAAAAACACTCGCCGGAAAATGGCCGGAATTTGGGTTTCAAAGGGGACTTTTCTTGGGCTCAAAAGGTCACTCACAAGCTGTCTAAAAAAGGCTTGGAAGGTGGAAAAACAAAGGTGTGTGAAGGAGAGCAAGATTTATGAAGAAAAATAAGCCAAAATGATGATATATGAAGGTTTAAAAATGGCTTCACTCAAGGCTACGTTTTTGGCTCAAAGAAGGCAGTAGGGAGAGTGATTGGGAAGTTTTTTCTTCAGCATATAGTTGGCTCTTAAAGCTTGGTAAAACAAGTGGGGGGTGGGGAGCTATTTATAGCCAAAAAATAAGTATTTTAGCTTTATTTTTAAATGGTCAAGGCACATGTTGAAAAGGCAAGTGGGAGGAATATTCCTAGAGATCTACCAGCTGTGCAACAATTCAAATTTGCATGGAAAAGAGTGCCCACACATTTTTATTAATTTACGAATCAATTAAAACGTAAAACGCGCGTACCGACGAGCCGAAATGGGTTTAATCACGATAAATCGAACAATCATTCAAAAATTATGAAATTTTGGGAATCCCCTATAAATATGCCCAGAGGATTATGGTCAAAATTTCACCTTTAAATGAGTTGACCTTCTATGACTTTTAAGCGACCATTAAATCAATTACGTATCGATTTAAGGGGTCCCGAAAAAAAGTCATCCAAAATTTACAAAACTTATTCTACAATGTTCTATGGAGAAACTAAAGACATATCCAAGGTTTCAAGTCAAAATGATATGTGGAAGTATTTTTACGAATTTTTCGAATGTAAAAATAGCCTTCCGGAACGATCGAAAAATTCTTTTGTCTTTACCAACAACTTAGACAAAAGTTTTCACTTGATAAATATTCAAACATAATATTCCTTATAAAATAATGACTATAAGGTCCAAGGAGTATTTAAGTTTGAATTTAAAAAAATTTTATCTGGATAAATAAGGATTTACCGGTTTTTCGGAATAAAATCAACTTTTTGGTCTTTTGGCATGGTTTTTGGCAAGGCAATTTGATAATAAAAGTTAGACAAATATATCAAGAATATTTGAGAGAAAAACATTTAAGAACAACATGCTTTTAAATAATTTGAGCAATTTTGATACGTAAAAGTAATGTTTAAAAATTCTAGATATTTGTGCCTTTAGTCGATGCCTAAGTCTTTTGACATAAATAACCTAGAATATAAAATACCATTAACTTGATATTTCCATTCTAAGTCAATGTCTAAAATGTGTCGGAAAACATTTTTGGTTAGGTTTGACCACTTTGACCACTTTGACTTGATACAGGAAAATGTCGTCTCCGGGGGAGGATTCCAAGTGGAATCCTAAATCTAATTTAATTTCACTTTTATTTTGACAAATTCCAAAACCTAAAGGAGCGAAAGCTAAGACTCTGTCACTCGCATTGTGACCCTCCAAACTATCGTTCTTCACCATAACGATATATCCATCTACAAAATCACGTGCATCAACCACCATGAGTGTTCTTCCACATGTTGAGTCACCCGATTATTGCTTTTACAATCCTTCGGCCTCCTGAAGAAAATCACTAGTATCATCCAAATAGTTCACTTGGTTGATCAAGCCATTGAAACAATTGCGATGACCTCTTCCATCTTCTTCCATCTCGAGTCCGAACACATCTTTCTTGAGAAACCTACTCCTCAAGAACAACAAGATTGATCCACGGTGCAAGGGCCAACCGAATAATCCATACCGTAGGTAACTTTGTCTCTACCCGCTTTAGCAGTCTCCTTGTCAGTAAATCCTTTATAGTACTCCGCCATACCATTTGAACCTCGAACTTTCCCTCAACCTCATCCATCTCGAACCCAAACCTTGGCTCTGATACCACTTGTTAGGTTAGAGGACTATACACAATCCGAGATTCACCAACCACCAATACAGAGCACACACGCCAATTGATTAGTTGACAAGATCCACCAAAGCGCGATCACACATTATTCAAGTATTACTTCTACTTGTATCAATAATAAGTAAAAGCAAAACAAGAACACACACAATATTTGACGTGGAAACACCCACGCCACAACCCGTATTATTAATGCAATCAATAATCAATAATACATCAAAAAAATAACGCCTCAATGGTGTCCAAAACCCGATACTTGAGCCAATAATGCTCAAGCATCTCCCAAACAATACCTAAGACTACATCTCTTAAGTATTCACCTTATCAAACAATACAATATGACTATGTATATATAGCCATCCAAAACTTAGCCACCAAGACGTACCATACTTGTTCTACAAGTCTTACCATACTTGTTATACAAGCGTTCCCATTCTTGGCGCCTAATTACCCAACTTAGTGATCAATACATACTATATATAATAATTGTCTACACATACAATTATTATCTTACCCATATATATCTTGGACCACCCAAGACCATAACATCCTATTGGGTTGAAACCCAACACTTCTTAAATGCTAAACTCGTCAATTTAGAATGTTCTTCCTCAAATCATACACCTCTATTCTTGGTTCCTAAACCAGAAGTCGAGGTAAGGTCCTCAAAATGTTTTCGATTTGAAAATATATGGTTGTGAGAGCCATTATTTTGTCGTATAGTGGAGGATTACTAGAAGGAAAGAGGAGTGCAAGAGTTTTTAAACAAATTATACGGGTGTCGTACTACTCTACAACATTGGGGAAATGAGTATGAGGGAAATTTTTCGACTCGTATCAGGCGTATAAAAGAAAATATTAAGGCTTTGAGACTAAAAAAGAGATCGTAAGTCTTCTATTAAACACTCAGGAGAATAAAGCATCGACTGAGATTTTAATTTAGAAAGAATTCTTTTGGCACCAAAGGTCAAAACAATTATGGTTGCAAGAAGGAGATCGTAACAGTAAGTTTTACCACAGAAAAACAACTAATCGAAGAAATCACAATCAGATTCAGCAACTACAAGATGAAGATGGGGTATGGCGAAATTAGCAAAATGGTCTGCCAAATATAGTGATGTCCTATTTTAGTAGTTTATTCTCACACGGTATCCCAGACTAGAAAGAAGTACTTGATTGTATTAGTCTGTCAGTAACTGAAGTGTAGAATGGGGTGCTACTAGCTCCTATATCAAATGAGGAAGTGAAGAAGGCATTGTTTTAGTTGAATTCGGATAAATCTCCAAGCCCCGATGGTTTCAATCTGGATTTTTATCAGAAGTGCTGGCACATAGTTGGTAAGGACGTAATTCGTGTGGTAAAGAGATTTTTTGAAGAAGGGGTATTAAGTGAGGGACTAAATGACACCAATATAGTTCTTATTCCGAAAATAAAGAACCCGGCTACTATAGGTGATTTCAGGCCAATATCTTTATGTAATGTGATCAATAAAGTTGTGTTAAAGGTGATGACGAATAGATTAAAAGAAGTACTGGACTCGGTAATTTCTGACACTCAAAGTGCTTTCACCCGGGTAGCGGGGTAGGTCAATTACTGACAATATCTTGATTTCGTTTGAGGTGCTGCATTATATGAAGAGGAAGCAAAAAGGGAAAAATGATCATATGGTTTTAAAACTTGATATGAGTAAGGCTTATGATAGGGTGGGGTGGGGGTTTTTCAGAAGCTAAGTTATTGAAAATGGGTTTCTTTCATAAATGGGTGGAGCTTATTCTCTATTGTGTGTCTACAGTTAAATTTAAATGAATGGAGGGAGAGAAGTGGGGCCTGTTATTCCAAGTAGATGGATTAGACAAGGGAATCTGTTATCCCGTACTTGTTCATCATATGTGCAGAAGGACTGTCATCACTTATAAGGAGGGATGCGTTGAGAGGTGATATACATGGTTGTAAAGTAGCGAGAGATGCGCCAAAGATTTCTCATATGCTTTTTGTTGATGACAGCTACGTGTATTGTATGGCCTCTGAGGAAACTGCATCTAATGTTATGAGACTGCTTAACACCTTTGAAAAAGCAACGGGACAGAAAGTGAATTTTGTGAAGTCTTCAGTGTTTTTTAGTTCAAATACGGAGGATCATGTCAGGATTAATATTTGCAATCTGATGGAAATCAAGGAAGTTGAGGAGAGGTGCCTGTACTTGGGACTTCCTAATACGATAAATAGAAATAAGAATGTCATCTTGGGTTTCTTAAAAGAGAAAATCAGAAAGAGATTACAGAGTTGGGACGAGAGGGTGTTATCTAGAGCGGGAAAAGAGGTCATACTGAAGAGTGTGGTTCAATCATTGCCGTCATATGCAATGAATTTTTTCTTCTTCCACTAAGCCTTTGTCGTGACATTGAACAAATGATGGGTAAATTCTAGTGGTAGAAATCCTCTTCATAAGGGCGAGGACTACATTGGATGAGTTGGGAACGATTATCTGTTCACAAATCTCATGGAGGTATGGGCTTCAGAAATCTAAGAGATTTTAATTTGGCTTTACTTGGAAAACAAGGGTGGCGTCTAGTGAAGTGTGATAACTCATTAGTAGCAAGGGTGTTCAAAGCTCGTTACTACCCAAATGGGACATATTGGGATGCGAGCCTAGGTTCAAATCCTAGTTTTGTTTAGAGGAATATCTGGGAAGCCCATGAATTAGTTAAATGAGGAAGTAAATGGTGTGTTGGCAGGGGTAATTCAATTCCAATTCTGGGTGAACCTTGGTTACTTGACAAAAGCAATTCTTTTGTAATTTTAAACCATCCAGTGTTGCAAAATAGATTGGTAACAAGCTTATTGAGGATGGACAGACTTGATTGGGACTAGGATTTAACTTATGATTTGTTTGAAGTGAGGGACGTTGAACTGATCTTGTCAATTCTATTGTTTGAAAATGTTGAAGTAGACTCTTGGCAATGGATTAATGAACCTTCTGGGAATTATAATGTTAAGAGCTGAGTGCATATCAGTTATTACAATAATTTAAGGGAAGTTGGGTTAAAAATGAGAATTTGGGGTTTTGGCGAAAGCTATGGAATCTGAAAATTCCTCCGAAGGTTAAGGATTTCATCTGGAGAGCTGTTTCGGCCGGGGTGTGTACCTACAAACAAAAATCTGAGTGATCGCAGTATCGATTTTCTGGTCACATGCCCAATGTGTCAAGCACATACCGAAGGAATAATGCATATATTGGTCCAGTGTTGTTTTGCTAAACGATGCTGGAATGTATCTAGGGTTCAAGGAGGTCTTGAGAGAAATTCTAATTTTGGAGAATGGTTGTTGTTTGGACTTGATAGAGGCATGGATAGAAATGGTGAAAAATTTGTTATGTTATGTTGGGTGATCTGGGGTGCTCGTAACAAAGTGGTCTGGCAACAAAAGCATTAAAAAGAGAATGAAGTAGTATCATTAGCATGTTCAGTTTTTGATCAGTGGTCAAGTGCTCAGGTTAAAAATTATGGTGCGTCCCTTGTAGCGCTAAATTAAGGAGATGGGGCTGAGCAATGGTCTGTTCCAGGTAACAATATGATTAAAATTAATGTTGATGATTCTATATTTTCCGATGAGGGCAGATTTGGATTTGGTTGTGTGGCAAGGAATCAGGCCGGTAGCTTTGTAGAAGCTTTTTCAGAATGCAGAGCAGGTCGAGTAGAGGCTGAGCTTGTTGAAGTAGCTGCGATAAAAGAGGCATTAAGTTGGTTGAAGGACATGAACTGGGGAGAGGTGATCATCGAATCCGACTCACTAATTGTGGTTCAAGCATTGCGGAGTACTGTTAACATGAAGTCCACTTTTGGGTACACGATTCAAGTGTAGGAAGATGGTGTTGGATCTGCAAAACATAGATATAGTCTTTGTAAAACGTATAGCTAATAGAGCTGCTCACGCCTTGGCTAAGTGCTTTATTTCTGCTCCTGTATGTTCAGTAAACCTAGATTTTATTCTTCTGGAAGTTGTATCTGCAATTGCAGCAGACATGAATTTTAATCAATGAAGTTTTCTTCCCTTAAAAAAAACACATATAGAATTAGAATGAAAGTTGTTAAAAAAAATAATAATTGACGAGTAAGTTGTGCTACACCAGTAACTTGAAAATTATACATTGTCTCATGACAATATGCCATCCATCAACCCAACATTGATGAAACTTGCTCAACTGGCAAGTGTGTACTCCAGTCGATAAAAATGCCAGTGCAATTTTGGCTTATGTTTGGCTCTACCGAACTACGCCACCTGAGCCCATCAGATAAAAATTACAATTATTAGAACTTAGTCTGTGGTCATCTTACCGTATCTGATCACTATCTTGCAGCTCGCAACATTGATGGCACAGTTTGAATGTTCCATCCCCCTCCCCCCAAACATGCTCTGTTTTGCCCTTTTCATCCTCAAAACTGTAATTGCCTAGGACACCTTTTACGTGCTGTGTTTAGAATAGTTCTATCAAAATCATATCTTGTATGTATTTTCCTTAGTGGTGACGCAGCGACTAACAATGTTGTTTGTAGTCAACGATGCAGCTAATGGCTGTAGTCAACACTCAATGATGCAGCTGACGGAATAATAAGTCGTGAAATGGTTGTGGCATGTTTCAGGCTCAAGTTTATCGTGTTTGATTAATTTAATGGACCAAGTTATCGTATTGAGAGAAGAAGAGTTTCCCAAAAGGCTCATGGTGTGAGACGAGTGGGTACTTTGGAAGTGATCTATAATAAAAGGCAACTTGTTAAAAAGACAATGTAAGAAAAATATGCTCTCCCCTCTCTCTTACTTTCCATCTTCCCGCTCAGCCGCTCCAAACACTTTTTTATTTTCCCGCTCATTGTAATCCCTCTCCGGCAAACTTTGACCACCCTGACCGTTACCTTCAGCTACCACACTCGCCCCACGACCAACCTTTTCGTTCTCCCCTCACTACCTTCTGTCACCTCTTGGTTTTATTTATTCCGATCTGTAATCTTTCTTCTTTTCTCCGATGGGATCCAGGAAGGTCTGAGCACTCTTGTTCTATATACTTAAGTAACAATTCGTATATACCCCACGGTTTTTCTCTCTGAGATTTCAGAGCCGTCTTGTCTTTGTGGCAAGTTTTTTAAATCCATAAGCTATTCATATTTTGTTTACTTTGAACCATATATTAAACATCCAGATTTGATTCACATATACAAAACTATGAGCCAACAGAAGAATCCCAATTTGGAGGAGTTGTACGCTAATCTATCCATTGAGGAGGAAGAGGAGAATGGTGTCATAGTGGGGGTGGAAGAGGTAACGGAGAAGAAAAAGACGTTTGTCCTGGTGGGTAAATTCTTGACGGACAGAAATATTAATTTTCAGGCCATGCAAAATTTACTGGCTTCTCTATGGCGGCCTAAGGAAGGGATGGAGATACATGACCTAGGGGGGTTTAAATATTCTTTCGTGTTCTACCATATCATGGACCTACGAAAAGTAATTGACGGAGGGCCATGGTCCTTTGAGCAAAATATGTTGATATATAAGCAAGTGGAAGAGATGGAAGATCCGCAAGGGGTGCAGCTGAAAGAAATAGACATATGGGTGCAAGTTTACGACGTACCACAGGGGTTCATATCTGAGAATATACTGAAAAGTGTGGGATCGTATATTGGCCAGTATGTGAAGTCGGACCCTGCGAATTTTGAAGGGACATGGAAGCCGTGTGTGAGAATCAGAGTTACTTTGGACATCAATAAGCCATTGAAACGCCGTATGAAAATAAAAAGAGAAGGAGGGACATGGAGCTGGATTAATTTTAAATACGAGAGAATGGGCAATTTTTGTTTTGTGTGCGGGATGATTGGTCATACGGAGAGGGATTGTGGGATTGTGTATGAGAACCCAGATAAGGAGATTGAACGGGCATACGGAACTTGGTTAAGGGCACCAGGTCGTAATAGTAAGCCTGGAGTGGGTGCTAGGTGGCTGAGAAATGTTGAAGGTGGAGGAGGATGGACGGAGAACGGTGGAGCAACAGGGAATCAATCAAGGGACAGAGATGAGCAAAGAAAGGCGAGATTTGAGGAAAATGCTGGTATTGTGCGCGAGAAAAAAGGAGATGCGAGATTTGAGGAAAATGCTGGTATTGTGCGCGAGAAAAAAGGAGATAAGGGAGCTGTTATTGTCACAACTAGAAATCAGGGATCAGATGAGGGAGTAAATCAGGGAATTGATTTGAGCGGGAATGAGGATAATGTAAATGTAGTATTGGACGCAAAACGCAGGCGGGTTGGGCTAGACCAAAATAAGAAAGATACTGGGCCGGACAACATGGTTACAGACGGTCTGGGAGATAATTTAAATGAGATACATGTGCCAAAAAACTTGCATGGGGTGGGCTCTGGAATCCAGGCCCACCGAGAATTATGAGTTTCTTAGTGTGGAACTGCCGGGGTTTGGCCCAACCACGGACAGTTCGATTTCTCAAAGAAATCATTAAACAATTACGGCCCAATTTAATATTCTTGTCAGAAACGTTTGCTAATAAGAAGAAGATAGAGTCCATTTGTAAAGCTGTGTCTTTTAACGGGTGTTTTGTAGTGGAGTCACAGAGACACGGTGGTGGCTTAGCACTACTGTGGAAGAATGAAGGGGGGGTTGAGATAAAAGGAAGTAGTAACCATTATATAGACTTCGAAGTATGCTGTGATCAGGTTGGCCGTTGGAGGTACACAGGGTTTTACGGCTGCCCAGAACGACAGAGAAGAAGGGAATCTTGGCAAATGATGAGAGACCTAGCTGCAGAATCACAACTCCCGTGGTGTCTCATAGGAGACTTTAATGACATGATGCATGAGCATGAAAAACAGGGAGGTAGAAGACAACCAAGAGGATTACTGGAAGGTTTTAAAGAAGCAGTGTTTGACAGTGGGTTGGATGATCTCGGTTTTATTGGAAGTGAATTTACGTGGGAAAAATCAAGAGGTACGGCTACATGGGTACAAAAGAGATTGGATAGGGGGTTGGTGAACCAAGGGTGGAGAAATATGTTTCCGCAGGCATCAGTAAAAGTCTTGGAAGTTTCGACCTCGGACCATATGCCTTTATTCCTGGAGGTTAATAGAATGATGTTTGTTCCGAGAAGAAGAAGGTTTAAGTTCGAGAACATGTGGATTAAGGAGGAACAATGCAGCATGCTAATTCAAGAAAGCTGGAGACAAACCGCGGGTCAAACAATTGTGGAAAAGGTAGAATATTGCTGTTTAAAGCTTGAAGAATGGGGGGGTGGAAATATGAAGGAGATGCGGGAACAGATCCAGTATTATAGAAAAGAGATGACCAGGTTTAGATCACGGCGAGATACGTATGGGATAAGCAAGTACAACGAAGCGAGATGGGAATTTCTCAAGCTACTGGAAAAACAAGAAGTGTATTGGAAGCAACGTGCGAAACAGTTTTGGCTTAAGGAAGGGGATCAAAACACGAAATTCTTCCACAAGTTTGCATCAGGACGAAAGAAAACAAATCAGGTGGTGAAGTTAAAAGATAAACACGGTGTGTGGCAGGAAAATCGTGAAAATATCAAGGAAATTATCACTGAGTATTTTGAGGAGTTGTTTCAGTCAACAAATACGGCAGGAAGGTTGTCGGAAAGGGAGAAAATAAGCCAGGTTACAGATGAGCAAAATGAAGAATTGATGTTACCAATCACTTGTGAGGAGGTTAAACATGCAGTGTTCTCAATGTTCCCAGAAAAAGCACCTGGAGGAGATGGATTAAACCCATGTTTTTACCAAGCTTATTGGCATATAGTGGGGGACGATGTGGTGAACTTCTGTCAGCGATTCTTAGCATCGGGGGAGCTTCCACCAGGCATTAATCGTACGTTGGTATGCCTAATACCAAAAGTAAAACAACCCCAGCAAATGCAGGACCTGAGGCCTATATCACTCTGCAATGTGCTATTTCGCATACTTTCCAAGGTAATGGCAAATCGCTTGAAAAGGTGCTTGCCAACACTAATCTCGGACAAACAGAGTGCTTTTGTGGAAGGTCGATTACTCACTGACAACGCACTAGTAGCGTTTGAATTGAATCATTATATTAAGCGAAAGACACAGGGAAAGAATGGTGTGGTTGGAGTAAAACTAGACATATCAAAAGCTTATGACAGATTAGAGTGGCCGTTCCTCGAAGGTATGCTACTGAAATTTGGATTCAATAATGTATGGGTGGAGAGAATTATGCAGGGTGTACAAACTGTCTCCTATAGCTTTCTACATGACGGATGTGAGTTTGGAAACATACAACCTCAACGTGGAATTAGGCAAGGGGACCCGATTTCCCCTTACCTATATATATTGTGTGCGGAGGGTCTTAGCTCAATAATCAGGCGGCATGAAGAGGTTGAACTAGTTCATGGACTATCGATAGCTCGTGGGGCACCGTCTATATCGCATCTACTCTTTGCAGATGACTGTTACATTTTCTTTAAAGCGACAAGTCAAGAAGCTAGAAGTATGAGGAATATATTAGAGCGATATGAGAAACTCTCAGGACAGGCCATTAATCTGATGAAATCAACTGTAAACTTTAGCCCCAATACTACCATTGAGTGCAGAAAACAAATATGTGACATATTGCAAGTACAGGAGATAAGAAGGCCAGGAAAGTATTTGGGTTTGCCAATGCATATTGGGAAGAATAAATTCAATGAGTTTAAATTCTTGATAGAGAAGGTAAATCAGAAACTACAAGGATGGAGTCATAAGTCGTTATCTAAAGGAGGAAAACTGATCTTGCTTAAAACGGCTGCACAAACTATACCTAATTTCTGGATGAACTTAATGCTAATTCCGCAGGAGGTATGTAGTACAATTCAAAGGCAGATGAATGCTATGTGGTGGGGGAATGGGGGGAGAAGCAAAGGAATACGGTGGCTATCATGGGAGAGGCTGTGCGAGGCTAAACAGGTTGGAGGGTTGGGGTTTAAGGACTTAAGAAAGTTTAACATCGCAATGTTAGCAAAGCAGGGTTGGCGCTTGCTAAATGGGGATAATCCAATGGTTACACAACTGATGAAAGCCAGGTACTACCCACAAACCAGTTTTTTGGATGCTAAAATAGGCTCGAACCCGAGCTTTATGTGGCGTAGCATCCTTGAATCACAGGGGATCTTAAAGCAAGGAATTCGACGAAGAATCGGGAATGGTGAAGATACAGACGTATGGAAAGTGGCTTGGCTTCCGTGCGAGGAGAATGGGTATATTACAACTACTATGCCCCATGAGTTAGAAAATGTACGAGTTGCAGGATTAATGCAAGAGAATACAAAGGCCTGGGACAAGGAGATTTTGAGAGATTTTTTCAATGATAGAGACATAGGCTTGATAAACCGGATTCCATTATCAGTAAATGTGCAGTTTGATTCGTGGTTCTGGCTCCTTGAACAAAACGGACAATTTACTGTCAAGAGTTGTTACAGAAAACTAGTGGGAGAGCAAACGGGTCCACATACACAGTTTTGGAAGAAACTCTGGGCTCTAGATCTCCCTGGAAAGGTGATGAACTTTCTGTGGAGGGCCTGTCGCGCTGTGGTACCAACAGGAGTTGCTTTGGCGGGGAAACGTGTTCAAATTGATAATAAATGTACTTGGTGTCTACTGGCAGAGGAGAGTATTGAACATGTGTTGTTTGGATGTTCTTTTGCTAGAGAAGTTTGGTCGAGAGTGGACATTCAAGATGAAAATATCCATAGGTATCAAAGGTCGGTGCAAGAGGTGTTTTCCAAGCTAGTTAATACTTGTTCCAGAGACAAACTGGTATGGATAGTAACAATATGTTGGGGATTATGGAACCGAAGGAATAGGTGGGTGTGGGACAAGGTGGTAGGATCAGCTTTTGGTGTTCATACAACATCATTGAATTTATTAAATGACTGGAAGAAAAGCCGTATGGAGAAGGTGAAGCATGGACCTGTGATAAATCAAAGCCCGAGGAAGTGGTCACCACCTCCGTGTGGATGGCTAAAAGTCAATACAGATGCAGCAATGTTTGCAGTAACGGACAAAGTAGGGGTAAGTTGTGTCATCAGAAATGAAGCTGCAGAGTTTGTATGTGCCAGAGCGATTAAAATATCAGCAAGATTATACCCAAGAGAGGCAGAAGCAGTAGGACTCAAAGAAGCATTGTCATGGGCTAAAGAACTCGGCCTCAGGAAGTGTATATTCGAGACAGATGCGAAACAATTAGCTGATGCTTGTAATGGGGGGAAAGGTAGGTCTTTTTTTCACACGATTGTTCTAGATTGTGTTGAGATGTTTAAGCACTTTGATCATGTGCTAGTTAAGTTTATTCATAGGTCTGCGAATGTCGTAGCTCATACATTAGCGAGAGCTACTCATTCTATGTCAGACTTCCAGGAGTGGTTTGATGTAGCTCCGGATGTCATCTCCGATGTATTAATTATGGATTCGATTTAAATGAAAGCAAGTACGTTTATTTCAAAAAAAAAAAAAAGGAATGTACAAATGGAGGGAATGCATTGATATGTGTAGGGGTACTTATGAAAGATTTGATCATTTATATATTTAAATAACTCGGCAGAGAAAATATATAAGTAAAGCAATTGCGCTGCCAGGGAAAGATACATGTGCATTTGGTAACACAGTTCATTTAGTTGCATGTTTATATATAACATACATGTCCTAATTACTAGCAAGTTATAAACATGTACATTTACCAAACTAGTCTAACGATGTTAACTAGGGGTGTAAGAATTATCCGCAAACCGCAATCGCATCGCAAATCACTCGCAATCGCAACCGCAAAAATCGCTAAAATCGAAAAACCGCAAAATCGCAACTGCAATCGCAACCACTCGCATACTTGCGGGTTGGTTGCGGATTTGCATATTGAAAAACCGCAAAATCGCAACCGCACCCGCAAACCGCAATATATATATATATAATTAAAAATATATTTGTTTTATATTATATATTTTTATAAATATAAATTAATAAATCATATATTATATTATATAATTAAGTCTTGGCGCTAATTCTTTAGCATTGATGTTTGGGCCTTACATCATATTTCTTTGAATTATTTTAGTTTTACATTTCCTTTTCTTGTCATGGACTTATCCCATTGTCTTTTCTTGTGTTAGGCTTATACATCATATTTCTTTGTATTATGTTGATTTACATTTCTTTGTATTCACGACTTTTTTTTTTTTTTTTTTTGATAAAATCGTACTTGCATTAAAATTTCTCAGAATCAAGCATACAGATGATAAAATCTGGAACAGAAATATTCCATTCCATAAGACCTGACATAGAATATGTCACCCTAGCTAAGCTATGAGCTACAATATTCGCAGACCTAAGTGTGTAACACACTAACACTTCATCACAGTGTTTATCCAAATTCATAATCGTACCATCCTTCAAGATCATATGAGCAAGCACCCAAAAACACACAAGCAAACTCACACAAACGGTGAGACAATAACAAAACTCACACAAACGGTGAGACAACAAAAAACAAAATGATCTTACAATTTTAAATTTGAAGATACAAAATAAATCTACAAATTACAACCAAACTGGATCCTTCAAATCCGAAATAGACCCGAGAATAAAGCTCGATTGGAATCTTCGAGGTTTAGCAACACCCGACTTTATTGAATCAGAAAAACAGGCAGGCGGAGGGGCGGCGGAGGGCGGTTGATTAGAGAAGAGGGAGGCGGGGAGGCGGAAGAGAGGCGGGGGAAGAGAGGCTAAGGGGGACGGGGAGGCAGAAGGAGGGGAGGGGAGGGGAGGTCGACTCTCATGGGAGTTTTAGGCTGCCAAACGAAAATGCCTAACTATTCGTTCTGTATTCACGACTTTTAGTCTTGAAATATCACCAATTTTTTATGAAAATTTTAGTCACAAAAAATATCAAATTTTTTCAATTTAAAAATATATTTTTATACAAATTTTAATAGGTGGTTGAACCGCAAACCGCACCGCGACTTTAACCGCAACCGCAAGTGCGAATAATCGCAACCACAATTGCGGTTGTGGTTGAAAATTTCAAAAACCGCTAAAATCGAAAAACCGCCATAATCACCAAAAATCACTCGCAACCGCACCGCGTACACCCCTAATGTTAACTATGGAAGTCTGTATACCTTTAGCACTGAGGGCCATTTGTTCCATCTGAACAATAATTTTTGAATGATTAAATTTTTGAATGAATGATTAATCTGAATGCTGAACAAGTGATGTCGTTTGTTAAGTTAATTAATTTCTCTGGATGATAAAATTAAGGGCTTTTTTGAGAAATATCTAAAATGAAATATTTTTTCGCAAAAATACTATATTTTTTAAAATTATTTTGTAAAAGTACCGATTTTCAATTTTTTTTTTATAAAAATACCCTTTGCAATCATATTTATACATGATATCAACCAAAATCAACAACAAATGCAACTTAAAAAATTTAGTAATCGAAACCATTTTTGGTTGCATAATAAATTGCTTAACAAGTTGCACAAATGTAACCAAAATCAATTCGAAATGCAACCAAAAGCAATTTCAATTATTTTTTCAGAAAAATGTAAAAACAAATTGCATTTGGTTGATTTGATTGCAAACCGTATTTTTGCAAATATTTCTAAAATATAGTAAAATTGTAAAAAAAAAACTTAGAAAAAGTAATATTTTTGGTAATTTTTCTAAAATTAATCATTTTTAAATTTATTGATCTTTAATTAATTTACTTCACCGATTTATCATACTATATAGTATTGTATGCATTTAATTTTTTAGATTTATTATCTTAAATTAATTTATGTCTTACTAATCATTTTAATGCTAATCAGCAGAATTAAATTTTTTAACTTTCAATAGCATGTGAAAGAAGATATGAATGTTTTTTAATAAAAATTTATGTGAAAATTGCGTGTTAAGTTAGTGAAGTTGGATGATGATTAAAATAGTTGCTTAAAATTAAAAAGAAAAAAAATATCATTGTAGTAAAGTTTCAACCAAAAAGTAAAAATAAAGAGAAAAAGGCATTTTGGCTGGCTATCTTTTTTGTTTTTGGCACTTGGATGGCTGAGAATAATTTTTGACATTTTGTCTGGCTGTAATAAATTTTTTAAGCACTTGAGGGGCTTCCGTCAAAACGCTAGTAACGCCGTCTAAACATCAGGGGTAAAATTGTCTTTTCAGCACTGGCTTTACTTTATATTATTTTCCTCTCAATTGTAGCTAGAGAAGAGGAGAAGACAAGTTCTAGACTCCCACCTTTGGTCAAATCATCATCTGGCATTTTGGAAAGGGGAAAACCTTTGAGGTTCCAGACGGATTTGAGACTTGTAAGGGAAATAACTCAGGACTTCAAGACTGATTTGAGGTTCCAGAGCTCTGCTGTTGCGGCGCTTCAGGAGGCGGCTGGGGCGTATTTGGTTGGGCTTTTTGAGGATACCAATTTGTGCGCTATTCATGCTAAGAGGGTCACTATTATGCCTAAGGATATTCAGTTTACACGCCGTATTCGCGGAGAGAGGGCTTAGATTGCTCAAACTTAGATGTTAATATTTATGTCTTTGCTTTTGTCGCTTAATTTCATCCAAGATGTTTAATGATGAATGAAAATTTTGGTTATATCTTTGCATTTTAGATCTATTTTGGCAGTTGGAAATTTAAGCTTGCTGGTGCATGCACTGTGTTTGATACAATGTCTGAATGAACTGTATTAAACAGACATTATTGTTATTACAGAGAAATGTTTTGTTTTTTTTTAATCAAGTTGTATCATGTCAACATTATTCAAGGCCTGTGCAATGTGAAGGTTATTACAACTGGTGAGATGATTAAAGGTTCCAATTTTATACGACACACTCTCCTTTGGATTCACCAGGCTCTTTGTTTGAATAACACCCCAGCCAAATCTTGTAAGATAGGGGATAGTGAATGTCTTCACTATGTTAAAAGAAAATTAATTTTTTAAGATCAAAAAAATATAATTCTCACTAGGAAAAATAATTGTAGAAGAGCATTATTTTGTAAAATTTTCTTATTAAGCCACTGGGTTTAGGATCCAGTGGATTTTAATTTCAGGTCCACCCCAACACATGGATTAGTGTGCTACGTCTTTGAAAGCATATAGGCACAAGGAACATACAGGAAATTCTGGATTTGTTATCTAGTGTGATCCAGCAGACGAGGCACATGCAAAGGTCAAGGTCTACTCACTTATATAAGTCTCCTTTCACCCCTTCAGCATACGACCTCTTCTGATATTTATTCACTATTGTAAACAGGGAGGAAAAGAGAAATCACCAGCATTAAGAAAGACAGTAACCAAAGAGGGAGAGTATGAAGTTGATTTTCATGCACAATTAACTACATTACAGGCGTTCTCTATCTGTGTTTCTATCTTGCATAGCACAGAGGCTAGCGATGCAGTAGGGCAGTAGGCTAGCGATGCACAGGCTGTGATGGATTCGTGCAACTCTCAAGGTCTGTTTGACAGCAGCCCAAGTTCATGCTTACCCTTAATTACCGAAAATACCCCTGTCATTTTCAAGTTTTGGGATTATATTCTAACGGCACTTGACGGAAGCCCCTCAAGTGCTTAAAAAATTTATTACAGCCAGACAAAATGTCAAAAATTATTCTCAGCCATCCAAGTGCCAAAAACAAAAAAGATAGCCAGTCAAAAAACCGTATTTTTGCAAATATTTCTAAAATATAGTAAAATTGTAAAAAAAAAAACTTAGAAAAAGTAATATTTTTGGTAATTTTTCTAAAATTAATCATTTTTAAATTTATTGATCTTTAATTAATTTACTTCACCGATTTATCATACTATATAGTATTGTATGCATTTAATTTTTTAGATTTATTATCTTAAATTAATTTATGTCTTACTAATCATTTTAATGCTAATCAGCAGAATTAAATTTTTTAACTTTCAATAGCATGTGAAAGAAGATATGAATGTTTTTTAATAAAAATTTATGTGAAAATTGCGTGTTAAGTTAGTGAAGTTGGATGATGATTAAAATAGTTGCTTAAAATTAAAAAGAAAAAAAATATCATTGTAGTAAAGTTTCAACCAAAAAGTAAAAATAAATAATATAAAATTGGAGAATGGAGGCATGTGAAAACGGTCCGGGAAACGGCCCAGGAATGATTCAGCTAAACTTTTTAGAGTGACTGGTCCCGTCCAGATGAATAGAATTTTAATCACACAATCGGAGTAAACAACTCATCAAGTCCAGCTCGATTCATCCATCCATAAACAAATGGACCCTTATTATAAAGCTGAGGTACACATATTGCACTTATAAAATTACAGATACACATTTTGTAGTAAGGCCAAACTTAAGAGT